>CM063508.1:127934727-128207227 GCA_032207245.1 Pardosa pseudoannulata | reverse complement strand
ATAACTTTTCTCTCAACATAAGTTTATGCACGTTTAGATTATATATTGTATACGCATGGAATCATTGAAATATCATTAATTAAAAGTTTTTTTCTAATTAATGCACAATAAAAACCATTGATGTTATTGGTTACGTTATTATGAGTACTATTCACATTCTTTACAGGAACATCATAATTTATTTCATAATATATATTTATATCGTATTCCATAGCTGCCTATTAATTTAGAAGTAGCATTTCGAATTTAAATTAACCGAGATAGAAAATACTAATATTTGTTTCCAGAAATATTAAGATGACTGGAAATTATTATTAAAAGTACATATTCTATTCAATTTGTGAAGCAAAATATTAAACTATTTTAAATTGCTTTTCCTTTACCTATGTTAACCCACTCGAATTTTAAAGAATTTATATAATTAAAAATGTTTGTGCCTGTTTTTTATAAATTAATTAAGAATATATGCGTGTGTTGAGTCACTACAAAATGAAAACGGTGTCTATGATAGATGTTACTCATTGGTTGACTTTGAAATGAAATTGAAAAATTTAATACTAAAAATATAGAATTTATTGAGAAAAAAGCTCTGTATCCAAAACACCATACATTTGGTTATATAGTGGTGTAAGGGTGTAAGTGAGCTAGACAATAAGAATGTTAAGAATTTGTCTCATGGGGGACTTGAAGATCAAAACTAAGGACAGAATTGCCATAAATTTTATTAGAATACAATTATAATTAATTTTGGGTGAAATTACCATTACATACATTATATATGTTTTTTCTATTCACATAAAGTAAAGATTGTACATTAATAATATAGCATATACAAAAAAAATGATATACATTTTGTAATATAATTCAAAGACATAATGTAACGTAAATATAAACACAATTATAATGTGTAATATAACGTAATGTACATTTAGTAATCGATTGTAGAAGTATCATATGTCAGCGCCTGCTCTAGAAATTTTGCTGTCTCGGACAATGCCATAAAATGCCACTTCCCTCCCCAACTATAAAAATTATAATAAAATAGTTGGGAGATATAAAAGATTAAATAGTTGATAAATATGAATTTATTACTGAGAAATTCTACTCTCTACTTGCCACACTTATTTACAAAGAAAGCAAAAGTCTTAAAGCGATAGAAAGATTTGGCAGAACCCTATTCATGTGCCCCATAATTTTCTAGACAGAAAAATTACATTTTACTCCATTTTTTTGTGTTACTGTATGCAACACTTAAAGACTGCTTAAAAGCATGAAAACTCCCGAGCTTAAAGAGTTAGTTCATTCTTCCTATTTGTACAATAATGTTAGAAAGATTTAACGAAATGAAAAGCATTTTAATCATTAGCACATTAGGAAACATTTTAGATCCCTCTTTCTCTACTATTTTTTATTTCAAAAGAATCATTGTTATAACAAATTTATTTTTTTAAGTTCAACATACTAAGCTAGGAATTTGCAATGTAGCTGCAAAAACACCTGTTATATACAAAAAGTTTCTGATGGATTCAGAAAACGTGAAAGAGAACGATTCTATTCGAGTGTGAAATGTGATTTATTTCTTTTCTAAATAATAGAGCAAAGCTATACTTTTCAAAAAAAGAATAATGGATACTCGGTATAGGCTTATTTGGGTATTTTTGTATTGTTCTGTGCCTGAAGGATAAAACAGTATACAAATTCATTTTTCAAGAGAGGGAAAATACTGTTTTGCACTCATATGATGGTAGAAGAATGGAAGGCTTTCCGTTTCCAATTCCTTCTTCACAATTGGACATTAGTCAATAACATATGTTTTACAATGAAATCTTAAATGTATATTTTGTATGTTTAATAATTATATACAAAACACATTTTTTTTAATTATCAGACATCCAGCATTGTTTTAAAAAGAAGTTTTTAAATGAAGCTTAAAATTAATGTTTATATTTATAATAATGCGTATGATTATACAAAGTGCATAGTACAACCGCTGGTCGTAAACATTAAATTACCATTAATAAATGTGTCTAATAAAATAAGTATATTTATGGTATTTTTAAATTAAATTTTAAGAACATTATAAAAATTTAATTTTTATAAACTACTCAATTTTTTATTATCTGTAGGAAAATGGCAAGCACATCTTAAGAAAAAGTTCCACCTCTGTGACAAATATTAACCGAGATATTTAAATTCAAAACTTACATACATTTAAAGCTTTTTTTTCTTATTTTGGGGTTTGGTTTGATTTGGAATGCTACGGTCTACTTTTTGAAACACGAGGGTTAATGAGACCGAGACCTACAGCTTAAAACTGATTCCGAACTGCTACTAACATTCATGCCAATGTGGGATTCGAACCCACAAACTCCGGTACCGAAGGCCAGTACCCTAACCAATCGGCCATCGTTCGGCTCTTATTTTGGGGAGCATCAGTTAAAAGATAATGTGCCTTAACTCTAGGCTAAAATCAGATTACAATGCCTATTTACTGCAAAAAGTGACATGAGTAAAATTAGATTTTTAATCTTAACTTTCCCAGCCACCCAAAAAATGTCATGGATTTATATCATTGAGATTGGCATTCCTTACACACGTCCTAAACCTAATGCTTGCTACATATGGCTCTTTCTTTCCTTTGTTTGATCCAGCTATCGATTCTCCCAGGAGAAACTGAGAATATTTAAAACTTTAATACCATTGTTTGTATTTTCACCACTAGTGTTCACAAATCACAAAATAAAAGCTAATCTAAAACTTTTACTCGTGAGAAGTTATCCAAGTGATTTTTCCTCTCCTCAAGTAGCTTTTTAACACATCAAGTAGATGTAGGTTTGTCTCTTATCTGTGTAAGACGTGTTTCTCAATTCTCTACCTGTTTGAATCATAATGTTTTGTATTTTGTTTTGTTGTTTATCCTCGAACTCAATGTTTACAATTTGTACTGTTATGTTTTATGCTCAGTGTGCTGTTTTGTTTGTAGTATAATTTAGTTGCATCTTTGTGGCAACACTTTTTGTAGTATATCATAAACTATTTGCGAGTGATCGCCGCACGTTGCTGCTGGCATATGATTATTAAAATAAGTTTAAAGACAAATCTTATTTCTACGTTTTTTGTTTGTGTTATTGGTCCGCGTCGACATTGCCATTAACAAGGAAACAAAAGGATTTTACAAAGTATTTTGCTATCTCAGTGAGATCAGTTCTCTCCACGATGACATCAATGTTAACTATTGAGCTTTTTATTCCGTGTAATCGATTAATATTTTTACTTGTTACATATACTTCACACGCACGCACGCACACACAAATCATACATATATATATATATATATATTATATATATTATATATATATATATATATAATATATATATATATATATATATATATATATATATATATATATGACTGTAATAGATAAATAGAAAAATAAAAATAAGAAGATTTATCAAAAATTGTAATATGATGTTTCGAAATACTAGTTGAGAACTCTGGTTAAAACGTTTTTATTTTTTTAATAATATTTATATATATATATATATATATATATTTTATATATATATATATATATATATATATATATATATATATATATATTTATATATATATATTATATATATATATATATATATATATTTATATATATATATATATATGTATATATATATATGTATATGTATATATATATTATATATATATATATATATATATATATATATAATATATATATATATATATATATATATATATTATATATATATATATATATATATATATATATATATATATATATGTATATATATATATATATATATATGTATATATATATATGTATATTTATATATATGTTATGTATATATATATATATATATATATTATTTTATATATATATATATATATATATATTAATTATATTTATAATAAAACTTATAAAAATATATGCTATATATATTATGTATATATATATTGTATACAATATATGTATATATATATATATTATATATTATATATATATATATATATATATATATATATGTATACAAATATATTATATATAAATAATGTAATATTTTTTAAATTTTATATATATAAGCATATATATTTAAATAATATATAAATACATTATGTATTAAAATATTTGATTTATGTATTATATTATTTTATATATATACATATATCTTTTATTATTATATCTATATATAGTTTTATACATATATATAATAATCAAATAGTTATATAGAAAGAATTTAATATATATTTTAATATTTTATTTAAATGTTAGAATAGTATATATATTAATCTTTATATGTATATATAAGAATTAAATTTAAAAAAAATATATATTCTTATTTATATAAAAAAAGAGAAAATTTGTATCATTATAAATAAGATGCAAATAATAGAAAAGGAAAAATAGCTAAAATAAAGAGAAGAAAGTTATATACCATTATACGAAATGTGGGATAAAAAAAGTAAAAAAGAAACAGTAATAAAAAAAGGAATTTCGACGGAAATGAATTTGGCCATGCTTGAATCTACTTTGACTGGTTTGGAAGAAATTTTTATATCTTAAACATTAAATATCTACTTTTACCATCTCTTAATCTATTTTTAAAGTACATATTTATTTTACGTCTTACATAGCAAAAAAAAATTTTAGCCATCGGTTATTGGCATCCTATATTTAAAACAATGCACCATATAATGGATGCACCTCATTTTGATTGTAATTTCCACTATCTGCAAAGAAAATTTAACTGTAATGAATATTAGCACTGCCAGGCATTACTCAAAAATGATTATCTTTTTAAATTTTGTATTTTACTATTGTAGTATGTACTTGTGCAACTCAATCTACACACTATTAATAGAATATCTATGTGACGGATAATAAATGATGCTATAAACAGCCTATAGTAGTATTGAGCTCTAAAAACTAAAAAATATCGATGTATTTATATTCAGTTGGCGCTATGATTTTAAGTCCATTATTAAAAGTAGTATAAATAGAATATTTTTAAGAGAATAAATTTTATATGTATATATATATATTATATATAAAAAAAAGTATATAATTTTTCCTCGTTATGCTATAAAAAAAAATATATTCGTGTTGCACCAGATTGTTATTGTTATGATAGAATTTTAGTATTGTTACTATAAACAGATAAACTTTGCATCTACCTATAAATAATATTATGATTTAATGTTCTTTAAAGAAATTCAGTGAGTAAAACAAAATATATGAAACATTCGTTTACTTTATGCACACTTAAACCTTTTTCATTTTACTTTTTTTTTACTAATTTTTTTTTGTTTAATTTTTTATTGCTCATTATTGTTTTTGATACGTAATTATAATATATTAAACAAAGGGAAATGAAAAATTTTATTTCACAGTTAAATTTAAATACATATTTATTCTTCAAACATAGCTTTTATACTCATCCCAGCAGTGAACGTTTAGAGTGATTTTGCTTTTATTTTTTAAACTTTTTAATAACTCTCAATTTTAAATCTCTTTCTAAAAAGACTTTTATTTGAATATCTGTTGTTTTCAACAAAAATAAAATGATACCTTTTAATTTATTTTAACATTTAAGTGTTCTAAGAGTACAAAAAACTTGTAAAAGCAGTTTCAGGTTATAAATTTTCAAAATATTTTTTGTTAGTTCAAATGAAAACTACAATAAATTTGTAATTATGTACTCTACTAGAGTAATTTACGTAAGTATATAACATTGCATTTTTAAATGATGAAACATAAAAGGTATGTAATATCTTTTTCTATTTGAGTGTGACAGATAATGAAAATTCTTTTTAAAGACTATCTAAGCATTTGTATGTTATCACCCAGTTAGATAGTAATGCTAATAAACTAAAAGAGTATTTCAAAACAACTTTTGTTTTTAACTACTGTAGCTCATTCTGTAGAAACAGCAATCTTGTAATCGGAGAATTTCGGATTCAGGGTTCGAGATGTTCAAAGATTCTCCGTGTCCACCAAGAACGGCTGTGACACGTAAAATACACTGTCTACCAATCCGTATTCGGACAACTATGCAAATGACGATATCTCTGGTGGAACTAAATAGTCCCTATTTTGCTATCACCGACTTTCGCATGTTCCTTCTCCTAAAGAAATTCTATTTTGGTCATCACAAACAAATGCCTGCAGAGATTTGTGCCACCCTGGTTTCCTACCCAAGTGACTGACTTGTATCACAATGGATTCCAAAATCTTATCCTAACGTAGAACAAGTGTTACAATTCCAGTGGTTACTATGTTGAGAAGTATATGAAATTTTTTTTGTATCTTTTACTGTAACCTAATGATGTTTTGCTATTTTTGCGGACTTTGGAACATTTACTTTTTTGATTAAACTAACCAGGAAGCAACTTTTATAATGCTTATCTATAGAATTTCAGTTATTAGTATAGAATTCGTATTCTGAGAGTACTATTTTTAAAATAGAAACCGTATTTAATACATCATTCAATATTAACTTAAATGCAAAAAAATTCCCATGTTCAATTATTGAAGAATAACAGATGCATGTAATGTTCTAATTAATCAGTTGCATATGAATATAAATAACATTTTTTCTTTACTAACTTCAACTACAAGGAATCGGACATTGGTTTATTTTTCTTATTTCATTTCTGTGACATTATCTTATTGGTCATAAATGATACATTTTTAATTTAAAATTATCTCGCTCTCGATTAATTAACTATTCATAGACTTCTTATAGAATCTTTCCGAAATTAATTCGGTGAATCCACTAAAAGAAGTTAAATATCCAAAACTGTAATTATGAGACAGTCAATTTCTGATTGGAATTAGTTTTGAATAGTTATGAAAAATTGCAAGTAAGGGAAGGATAAAAAAAAGGGTTACTAATAAAACAGCATGATTTTCAATGACATAACCTCCTGATGTAAATTTAATCTAAAAATAAATAATACTAGTTTAATAGATTCTAATAAGATGAAAAATCAATAAGTGTAGAATCAAAAATATGTTTCGCGGCAACCGTTTTTAATATCCTGTCAATTTATTTAGCTTTAGTTGAGAAAAATGTAAGTAATGGGCATTTAAAATGCTATTCTTTTCGAAATATAAAATTAAAACCAAAAGTATTTTATGTGAAATCTGTTTCTTATTGCTTAACTAAATTTGAATTTCAGTAAACTCGTTTATTTTGCTTTTATAAATCGTTTTAAAGGAGTTTAGAATACTAATTTCCCAAGTTCCTACTTTGTTTATAAATATAGTTTACATTATTTCAAAAAATTACTTTTCCTGAGATGAAAAATGGTAATTTAACCTTTCTATCTATTGAAATTTGCTTAACATAAAAATGTCTTGTAATTTAACTAAGATACTCTACAACTATATTCTAAATGACGTTAACAACTTTTGTTTCTCTATGTAAATGCTCTAGAATACTAATTTCCTAAGTTCCTACTTTGTTTATAAATATAGTTTACATTATTTCAAAAAATTACTTTTCCTGAGATGAAAAATGGTAATTTAACCTTTCTATCTATTGAAATTTGCTTAACATAAAAAGGTCTTGTAATTTAACTAAGATACTCTACAACTATATTCTAAATGACGTTAACAACTTTTGTTTCTCTATGTAAATACTCTCTAAACTGCTTTGAAGTTTGAAAAAAAATGCTTCAAACGTCAAAAAAATATTTTAAACATTTTAATATTTTAAATATGTTAACTTTTAAATATTTTAACTGAAGAAAAGTCTTTCTTTTAAGTTTTTCTCTGTTATATTTACTTATTCCTTTAGATGAATATTCACATTTTCTTCTACCTCAAATAGACTTTTTTTAGCAAAACTAAATATTCTTTGAGCACAGAAACTAATATCTCGGAGACATAATATTAGTTAATTTATTTTAATAATGCAAAAATATCTCCAGTATGCTATGTTGACCCAAAATATTTTTTTAATTTTTAATGGCTGGGGCCATGAACAAGGATGAAAACCAGAGGAATGAACAACAGTTGTAATAACATCGTAAAACTGTAAAAAAATAGCATCGAAGCAGTTTAACCGAAGGTTATCACCGTGTAAGTTCTCTCGCTTTCCAATACCTTGATGACTACTTGCCCATGGAGAGCTCCAGAGACAAATAGGTGGTATTTGTCCATTGAATTTTTTTTATTATCACACAGAGGTAGCCTTGGGGAGAATGTCAAGTTTATGTAGAGAGTCAGTAAGACAATCATGATCAATTAAGAGATGAAAAGCAGCAACCACTGCCTCCCGTCTAGATTTGTCAAGTGTAGTTTCTAAAGGTCAATTATTTCTACCGTATTCAGTTCACCTTTTATGCTATAGAAATTAGTCTTAGTACTTTGACTTCATAATTTGCGTAATACGTTGTTTAAGGGTACTTAGTAAATAACCCCCGCATACTTCTTCGGAGAGCTCACCGGTAATGCCACACCGATTAGGGTCGTAAGACAGTAACCCCTCAATATGATCCACTGAGAAGAAGGTTTGTCGGGATACTACCGCTACTCCAGAGATGAACTGAGCCAATCCAGGGAAGATTCAACAGACTTAGGGCTACGATTCAGCGTCCCATATGAGGAAATGTGCCTGATTATTTACATTTTACATTGCAATGACCAGGGATCTATCGCAAAACAACTAAAATAAAACTGTAAATAAATGCATCCAAACAGTTTAACTGAAGGTTATCGCTGTGTAAGTTCCCTCGCTTTCCAATATCTTGATGACTATTTGTCCATCGAGAGCTCCAGATACAAACAGGTGGTATTTGTCCATTGGGTTTTTTTATTATTATTATCACACAGAGGTAGCCTCGAGGAGAATGCCAAGTCGATGTATAGAGTCAACAAGACAATCATGCTCAGTTAAGAGAGGAAAAGTAGCAGCCACTGCTTCCCGTCTAGATTTGTCAAGTGTAGTTTCTAAAGGCCAATTATTTCTACCGTATTTAGTTCACCTTCTATGCTATAAAATTTAACCTTAATACTTTGACTTCATAATTTGTGTGATACATTGTTTAGGGGTACCTAGTAAATAACCCTCGCATACTTCGGAGAGCTCACCGGCAATACCACACCGATTAGGGTTGTAAGACAGCAACCCTTCAATATTATCCACTGAGAAGGTTTGTCGGGCCACTACCGCTACTCCAGAGATGAACTGAGCCAATCCAGGGAAGGTTCAACAGACTTAGGGTTACGAGTTAGTGTCCCAGGTGAGGAAATCTGCCTGATCATTTCCCTTTTACATCGCAATGACCAGGGATCTATTGCAAGACAAATAAAATAAAATATCGTAAAACTAAAAGATGAAAGATCTAATGATGAAAGAAGAAAGAACTAAGAGATGAAAAGCAGCAGCCACTGCCTCCCGTCTAGATTTGTCAGGTGTAGTTTCTAAAGGCCAAATATTTCTACCGTATTTAGTTCACCTTCTATGCTATAAAATTTAATCTTAATACTTTGACATCATAATCTGTGTAATACATTGTTTAGGGGTGCCTAGTAAATAACCCCCGCATACTTCTTCGGCAAAGCCACATCGATTAGGTTTGCAAGACAGCAACCCCTCAATATAATCCACTGAGAAGAAGGTTTGTCAGGCCCCTACCGTCACTCCTGAGATGAACTTAGCCAATCCGGGGAAGGTTCAACCGACTTAGGGCTTCGAGTCAGTGTCCCAGGTAAGATTCTCCAACCGCAGGCTACAGTCAAATGAATTTAAGATTCCAGAAAAGCTGCAAGATCATGGAGCTACAAGCCATATGTGATCTATCTATCTAGTAGCAGGAAGGTTGTGCCTGAACGAGAGGTATTTTACCCCATCTGTACATTCAATCTTGAGACCGAGCCTCAAGGATAGTGTTCACCGACCAACAACAAAATCATTTTTCCGAGTCCTACACATTCTCGAAGATTTCGGGAACTAGTTTAGTGGTAAAGAAGGAGGTATCTCGTTTAGTACTGTAAATCAACTTAGCACCATTTTGACAAGGAAATCTAACTGATCATTTTCATTTAGATTGGAATGTCCAAGGATCTAATGCAAAACAACACTTTTTGGTAAGATTTCACCAAACTTAGCAGTTCTAGACCTCTGAAAATTTTATTCGATAGTGGAGCCAAAATAGAGCTGATTGATCGAGTTGTTAACTCAAGATATTCATTTAACCTTCCGAATCACGTATTATTTCAAACCCTAAAATTTCCCGGACTGAAAAGTTCAGTCTGCTTTTATAAATTTTCAAGTTCTCTTCCATTGATAAAGCTTCTGTCTCGAAGCAGCGAAACAGATATCCGCGTACTTTCTCTTACTATCTGTGCCTCACTTATGTTGGATTTGTATTCTCTGCTACAGTATAATATCTATCTATGCTTGTGTGGGTGTGTAAGAGAGAGAGAAATAGCGAACGATAGTTCTGTAAATAAGAGCGAACTCAATAAAAATGGTTTTTTCTCTTATTTATCTCTTTTCTTTATAATTATAAAAGCAAAATATCCAGTTGTTTCTCAGGTAAAAGCTAGGAACCAATAAAATTTATTCTAAATAAATTGCATTAGATATGTTAAGAAACATTCAATAAAAATAAATTAATTTGAAAAGTAATACTTCATTCTTAAAAGAATCAGATTCCACGAAACTTTTCTTCTGGCAGACAAGATGCTAAGAAAAACATTCTTAAAATTGAAGATTTGCTCCATAATGTCGCAAACTTCATAATCTCAACTCTATGTCCAATCTTTCCCCTTTCGGTTATTTTATCTGTCCTATTGTTTTAAGAGAACATTCCGGTTTGCTTTCACTTCACTCACAAAGTTTCATTCTTTTTTCCCTTTGAGAATGGTGCCTTTTTAACGCCTCTGCCAATATTAATGGCTTCAGAAATATTCTGCAATGTATAATACGAACTTCACAGTTCTTCATATTTGCGAGTTTCTTATGCGAAATTCATTCTGACGTAACTCAGCATTATATCTAATTTAAAGTTGTCATTGTTAAATATTGTTAAGCCTTTTTTGTTCCTAAAATATATATTACAGAAAAGCTATATTATTTAATAAAAAATTACAACTGCAATTGACCTTTTTCTAATATAATAGGTCTTCTGTCTTTAGTACATTCATTTATACTTTATCACCAGTTTATAATTCATTTTGTTTGGGTACTTTAGAGAACCATTAGATTCTATTGTGAAAATATGTAATACAAACCCATGTCTATTGCCTAGGGGGTGTAAAGAACCCCCCTTTGTCCAGAACTAACAACTAAAATCAGCTTATTTGAAGCCTCTTGTTCCGATCGGCTACAATAGCGCTCGACAGTGTGTCTGGGATATTGACAGTTCGGTTGAATAGGCGTCGCGCTCCTGATCGGTTGCGGTAATGACCCCCCGGAGGATTGCCTGGAGAAGCCTCAATCGGGACAGCCAACAAATGAGAATTCAGCTAAAAGAACTAACTGTAACCTTAGCTGGAGTTCTCAGGTAACTGGAATCGTAACTGACCGAAAAACGGTTGGTGGGACCTTAACTGACCCCTGGTATAAAAAGCCTAGGTCCAGATTGGAGTGCTACGGTCTACTTTTTGTAACACTAGGGCTAATGAGACCGGGACCTATAGCTTAAAGCCGATTCCGAATGGCTACAAAATCCCATGCCACTGTGGGATTCGAACCCACAAACTCCGGTTCCGAAGGCCAGCACCCTAACCAATCGGACATCGTTCGGCTATAAAAAGCCTAGAATTTTTCGACTCGGGGCTTTTCGATATTTTTTACGGAGATGCTTTGACCTCGTGCAGGATTCCGCGATTTTTGACAGGAGCAAGCTTTTTAATTATTACGTTCGGGAGACTCGTAAAGTCCGCTCATATAAGGAACGCCAGGGTCTCGGATACCGATTATTTCGGATTATACTCGGATTATTTAATCTTTTTTTTCCGACTATGATCGTCGTGGTAATTCAGTGCCAGCAAAAATCATCTACATTTCGATTTGTTTTGGAAGAATTAGAATTGGTTTGTACATGCTGTACATACATTTACTCCAGAAAAAATAAAAGTGATTTTAAAATTCTAATGTGATTGTGATCCTTCTGCCCGCTACTCCTCACTCAAGAACACTGAAGTCGTCAGAGGGGTTATACAGTACAGAGAATTACTTGAACAAATAATTTTACTTTGAAGTATGTGTACAAGTAGGTACAATTTATAGCAGAATTTTAACCTACTTTGAACCCAATTTACCTTTTTGTGTTAATAAAACTTTTAATATAAGTAGTTAGTAAGACATTTTTATCCTAATTTGTACTTCTAATAATTATTAGAAAGTACCCTGAGTTGAAAAAATTACTCAATACAAAGTAACTAACTGTACTGAATGTTGATACTATTAAATTTCAAGTAATAGCCTGAGTAATACACAGCCATCCAGAAAAAATAACACATATATCTAAATTTTCTTACGAAAATAAATAATCTTTAATTACCGACTAGTTTCAATAAATATTACCTTAATAATGGGCAAGAGTCTGACAGTAGAATGCATATAAATATATAAAACATTTTTCCTACCTTAGACATACTGACATTTGACCATGACGTATGATATCTCAAAAATAAATCTTACTATAACACTTCATACTCTGATGAATGTCCATATGATGTGTAATCCATATTCATTTCTCCTATTTTATATATTTCTATATAATGCTTTTGTTCAATGTATTATTCTAACATAGATATTAAACATAGATTTGTAATTATTGATTCGAAATAATGTTTATCAAAGTCTTCTGTCATACTTTACTTAACTTTAAAAGCTTTTAGAGCTTCTTTTTAATCTCCCATTAAATCTGATAATTTTGATGTTGTGTGTCGTGTAGCTCTCGTTTATATTTAAATATTAACCTATGATCAAATGTGTAGTGGTATTTATTTTGGTTAGTCGCAAAGACTAAGTATTATTTTGGTTGCGTTGTGTAAAATATTTAAGTACCAAATTCAAGCACAGGTTCTGAGAGACAACAGACTTAAAATAAGAAAAAAAAAACTAAAAATACTAAATTAAAAGTAGCTGAAATCAGCTTAAAATAAAAAAAGCGACTTTATTATAATGATATATATACATCTCTAAACAAACAATCTGATTTAATCTTCAAAAGATTTACTTTATCAACACATTTGATTTAGGTGCCACACTAATTTAGGTCTGACAATAATTTTCCCAACAATATATATATATATATATATATATATATATAATATATATATATATATATATATATATATATATATATATAATATATATATATATATAATATATATATATATATATATATATATATATATATATATATATATGTATCTAAGATAGAGGACCTAATCTGAATTTCAAATATATGTAAAAATGAGTACCTTTGTGGGTAAGTATGGCATGCCAGGAACACTTCTGGTTGAGAGCTAATAATGACTGGGTATGTGTGATAGCAAATTTCAATCTTCCGTCGGTCTGGTCAGGGGCTTCCTTCTGAGTATTTGAGGTGCGGCCGTAATATTTGATACAGGAACACTGCTGGTAGCCGCGAGATGTTCCAAACGTTTCCGGAGTCTCTGTCGAACTCAAGGCTATTCTCCTTGGACTCCCGAAGTCTCACTGTCACAATCGTCTCCTCCGACTTCTGACCTCTCTGCTCTCCTCGATTCGACTCCACTCTCGAACACCCCCTCTCTTTCTAGACTTTTCTTATTTTATATTAATTTCATCTTTGTCCCCTCTTACTTCTTTTCGTCCAATCGGGAGAGTTGTAAAAATCTAATTGGTCTCCTTAACCCAGTCTTGAAACCGCCAACATGGAAAAACCTTATCTCTTCAAATTGGGCACTGTCCTTTAGGGACTCATAAATAACTCCACAAAAGTACATTCATATTTAGTGTCATGGAGACGCGATTCTAATCTGGGACTGGGATCAGAACCACGCCCGAGAATCCCGCACAAGACGAAAACCGTTGAAATAATTTTTATTGTCCTCTCCCCTTAACAAAAGATGTGATGAGGTCAGATTTAGATCAAAAGCATTTTACTTCTAGTATTAACTAATCCATTATATTACTGATCTAAATCGCCTCATCACATTATGTACTTAATTTTAGGAAATATTTAGGATTGAAATACATTGTAAAATTTCATTTCTTTTTGCTTTGAATAAAAATTTGCTTTGTGAAAATGAATTAACACAGATATTTACATAAAGCACTTTTACTATAGTTTTAATTACTTATTAAATTATTAACTTTTATTGCTTATTTTATTTACATTAAGTTCTTTTTCTATAATTTTTACTGTTTTGTAAATTATAAAATCTATGTCCGTTTATGATTTATGAATTGCCTCTTCCTCACGATTCGTCATGCATACAAAATTATTTTTTTCCTCTTTCCTGATATTTCCTTCTTAAAACGATTGCATAACTCACTTTTAAAATGATGAACTATTCCGAAATCATATATCATTTTCAGTATGACTTCTTTTTTAATTTACTTAAGTAATTTATAAAGCCATTCGACTAGAAAAGCTTTTTTTTTAAATCATCCTAAGTGAAGTTTTAAGATATTGTGTCCAACAAAAGTGAAATTCTTTAAAGTGAAACATTTTTACAGATTAAGTTGGGAAATATTACTATGGCAATCTCGAAATAGTTTCTTCAGCAATATTTGCTGAAGAAAACAGAACCCAGAATTTTCATCAGCACAAAACTTCTGCGGTAGCTAGTTAGGCTACAGTAGACTTAGCGAAATTTTCCCGAAAATTTTATATTTTCATCTCATTGAAATGTGAAACATAAATGGGACTTTAATACCAATCATATTGTGTTTAGGCATGTAAAGATTAATGATTTGGCCGAATACAGAGTATTCATCAACCAACAAAATATTCGGTGGTCAAATGCTTGCTTTTGAAAAAAGTTTCACTTTTGATTTTAGTTCTACAATTTAAATAATATTCAATTAAAAATTAAATAATTTTATTACAGAATTGTATTGCTCCCGTTGTTATGTCATTTTTAAAAATTTAATATTACTAGATGTTACCCATTAAAATCGGTCAGCTTTTCCGTATCGTAGGAATGGAGAGAAGATAGTTTAACAAAAAAATGTTATTTTTACCTATTTATTATAGGATAAATTGATAAGTTAAATCGCCTGCTCTTATCCAGGGTAAATAGGGCTTGAAATAATGGCATTAAAAGCTCGAAAAGGGGTGGATTTCGAAAGTTTTAAAGACGACAGTATTTTTCGCTGTGATTTGAAGCATTATTATATCAATTTATTTTAGAATGTGATCAATAGTTTAGGTGAAGATAAACTTTACTCTCTTTGAACTTTGCTAACACTAACTCATCAAGAATTGGATGACTCTATCCATTCCAGGATCAACCGCTTCATAAATTCGAGGAGAGACGGACAGATAATCTAAGCTTATACTATACAGGGGATACTACTGGAAATGTTAAACCTGAATAATATTTTAAAACCTAAAATGCATTTAAAGAATACTTAAAAAATTCATTCTTAAAGGAACAGATCATTTTATCTTATGAAAGCCGAGATAATAAACATTTCATTTCTAGAAAGGCACTTATATCCTCTATCTTATATATTTACCTAATTGATGGAAAATTATTGTCAGACCTAAATTAGTGTGGCACCTAAATCGAATGTGTTGATAAAGTAAATTTTATGAAGATTAAATCAGATTGTTTGTATAGAGATGTATATATATATATCATTATAATAAAGTTGCTTTTTTATTTTAAGCTGATATTAGCTACTTTTAATTTAGTTTTTTAGTTTATTTTCTTATTTTAAGTCAGATAATCTAGGCTTATATTATACAGGGGATACTACTGGAAATGTTAAACCTGAATAATATTTTAAAACCTAAAATGCATT
This sequence comes from Pardosa pseudoannulata, assembly GCA_032207245.1. Classification (NCBI taxonomy): domain Eukaryota; kingdom Metazoa; phylum Arthropoda; class Arachnida; order Araneae; family Lycosidae; genus Pardosa; species Pardosa pseudoannulata. The sequence continues at coordinate 128,191,231 of CM063508.1, read as the reverse complement.
TAAAGAAAACTTAAAAAATTCATTCTCAAAGGAACAGATCATTATATCTTATGAAGGCCGAGATAATAAAAATTTTATTTCTAGAAAGGCACTAATCCTGTCATAAGAAGTGTAGCAAAATGTCTGTATATTTCATAGACGTATAAAGCAGTCATGTCGCGTCCACATTTTTTCTTACCTAAATAATTCTAAAATAATTTAAATAAATTATTTAACTAAAATACAGCATATGACGAAGCGATTTTAACCTAAAGAAACAGGGGTTTTCTCAAGCTACCATTTATTTTCCGTAAAAACATATTTTCATGAAAGTCTCTTTACCCAACTATTTGCTTCATAACAAATCACCTGACAGGTTATGTCGCAATCCATTCTTCACATTTTAGTTTTAGTTCCGTATAAAACCAAAATGTCCTTGCTCCTCTTAAAACATTTTATTTCCTCAAAAAGACAAATGATAACTAACTGTCATTTTTGGGAGTGATAAACCATCGCACTCTTTTTCTTTTCTCGAACTTAATCTAATTTTTCGTAATTTACTTATGTCGTGTAAAAAAAATGTACCCCATCATTTCAACGCCACACTTTATAAATTGTATTACATACACTTTGATATTGAAAAATTCAATATGGTAAATATGTTATGAATTATGCTTTATGAGTTAATGGCAAGGAGCAATAAATTTTCATGTGGTGAACTAGTTTGTGTCGCAGTTGTTTAAACGAATTAATTCTGCATCTTTTTGAAAAGTGAAGATTGTACTCCATTTATAGACAGCACGAGTTTTCAATTTATCTTTCCGGTATTGAACCTCATGCACTCTCTGTACGATAAAATTAATCTTTAGATGATTTGCATAAAATTTGATATTAATTTAAATATTTCCTTTAGCCATTTAAATTAAAAATATTTTTAATAATGCTAAATAGGATATATATTTTATTTATTAATAATTTGAAATACATTTTTGTTCATAAAATATTTTAAAGTCATTATCAAGTTTACTTTAACATACATTTTTTCAAGTGAACTTTTAAAGTATCATTTATACACTAGCAAACAGCCCGTCATATGACATTAAAATTAATACATATGTATCTAATCTGTAATTAAATACAAATATAAAAGAAATTATTTTACTTAATATCTTGGCTGCATGGCTTACGCTAGGTCAGCAAAGGAATTCCATTACGTAATATCTAAGTTCAGTGATAAAACGTATGAAAATAATGCAGACGATATTTAAATAATTTAAAATAAGAAATGATTAAATTAGATGGTTAAGGAATGACGTCCTAATGCTAGAAAAAAATGTTATTTTTACCTATTTATTATGCGATAAATTTAATCGTCTGGTCTTAACTGGAGAAAAAGAGGTCATAATAATGGCATTAAACGCTCGAAAAGGGGGAAGGGGTGGATTTTGAACGTTTTATAAACGACAGTATTTTTCATAGTGATCTGAAGCATATTTATATCAATTTATTTTAAAATCGGTTCGATAGTTTAGGTGACGATAAATTTTACTCGCTTTGAATTTTGCTAACACTAACTGATCAAGAATCCAATATCGATGACTCTATCCATTCCAGGACCAACAGCTTCATAAATTCGAGGACAGACAGACAGATAATCTAGTCTATTATTATAGAAGGGATACTACTGAAAATGTTAAATCTGAATAATATTTTAAAACCTTAAAAGGAACAGAACAATATATCTTTTAAAGGCCGAGATAATGAAAATTTTATTAGTCCTTTCTAGGCACTAATCCTGTCAAAAGAAGTGTAGCAAAAATGTACGTATATTTCATAAATATGTAAAGAAGTCATGTCGTGTTCACAACTTTTTTTACCTGGATAATTCTAAAACAATGTAAATAAATTATTTAATTAAAATACAGCATATGATGAAGCGATTTCAACCTAAAGAAACAAGAGTTTTCTCAAGCTCCAATTTATTTTCCGCAAAAACATATTTTCATGAAAGTCTCTTTACCCAACTATTTGCTTCATAACAAATCACCTGACAGGTTATGTCGCAATCCATTCTTCACATTTTAGTTTTAGTTCCGTATAAAACCCAAATGTCCTTGCTCCTCTTAAAACATTTTATTTCCTCAAAAAGACAAATGATAACTAACTGTCATATTTTTGGGAGTGATAAACCATCGCACTCTTTTTCTTTTCTCGAACTTAATCTAATTTTTCGTAATTTACTTATGTCCTCTAAAAAAATGTACCCCATCATTTCAACGCCACACTTTATAAATTGTATTACATACACTTTGATATTGAAAAATTCAATATGGTAAATATGTTATGAATTATGCTTTGTGAGTTAATGACAAGGAGCAATAAATTTTCATGCGGTGAACTTAGTTTGTGTCGCAGTTGTTTAAACGAATTAATTCTGCATCTTTTTGAAAAGTGAAGGTTGTACTCCATTTATAGACAGCACGAGTTTTCAATTTATCTTTCCGGTGATGCACTCTGTACGATAAAATTAATCTTTAGATGATTTACGTACAATTAGTAATTAAATTAAATATTCACTTTAGCTAGTTAAAATAAAAAGATCTTTAATAATACTAAAGCAGGATATATATTTTATTTGATACTAAATTTGAAATACATTGGTGTTCATAAAATATTTTAAAAACAGTATCAAGTTTACTTTAATACACACTTTTTCAAGTGAAAGTTTAAAGTATCATATATAGCCCGTCATATGACGTTAAAATTAGTACATATGTACCTAAGCTCTTATTTAATACAAATATAAAAGAAAATTATTTACGTAATATCTTGGCTGCATGGCTTAGGATAGAATAGCAAAGGAATTCCATTACCTAATATCTAAGTTCAGTGATATCACTTTTGAAAATAATGCAGAAGATATTTAAATAATTGAAAATAAGAAATGATTAAAGGAATGACGTCATAATGCTAGAAAAAATGTTATTTTTACCTATTTATTAGGGGATAAATTGATAAATTTAATCGCCTGTTCTTAACCGGGTAATATAGGACTCGAAGTAATGGCATTAAACGCTCTAAAAGATGGAAGGGGTGGATTTCGAACATTTTAAAGACGACAGTCTTTTTTGCTGTGATATGAAGCATATTTATATCAGTTTAATTTAGAATCGGGTGGATAGTTTAGGTGACGATAAATTTTATTCGCTTTGAATTTTGCTAACACTATCTCCTCAACAATTCAATGTGAATGCCTCTATCCATTCCAGGTCCAACCGCTTCATAAATTCGAGGACAGACAGACAGATAATCTAGACTATTATTATAGAAGGGATACTACTGGAAATGTTAAATCTGAATAATATTTTAAAACCTTAAAAGGAACAGAACATTATATCTCATAAAGGCCTAGATAAAGAAAAATGTATTTCTAAAAAGGCATTAATGCTGTCAAAAGAAATGTAGCGAAATGTAAGTATATTTCATAGAAATAAAAAGAAGACATGTAGTGTTCACCTATTTTTTTACCTGGATAATTCTAAAACAACTTAAATTATTTAACTAAAACACAGCATATGATGAAGCGTTTGTAACCTAAAGAAACAGGAGTTTTCTCAAGCTACCATTTATTTTCCGTAAAAACATATTTTCATGAAAGTCTCTTTACCCAACTATTTGCTTCATAACAAATCACCTGACAGGTTACGTCGCAATCCATTCTTAATATTTTAGTTTTAGTTCCGTATAAAACCAAAATGTCCTTGCTCCTCTTAAAACATTTTATTTCCTCAAAAAGACAAAAGATAACTAACTGTCATTTTTGGGAGTGATAAACCATCGCACTCTTTTTCTTTTCTCAAACTTAATCTAATTTTTCGTAATTTACTTGTGTCGTGTAAAAAAAATGTACCCCATCATTTCAACGCCACACTTTATAAATTGTATTACATACACTTTGATATTGAAAAATTCAATATGGTAAATATGTTATGAATTATGCTTTATGGGTTAATGGCAAGGAGCAATAAATTTTCATGTGGTGAACTAGTTTGTGTAGCAGTTGTTTAAACAAATTAATTTTGCATATTTTTGAAAAGTGATGGTTGTACTTCATTAATAGAAAGCGCGAGTTTTCAATTTATTTTTCCGGTGTTGAGCCTTATGCACTCTCTGTACGATAAAATTAATCTTTAGATGATTTGCTTAAAATTTGTTATTAAATTAAATATTCCCTTTAGCCATTTAAAGTAAAAATATTTTTAATACTGCTAAAACAGGATACATATTTTATTTATTACTAAATTTGAAATACATTGGTGTTCATAAAATATTTTAAAGACAGTATCAAGTTTAGTTTAATACATATTTTTTCAAGTGAACTTTTAAAGTATCATTTATACACTAGCATATAGCCCGTCATATGACGTTAAAATTAGCACATATGTACCTAATCTCTTATTTAATACAAATATAAAAGAAAATTATTTACGTAATATCTTGTTTGCATGGCTTAGGATAGGCCAGCAAAGGAATTCCATTACGTAATATTTAAGTTAAGTAATAAAACGTATGAAAATAATGCAGCGATATTTAAATAATTTAAAATTAGAAATGATTAAAGAGATGGTTAAAGAAATGACGTCATAATGTTAGAAAACAATGTAACTTTTACATATTTATTATGGGATAAATTGATAAATTTAATGTTTTGCTTATCAGCAGAACATTAAATGATACTAATTATACAATTTGCAACTAATGATACAATTATTCCTCCATAGAAGAGAGATTCAAAATACTTACCATCAGATATTCTCTATCTATGATCACATATATGGAATAAAGCTAGTTAATTCATTTTAAACAGTAAAATCTATGCTTTATGAAATTAAAGGAATTATATATACTTTGTACGAGAACATGATATTGAACGATTATTTTTTAAACGATGGCAACTAAACTATATTCTAAAGCTTACAATATTATTCTATGAATACAAATGACCATACTATATGTGAAAGGAATTCACTCAATCATGTTTCTTTTGAAACTATTAATAATTGGTAAAAAATAAAATTGTTAAGATTTATTCTTTAATTAGTTTTGACATAAATATATTTCTAATACATACCAAATTTTCAAGCAGAATATTAAAAAGCAAAACAAATTAATCTCAGAAGTTCACTGTCTCGTTAATTCCAAAAATGGCTTATCCGGCTCAGAGAGGCCAAAAATACCGATATTCATCAAAATATAGAAGCCAGATTTTTTGACTGTCAATATAGATAATTAGTAATTAAAAAATAAAATTTGGGAACAATGTATATATACTTGATGAATAAATGTTCCTTTTGAAACTATTAATAATTGGTAAATATTAATCTAAAACTAATTAATAGTTTTCACATAAATATATATTTCTAATACATACCAAATTTTCAAGCAGAGTATTAAAAAGCAAAACAAATTAAACTCAGAAGTTCACTGTCTCCTTAATTCCAAAAATGGCTTATCTGGCTCAGAAAGGCCAAAAATACCGATATTCATCAAAATATAGTAGCCAGAATTTTCGACGGTCAATATAGATAATTAGTAATTAAAAAATAAAATTTGGGAACAATATATATATATATATATATATATATATACTTGATGAATAAATGTTAATTTTGTAACTATTAGGGATGGGTAAATATTAAAATTACTAAAATTTAATCTAAAACTGATTGATAGTTTTGACATAAATATATTTCTAATACATACCAACTTTTCAAGCAGAGTATTAAAAAGCAAAACAAAATAATTTTAGAAGCTCACTGTCTCCTTAATTTCAAAAATGGCTTATCCGGCTCAGGGAGGCCAAAAATACCGATATTCATCAAAATATAGAAGCCAGATTTTTCGACGGTCAATATAGATAATTAGTATTTAAAAAATAAAATCTGGGACCCATGTTTATATATTTAATGAATAAATGTACATGCTTTAATTAAATCATTAGAATTTCTTAAAAATATACACCGGTGTCAGATTCAGTGTGGTAAACAAAAGCACAGTTGTATTATAAACAAACACGACAATCTGTATACAAAAAAATATAATATCTTAAATACATATCTTATACAAATATTATTTATCTCACTACGAGTTATTTTTACTTGACAATATTTAGTTGTATATCCCAACATCTTCCAGGACCGTTTTAAGTTATAATTAAAAATAAGTGCATTGCATATCATCTATTCCTACTTAATTAATTTGGATTAATGAGCAACTTCATTTTCTATCCAATTAAACAGTAATTAATTTTCCAGGGACTCTGATACATTGCAAAAAGTTTTCACGTTTAGATAACATCAATTTCAGTTATGACAATGTGTTTATACACGTGTAATGACACTATCGTATCTAAAATATTCATTCTTGATAATTTTTTTCATAGTTTCTATTTGTTTATATCGTGGTCTTGTTAATTATCTGGAAATTTCAATTTGCAATCATCTGTAGAGTTACCTGCATTCATCGTATAGAATGCTCCACCGTTAGGTAATAAAAATTTGCAATCTCATGGTAAACATACTTTTAAAAAAATGTTAAGAAAAATAGGTATTGTATCTTTATTATTCTTTGTTTTTTCATTCCAGATACCTAGAATTTAAGTTGCTAAATAATACTTGTTAACTGCTCAAAATGTGTAATAAACCTTACGCTTTCTGATACTTAGTCAATCTGGGAGATTAATGTTTCAATAATTATTATATAGTATTTCCACAAATGTCAGCATACGGGAAAGATTTTTTTTAAGTTTACAAGACAGCTTTTCCACATATATGTGAAAAAAATGAGGCAGTTTTTCATACTTATCACTAAAGTTGTAAGACAAAATGTATCAATTCAAAAATGATTTTGTGGTTTACATACACATTTCAGACATTTAAAAATGTAATGAAACTAGATCTGAGATATCAATATTTATAAACATATTCCTCATAGAAGTAGCAATTCAGTTACTTTTCAATACCATATATTTAATTAAAACCACCGTAATCTTTCCAAAATCTCTTCTTACAATCAAACTTACTCTGTTGACTCCCAATATTTTATGAATTATCTATTATAAGTTTAATATTGGTATAATACAAATTTTTAAGTTATTCTTTACTGATGAAAGTTCAAAACAATTCGTCAAAAATGCATTTAAAGCTTTTAAATGCAGAAAATTTTTACAAAATTTTTTAAACCGCTTAAAATTATACAGCATTATGATTCTGAAAATAAACTGAAACCATCAACAAACCATCAGTCTGTTTTTAAAATAAAACGATTTGTTTGCAAGTAAATTCCTGTGAAACTGTAAGTTCAGGTTGTTTAAATGCCCTTTCGGTTTGTCAGTAAATAAAAATTGTTATAACTTCTATTTCAAAGAGTATAAAAGACAAAAAAAAGCTTTTTTGGAAAGCTAACATTCTGGTCTGTCAAACTAATCAATAAAACAATTAAATTTTTGCCAAAAATCGTAATTTAAAACCAGTCGGTTCCTTGAATTATAAATTAAAATTAGATAGTGGATGTACAGCAAAAATAGAGTATTATCTGACCTAGACAATGAAGATAAACAGAAAACTTGTTTGATCAAAGAAAAAACTCGAAATATATAAAAAAAAAGCTTAACAAAACGTGAGAAGACATAATTACACAGATCGGAAGATTTAATCAATGAAAATTCTTTAATCGAACACAAATTTTAAGGTTAGAATGCAAATAAAAGGGAAGAAGGTGCCTACTAAAACTCATTCCTCCGTGTAAAATATTTAGACAGTTTCTATTTAAAACTGAGAACTTTTAATGAAAATATTTAAACACTTTCAAAGTCAATATAAGATTTTTATACTTCCAGAAAGGAAAGAAATTATCTAATGTTGCAATATTTTATGACGACAAATTTAAAACTAAGAAATAATTTATTTTTATTCTTTTCTCCTATTAAAATCTAATTTTAAATATCATTAAGTTTGATATTTTTTATATTGGATCTCTTTATTTAAACAGTTCCAAATGATTTATTTAAAAAGGTATATTATTTGTACCGACTCATCTGCTTAATTAACAGAAAGTATATTTTATCTCTCAAACAAACAGTTTTCTTATAACTTAAAAAACATCTTACAGTTTTTCTCATTTCTACAGCCGAATATAAAACAGCACGATATTGCAGTCTTTATGAAATCTAAAAAACTAAAAAGTATTTTAGTCATTGAATTAAGCTTCTGTTAACTTTCTATAACTTGCCTTTTTCAATCAGAAAGGTCTTTATAAAAATAAAGTTCTGTAAATAACTAAATTACAGTTATTCTTCTACATTTAAACTTTTCAATTCATTATTTGACAAATAAACTTTTCTTGTCCTCAAAATTAATATTATTTTGTGCTCATTCAAATTGATCATCACTTTTAAATAGTGGTTATGCTATCAATTTTAGGTATCATTATATAGTAAGTTCAACTTGGTATTCTACATCCACCTTCAAGCATATCACACTAACTATCTGTTTTATCCTGTATTGACATTAATCTACATTATCTGCTTTATCCAATGTTGTAAATCTGAAAACTAAAAAACATTTTTTTCATTGAATTAATTTCTGTGCTCTTTCTTTAACTTAAATTTTTCAATCAGAAAAATCTTTATAAAAATAAAGTTCTGTAAATAACTAAATTGCAGTTATTCTTCTACATTTAAACTTTTCAATTCATTTTTTGACAAATAAACTTTTCCTGTCGTCAAAAGGAATAATATAATTTTGTGCTCATTCAAATTGATCATAGCTTTTAAATAATGGTTAGACTATCAATTTTCCATATCATTATATATTAAGTTCCCCTCTGTGGTTCTACATCCACTTTCAAGCATATGGCACTATCTGTTTTATCCTGTATTGACATTTATCTACACTATCTGTTTTATCCTGTGTTGTAAATATGAAAACTAAAACACATTTTATTCATTGAATTAAGTTTCTGTTCTCTTTCTATAACTTAGCTTTTTCAATTAGAAAGCTCTTTATAAAAATAAAGTTCTGTAAATAACTAAATTGCAGTTATTCTTCTACATTTAAACTTTTCAATTCATTTTTTGACAAATAAACTTTTCCTGTCGTCAAAAGGAATAATATAATTTTGTGCTCATTCAAATTGATCATAGCTTTTAAATAATGGTTAGACTATCAATTTTCCATATCATTATATATTAAGTTCCCCTCTGTGGTTCTACATCCACTTTCAAGCATATGGCACTATCTGTTTTATCCTGTATTGACATTTATCTACACTATCTGTTTTATCCTGTGTTGTAAATATGAAAACTAAAACACATTTTATTCATTGAATTAAGTTTCTGTTCTCTTTCTATAACTTAGCTTTTTCAATTAGATAGCTTTTTCAATTAGAAAAATAAAGTTCTGTCAATAACTAAATTATAATTATTCTTCTACATTTAAACTTTTCAATTCATTTTTTGACAAATAAACTTTTCCTGTCGTCAAAAGGAATAATATCATTTTGTGCTCATTCAAATTGATCATCACTTTTAAATAATGGTTAGACTCTAAATTTTACAAACCATTATATAGTAAGTTCAATTCCTTGGTTCTACATCCACCTTCAAGCATATCGCACTATTTGTTTTATCCTGTATTGTAAATCTGAAAACTAAAAAACATTTTTTTCATTGAATTAATTTCTGTGCTCTTTCTTTAACTTCGCTTTTTCGCCGAACGCTGGCCGATTGGTTAGGGCGCTGATCGTCGGTACCGGAGTTCGTGGGTTCGAATCCCACTATGGCATGGATGTTCGTAGCCGTTCGGAATCGGCTTTAAGCAGTAGGTCCCGGTCTCATTAGCCCTCGTGTGCAAAACGGTAGACCGTAGCGCTCCAAACCAAACCAAACCAAACCAAACCTCGCTTTTTCAATCAGAAAGCTCTTTGTAAAAATAAAATTCTGTAAATAACTAAATTACAATTATTCTTCTACATTTAAACTTTTCAATTCATTTTTTGACAAATAACCTTTTCCTGTCGTCAAAATTAATAATATTATTTTGTGCTCATTCAAATTGATCATAGTTTTTAAATAATGGTTAGACTATCAATTTTCCATATCATTATATATACAGTTTCCCTCTGTGGTTCTACATCCACCTTCAAGCATATGGCACTATTTGTTTTATCCTGTATTGCAATAACTTAAAGAGTTAACTTCTACATTTCATTTTTTTAATTCATTTTTTGACAAATAAACTTTTCCTGTCGTCAAAACGAATAATATTATTTTGCTCTCATTCAAATTCATCATAGCTTTTAAATACTGGTTAGACTATCAATTTTCCATATCATTATATATTAAGTTCCACTCTGTGGTTCTACATCCACCTTCAAGCATATCGCACTATCTATTTTATCCTGTATTCTAATAACTTAAAGAGTTAACTTCTACATTTAATTTTTTCAATTCATTTTTTGACAAATAAACTTTTCCTGTCGTCAAAATTAATAATATTATTTCGTGCTCATTCAAATTGATCATAGCTTTTAAATAATGGTTAGGTTATCAATTTTCCATATCATTATATATAAAGTTCCACTCTGGGGTTCTACATCCACCTTCAAGCATATCACTATCTGTGTTATCATGTATTGTAATATCTATATTGTCAGTGTTTAAATTGCTTAAAATACAACCATCCGCTGTATAACTTATGCCTTAGAGCCATTTATCTTTATAATCAATGCTTTAGAAATAGCTATAAATTCACAAAATCAAAAACTAACTTCGAGAGAATTCATATATCATCATACTTTTCATCTTTACTTTCCATTTTTATTTAAATCTACTATTCTTTCCCTATTTTTTCATCTGTCACTATAGATATCAAATAAAACTTTATACAAACACCGAATATTTGACACAATACAAGTTTTTGCGCGAACTAAAATATGTCATTCAATATTATTTTCACATAATAGGAACATATATCGAGTCTTATTCAATCGCCATATCAAAATACAACTTACTTTAAATCAATTTGATAAGTGAATCTGATAAGGACACCGAGTGATTTGTAAGTCTAATACATATCTTTAATTTTATTTTGTGTGATGCTGAATTAGAATTAAAAATTACACAGGCTTTTCAGCATTTAATGATAATTTCGTTTCTCACATTAACTATATTAAGAGTAAAGTTCAAGTAATGCCATCTGGTGGAGACTCGATGGGTTAAAATTCGTTATATTAACTTTTTTCTTTATACAGATATTTCATTCTAAACTAAAATATTTTACGATTACAATACTTTCTTTACTCAGTAGAAAGTAGTAATTAACAGTGAAAATTTTTCTCCACGATTAGTAGATTTTGAATTTTACCTTCTAAGAATTTTACCCTCTAAAAATACAGCTTAATTTAAATCAATTCGCTAAGTTAATCTGATTTAGACACCACGTGACTTGTAATTCTATTACATATCTTTAATTTTATTTTGTATGATGCTGAATTAGAATTAAGTATTACACATGCTTTTCAGCATTTCATGATAATTTTGTTTCTCACGTTAGCAGTATTAAGAGTAATTGCATCAGCTCAAGTAATGCCATCTGGTGGAGACTCAATGTGTTAAAATTCGTTATAAGTTTTTTCGTTATACAGATATTTCATTGTAAACTAAAATATTTTACGATTACAATACTTTTTTTACTCTATAGAAAGTAGTAATTAACATCAAACATTTTTCTCCACGATTAGTAGATTTTTAATTTTACCTTCTAAAAATGGACTCCTAAAACATTGTTCCATCTTTATAAAAGGAATGATGTACAAAAACATATTTTTAAGTAACAGTTTGCAGATAGGTAGCAATAATGGTCGTTATATTGAAATGTTTCGTTATATAGTGTTCTGATTGCAATTAAAATTGAAGGCTCAATTAGATGCTAATATAATTCTAAACACAAAATTTCAACTTTTTTCGATTATCGTTTGTGAGACACGACACACAAAGTTAGTACACGTTATATTGAAATGTTGCGTTATACACAGTTCATATCGCAATCAAAAGAAAAGTAGGGAAACTAGATTATAGAAGTCCTAAATCCAAAATTGCAGCATTCTACAACTAATCGTTTTTGAGTCAGGCCTCACAAAGTTAATATAAGTTATATTGAAATGCTTAGTTATATAGATTTCTGACCGCAATCAAAATAGAAGATGCACAATTTAAGAAAGAAACTGTTCGAAGTATAATGTTTAATTAATTGGCTTCTATCATGACACAAAATAAAATATATTGTACATATTGTTATAACTAGGAATCATAGAATAAAAAGATACATTTTTTATATTAAAATATATTTTCTAAAATATAATAATTTCTAAATAATAAATTTCTGAAGTTGTGTTTCGGGTAAGTAGATCTTTCTTTTTTCATTTGGTGTATACATTTTAGAATTTTAATTATATCTTTATATTAATGTATTAATATATTAGTTATATCTTTTATCTTATATTAATATATATAATTATATAATTATATCTTATATTAATCCCATCTTTATATTATTTTTCGTATAACGAAACTAATTTCTTATCAAATTCAGTCTTATAAAAGTCTTAAAAAATATTCTTTAACAAACCAGAACTTTATTTTATTTTGAATCAAAAATAGGCTATGATAATAAAAATTTTATACCTCGAGGAATTTTCAGAATGACGTATTTTCAGCTCGATATGTAGTATGGCCCTTTAATTTACTTTTACAACTACCGCTTAAAACGCAATCATCTTCAAAGAAAATACTTAAAAAAATCTTCATCTAAAAAAAAAACACTCTTCATAATTTAATTTTTTTATTCCCCTCTACCATAATCCTCCAAATCTATCGAACTCTAAAAACTAACTGCGTTAGTTTGACTGGGATTAAAACTTCCTTTTATTAAATGAAATACTTTGAATGTAGCAAATGTTTTAACAAGTTTCTATCTTTTACTAACAAAGTAGTGCTAATCATTCAATACATCATGTATACGACTAGGGAAAAATGACGAAAATCTTACATTGTTTTTTACTGAAAAGCGAAACAAATATAAAGCTATGGATAAAATTGCATGACTTCTAAATCCCATACACGTTGTTTGCTTAATTAGTTTTATGTATTGTTACCAATTTATGAAGCATAGAGTTCGTGAATTGAGTAGACTTTGAATTAAGACAGCAAAAATAACAGCACTTTATTCATAATTCAGGGAACTCACGAATAAAGCAGCCAACACTGCTAGAATCTGGCTAGCACAGGCGATAGTTCACTAAAACTCTTAGCGCCAAACAACGTAGGTCTTTACCTCTACAAATTTCTCAGCTAACTGAACTGCGATCATCAAAGGTGGTGATGCAACTGGACTCTATGGGCCAAGCCCGTTAATCCAGAGGTTTCCATCAGTAAGCACAAAAATGACAACGAACTTCGATCACGATCGGCCCCCGGTATTTATATCCTCGGGAGAAACTGGAATATTCTAGAAAGTACTAGGTACAAACGGTAGCCAAGAAAGTCGCCAAATTTGGCGATAAATCGCTAAACTTGGCGCCAAAAACATCGCCTACGAGCCAATAATTCGCCAAATACATGATTTACCCATTATAATACACAGCACAGCAGAAATACATGGCAACTTGCGAAATTCGTAACAGTATCTATTTGTAATCTGTATAAATACTTAATACATGTATGTTTATTAAGAATTAATGTTATAATATTAGCTAGATGAAGTGTCTAGCGTTGCCCAGATTTCTAAATGCATTCAGTATCCATCAGATGCCACAAAAATTAAGATAAAGAACGGAAAAAACTATGAATGCCTTTGTTGTGGATAGAAAGTAATGGAGCACATTTGATATATTTACAATACAGGGTGACAAATAAACATACCTATAATTTAAAAGTTTACCTTATTGTTTTCACGTATAAGAGTATTATTAGTTTTTCTGTTGTGAGGAGTATGTACGTACAAACTTTATTTTAGGTTCATAAAAACAAACAAATTTTGATATAAATATATATATATATATATATATATATATATATATATATATATATATATATATATGTATATGTATATATATATAAATGTATATATATATATGTATATGTATATATATATATATATATATATATATATATATATTATATATATATATATATATATATATATATATATATGTATATATATATGTATATATATGTATATATATATATATATATGTATATATATATATATGTATATGTATATATATATATATATATATATATATATATATATATATATTTGTATATATATATATATATATATACATATATATATATATATATATATATATATATATATATATATATATATATATATATATATATATATATTATATATATATATATATATATAAAGAGATTTTATATTACTTCCTAGAATTCAATACTATATTACGAAAAACTACCCATAAGCAATTTTAATCAAGCTATTTTCAAGAATAATGTAGTTTAACATAATTAGTTTAAAGAAACCTTAAAAATATGAGTCATTCATAAAACAACATACTTAACTATTTACCTAATTTTAAGCTAAGAAAATTAATCGGATTAAATATTAAATTTTCACAAATTTTATATAACATATATAAATTATTTCTAGCAAATACAATACCTAATTACCTGCAGGATATCTTCTTCTGAGGAAGAGATATACAAATCATATTCAAGTAACTTAGAGCATATAATAAACTTATTTTATTTTGCCCTAAATTGTGATACTATAAATTATCATCTATATATTTATCATTTGTGATTGAATAAACAGCATAAAATAGTTTGCATTTATTAAGGCAAATTGCTTGTACTTTTCAAAATAAAGAATTGCTTCGAGTTCAGAAAAAAGTTAAGTTCTGAAAAATAAAGAAGATTAGTTTTCTGAACGACTTAATGTGAACAGGGTGATCTACTCTCGTAAAAACCTAAGTATTCCTAATTTTGTTCAATTCCATAGTGTTAAATATGCTGTTTTGAAATTTTTCGTTCTATAGAGGCAACCAAAATGAGAGGTGCAAAAATAGATATATGAATTTTAAATACAAATCTCCCCGAGCGCTGGCCGAATGGTTAGGGTGCTGGCCTTCGGTACCGGTGTTCGTGGGTTCGAATCCCACAGTGGCATGGATGTTCGTAGCTGTTCGGAATCGGCTTTAAGCAGTAGGTCCCGGTCTCATTAGCTCTCGTGTTGCAAAAAAGTAGACCGTAGCACTCCAAACCAAACCAAATACAAATATCCTTTTAATTTTACCCCACACCATTAATATACATAATACTAAAAGTTTTCGCTGTATAGATTGCAGTCAAAAGGAGAGGTACACCATTTGATGTTTTACTACACTGAAGAGCCAAAAAACTGGTACATCTGCCTAATGTCGTGTTGGGCACCTTGAGTCCACGCAGAAGTGCCGCAACACGATGTGGCATGGACTTTACTAATGTCTGAATAATGCTAGAGGTAATCGACGTCATGAATCCAGCAATGCTGTCGATAAACCCCTAACAGTACGAGGTGATGGAGAACTTCTGAACAGCAAGTTGCAAAGCATCCCACATATGTTCAATAATGTTCAAGTCTGGCGGATAATACGGATACTTCTATGGGTAACGGTTTGATTTACGGTGTGAGTTACGGTCTACGGTTTTGCTACACGAGTGATAATGAAACCTGCTGGTTGGTTGGAATGCTACGGTCCACTTTTTTTGCTACACGAGAGATAAGAAGACCGGGACCTGAGCCGATTCAGAACGGCTACGACTTCAACTCTAGCAGAATGATTTGAACCGATGAACTCTGGTACCGAAGAGCAGCACCCTGCCCAATTGGCCATTCATAGGCTATATGTAACAAGATAACTTTCTCTTGTGACTTTTTATTGTAATTTACTTATGAATTAACTAAGAAAACTTTTATCTTTAAAAAATACATTTTGAATTATTAACATGACCTGATTATCTTTACAGTGAAAATAACAACTGCATACAGGTTTATTATCTCTACAGTTAGCAAAAACTAGATAAGTGACTTAATCACTTAAATAAGATATTCAGCTCCTAGGAGAAAAGGAAAAATAAGAGAAAATCTCTGAAAGATAACAAGTAATCCTAAGCTTGTACTTTAAGAATATATCATGTTAAATCCTTCGTAAAGGAAAGATATACGCTGTTCACCAATAGTTACCTAGTATTTCGGTGAATATGAGGCAAAATAAGAGAGCATTGTAATGTTTGTTACAACTATATTTAAAAGTTAAGAGAAAGATTCATTACAAAAACAAATAAATAAATAGGTATTTTAACTGCAACAAAAACTAATTACTGTTGTACAAAGTTATTGAGGTGATTTAAAGGGACCTATACACAATCACTTAAACTATGTTTAACTGATACATCAAAATTCCTTTGGAATTCCGTTATTGCGTCACACTTCATTTTTCCAGTGTAATGTCATATCTAGATTAATGGTGTAAACTGTGCAGTTTAACTGAGTATTTCTTCAGTTCTCCAGCCTGAGAAAATGGACCCTCTTTTGCAATGACAACTGTGCACTTAACTGCATAAACACAATATTTATTTGGTTCACTCTCAGCGTTCGACATTCGGTAATTCAAAAAAGAAGGTTTTGCTTCTATTGAAAGTTGCTGGTTTATTTCTGAACTTTGAGGACCAAGGCAGAATTCTCACTTCGATTTTACTGAGTAATGCCATATCTTAATAACAAATTATGTAAACTGCGCATTTTTTCTGGATATTTCTTGAGTTCTCCAACCCGAGAAAATGGACCCTCTTTTGCAATGATAACTGGACAGCTGATTACGTAATCACACAATTTACTCGGTTCGTTCTATGCATTCAACATATTTAAAAAAAAAATAAAATTTTGTTTCTATTGAAAGCTACCTGTCACTACCTGAGCTTTGGTGGTAAATACAAAATACTTATTCCAACAAGACAATAAAACAATTTTCATACTAAAATCTAATTCATAATCTGAAAGTTATTGTGCCTGATGTAACAAGTGAGTATGATGTGAAAAAAAATTAATAACCTCTGATCCTCTTTTAGAAATCAATGTAAAAGCTTAGAGATTCAAATAAATCGCATGCTTCTAATCAGGATGTTTAGATACTAAAAATTCTTTAATTTTCGGAACTTTTAGGCGAGAAT
Source organism: Pardosa pseudoannulata (assembly GCA_032207245.1). NCBI lineage: Eukaryota > Metazoa > Arthropoda > Arachnida > Araneae > Lycosidae > Pardosa > Pardosa pseudoannulata. The sequence goes on along the minus strand of CM063508.1, from coordinate 128,173,956 downwards.
TATATTTGTCTAGATCTAAGCGTTCGGCATTCGATAATTAAATAAACGATCTTGCATTTACCAAAAGTTATTGGTCAGTTCGTGAGCTTTGGAAAACAACACAAAATATTTATTCAATCCGGATACTAAAACTTTTTGCATAAGAGAATGTAATTAATAATCTAGAAGTGCCGATAGTTTAAAAGAAGCTCTTGCGTTTACTGAAAGTTACCGGTCAGTTCGTGAGCTTTGGAAAACAATACAAAATACTTGTTCAAACCGAATAATAAAGCTTTTTTCATACGAGAAGATAATTGATAATCTAGATGTGCCAATAATTGAAAAAAAGCTCTTGAGTTTACTGAAAGTTACCGGTCAATTCGTGAGCTTTGGAAAGCAACACAAAATACTTATTCAAACCGGATAATAAAACTTTTTGCATACGAGAAGGTAACTGATAATCTAGAAGTTCAAATAACTAAAAAAAGTTCTTGAGTTTACTGAAAGTTATCCGTCAGTTCGTGAGCTTTGGAAAACATTACAAAATACTTATTCAAACCGGATAATAAAACTTTTTGCATACGAGTAGCAATTGATAATCTAGAAGCTCCAATAATTAAAAAAAGCTCTTAAGTTTACTGAAAGTTATCGGTCAGTTCGTGAGCTTTGGAAAACATTACAAAACACCTATTTAAACTGGATAATAAAACTTTTTGCATACGAGAAGGTAATTGATAATCTAGAAGTGCTTGAGTGAGGTGCGACAGGATAGTATTTAGTGAAAAAAAAACCTCTGATCATCTTTTAAAAAGGAATTCAAAAGATAAGAGATTCAACAAAATTACGTGCTTCTAATCAATATGTTTAAGTACCAAATCTTTTGTACATAAATGAGCTAATGTTTTGGGGTCGAAATTTGTAAATGTGTTTGTTTTTATTTTGTCACACATTCGCATTTAACGAAATTGCAATACAGAAGAAAAACTGAAAGAAACACTTCCTTCCTCAAACATCCATTCAGTTTTTTACTCAGTTCAGCTGATCAATTGGACTACACAGTTTCAGTGATGATCTTCAGATTGCTTGAAAGAAGTGCAATTATTTCTTCTGCAATTCATGAACCATAGCTACCTTTATATTTAACTTTCCAAATCAATTATAGTGATATAATTTCATACTTTTGAAGCATTATAATTTTTATTTTGTAGATATCATGTAGTAGTTATTCGGATGTAATATCCGCTTCTAAAAGGATATCTCATATTCAAACTACTTTTATTCTAGTAATATTTCAGTGTATTGTTTGCTTCGAATATTTTTGGCTTTCAGTTAATTTCTCGGAAAAAAAGAAACTTTATGTTTCATTTATATGCAATAAGAACTTTAGCCCTACCCACAATCAACATTGATATGTTATAGGAAGATTTATTACTGTAGACAGTATCCTGATAAACATCATAGTACTTAATTTTGGTGAAGCTTCAAAAATTTTACCAAGAAAAAACTCGAATACATTGTTTTTTGTTTAAATGCATAAAGTATAGAATTTCTTAAAACTAGAAACTTTTTATAAAAATATCAATTTTTGAGAGTGAAAAAAATGTAAACTTTTTAAATGACAATAAATAGTTTTTGTAGTTATTTATTATTAAGTTTTAAGGTTCTTTCGAGACATTTCGTTTATAATTTGGTCCACAATATTTCGTTATTTAGTTATTTATCTGAGAAGAAATGTTAAAGATTTTACTTTAAATGTGTTAACAATAAATAGTTTTTAATGCTTAAAACTAACTTAAATTCTCTACTTAAAACCCAAACACACAGCAAAGAATACTTAAATACAGAAAGCCATAAAAACAAAGGCTTTCTCCAACAATAAAGTTAAAAGTACTCGAATTTTAAAGCAAATAAATCATTTTATAAACCTATACTACCATCTTATGAAGATAAATACAAACATAGATTTACCATTCCGTTTTACAAGTGAATTTTCAAGATATTAACTAATGAAATTTTTTATCTTAAGTTGATTTTTATAAAGTTTAAGCAAACTTTAAAATGATCCCGGGAAAAAAACTATAAAATTTGAGTGCTTTCTCTGAGTTTAAAACTCATCCCTTAAAACCTCAGAACAAAACAAAGTAATGCTTAGATACATAAAAGCTGGAAAAATAACATTTGAGTTTTAAAAAATTACTCAGCTTTTAAAGCAGTCAAAACATTCTAATACCATATAATACTATCGTGTAGTATAGTTATGTACAAACTAAAAATTTTTAAAATTATTAGATTTGGGAATGAGCTTTGAAAGAACTAATATCATTTTTAACTTAAAGTTAATTTTTACAACTAAAGTTAAAGAAAAATTTTAAAATCACACCTAAAAATGCGGAGTGTAGAATAAGGAATGTTGTTGAATATTACAGTCTTGTTACTCATGAAGGCTGAAATACAATAATGGCATTTCTCCTTTAAGCCGCAATAACCTTTCACCGGTTCTTTAGTGGAACTATATGGCGACAGCCACAATTCAGTGTGTTCATATGGTAGCTTTTTCGTCGATTTTAGAACAGTAGTAAAGGAAAATTGACGAATAAATAAGAGTCTCATTAATTAATTAGCTTAAAGGAATTTTTATTATTTCCTACTAGTTGCTGACTTTGTCAGAAAAATACACGTCTCTCGACATGACGCCAAAAGCAAAAAAAGGCTAAAAAAAGATAATTTTTTTCTAAATGATACGGGTGACCTCTACCCCAATTTTGGCCAAAATTATGCCCACTGAACACCGCGCATGGCGAGGTCAGTGGAAAAATTCCCAAAACGTAGCGTGAGTAGGAAGAAATGCCTAGGAATTTTCTGGCTCCAAGCAACGCTCAAGGTGGACAAATGGTGAAAGACGGGGAGAGAAAAAACGGCAAACCCACGGATGGTCAGCGCTGGAAAATTAAAGGTGTCTTGGACATGGACAAGTCCATAAAATAAAGGGTCAGAAAGCCAGCAAATCCTGGCATTCCCTTTTAAATAGAATGTGGCTGTACCACACAGAGAACCATAAAACTTTAAGTGTTTTATTTACTTTCATACCTCACTCGTCAAATTCAGGAACATGGCAAAATAGAATTTTAAGATACATAAATCAGAAAAACAATGGCATCTGAGATTAAAATACATCTGAAAACATTTAACTTTTAAAAGAAATTTAAACTATTTTAATTCCACATAATATTATCGTCTTATGGAGTTAAATACAAAACATATTTTTCGTATCATTTTTTGAATGAATATTCCATGTATTAAAACTAATGAAATTTTTATCTTAAAGTTTATTCTTATAAAACTACAGTTTGAACAAACCTTTAAAAGGATACCGGAAACTTAAAAAGCTATAAAAAAATTTTCTTTAAATTGCCAGTGTTCCATTGCTTTTCCCACAGTCATATAAGTAAGTACAATAAATGTAATTATATTATCTTGGTTTAATAAAATTAACGAATGCTTTTATTTCTTAAATTCATATGGTGTATTTATAATAAATTATTCCAAAGCTTACCTGCTGGTATTTTTGTTAGCCTTTGATAAGCTTTGAAGTGCTTTTTTTTGTAAGTTGGCAATTCTCCTAATTATTTAAGTGTTTCAGTAATTACTTACATCCAGGTGCTACAAACACATTAACTTAACTTTTACTCAACTAAATATAATTAAAATGCAGATTTTTAAAACAACTGCATTTTTTAAAAATTAATTACAAGAAAATTTACGATTGGTTATTATTAATATAAAATTATGTTTAAAAAATCCCAGCAATGTTCGAAACTAGGATAAGTAAGATATTTTCTTTACGTAAAAAAAGTGCCAAAATAAAGGAATTTCAAAGAAAACTTCAACTCCCATTTCAGTAGAATTTGAAAGACATTTGCATTGATATTTTTTCTGTTGAGTCTGAGGCTTTTAAAATTACTTTCACTGTTTTGGAAAGTCTACAAAAAGATATTTTTCATGCTAGAAAAATAAAAGTAAATTAAAAATCACTGTACGAAATTAGCTCTTGTTTGTTTTAGAGTTTCTCACTTATTTACTTATTTTCATATTATTAAGGACATTAATCCATATTAAGTAAGAATGGTGAGAAATATTGAAACTATTGGAATATTGTAATCACGGCATTACACTGAATCAGATTTTCTGTGAGATTTGTTATGTTTCTGTTACATTCTTGTTTGCTTAACTGTGATTGGTTCTGATTTTAGCTTTCATTTAGCTACGGTTTTATTGAATCCTTCTAAAGTTATGAGTATAGAATGATGTTCTTTGTTCTGTACAGCTGCCTTGTAACCGTTTAACATGTAACAATATGTTATTTCGATCTTCTTTCTAATCTTTTATTTTGTCTATTTATCAGAAGCGTATTAAAAGCAACCGAATCTGGGCTGCTTTTGATCATCTTGGTTTGTTTTTCATTACTAAAATTAATTTTCTTCTACACTACAGCTAATTAGACTGGAACTACAACTAGGGTATAAAGTTCATTTCAGAACAACTACAAATATTTATGCAATAACCGAACTGTAATACCATAAAGTAGCTGACAACTATTTTGGAGCTGCAACAAGCTGCAGCTACTTGAATTTTTCTATACTTTTCTTTACATTTATATAGCAAATAATCTCTATGACTCAAGAATTTCTTCCAGGTTTTGTTTACTGATTGGGATAGAAAATTTACTAATAAGTTTCGAGATGCAATAGTTAAATTTATTCTCAATATATATGTAGAAGGTGCATAGTAAAATCCTAAACCAGTTATTTTTTTCTTAGCACCTAATGGACTGAGATATATACTTCTAGTTATAAAAATGTTTCAAATAAAATAAATTTCTTTTATGGTATTTTTAAATTTAGAAATTTAAATTTTAAGAAAATCATAAAAACTAAACTTTTATATTTCCAGTCAGAATATTTAGTAAAAATTGGAATTCACCCTAAAATTCGCAACAGAAATGTTCCACTTATCTGTGACAAAAATTGACTGAGATATTTAAATTCAAAATTTGCATAAATTTAAAAAACGTTTCTCATTTGTTAGAGAATTCTTTAATAAAAATAAATTACATTAATTTGAGGTTTAAATTCAGATTGAAATGACCCTTGTACTGTAGAAAGAAATGTTAGTATTAAAAGCTTATTTTACTAGAAATTACATACATTCCTATTTATATCAAGGGCGAGAGCCCCCTTTTTGCTGTAAAAGGGGTGTAGCAATCATGATTTCAATTTTGAATTATTTCAATTAATCCTTTAGCTAATCCCTGAATTAATAAGAAAAAAATCTCGAAACTCATTTTAATTCTTTAGTCAATTTTTTTAATCAGAAAATTTTTACAAAATTAAATTTTTAAATTCAAAGATGTCATAAAATAAAGGCTTATTTTACTTGAAACATTTTTTAAATTGGAAGTACTTGTCTACGTCTAACGGCTGCAGAGGGAAAAACACCTGTGAAGGACATAATCATGCCTGTATTTATATTATACTATATTATAAATATATATATATATACACCAGTATGTGTCTAAAATTTTTAAATTTTTTAATCCTTTGTTTTTTTAATTCGATGTATTGACTACTTTGTTTCATCTTCTTTCTAAATTCGGTGCTTCATTTTATCCCCATACTTCAAATACAACTGTATTAATTTAACATATTTATATTTTAGTAACTGGGTCAATTGTAATTTCCTATATAATTTTCCTCTTACACAATTTCGGATATTCTTAAAACACATTTCAGAATACAGGCTTATTGATTTCTGTTCTAATTACTATTTCGTATGTCTTCAAATGGATCAGCTTAAGAACTGACTTACAAATTACTATTTATATAATGCTGCAAAAAAGCGGTTGTTAAGTCAGATTTCAATTATTTCAAGCTTTTTCAATCTTTACTTGAATAGCATTATTCATTATTATTGCATTTTGGTTTGAGTATGAGACATGTAATTTGCAAAACCTAGTAACCTAGCGTAAAACCTAGTAACTAACTGCTTCGTAATTCTTGTATAATATTTTTTAATGCTATGTTTTGCTTTCTTTTCATTTCTCATTATCAACTTCTCCTATGTTTGTATACACGCATATACATATATATACATATATATTCATATATATATATATATATATATATATATATATATATATATATATATATATAATATATATATATATATATATATATATATATATATATATATATATATATATATATATATATATATATATATATATATATATATATATACATATATATACACACATATATATATATACATATATACATATACATAAATACATATACATACATATATATATACATATATATACACATATATATACATACATATATATATACATATATATATATACATATACATACATATATATATATATACACATATATATACATATACATATATATATACATATATATACATACATATATATACATATACATACATATACATACACATATATATATATATATATATATATATATATATATATATATATATATATATATATATACATATAGATATATATAGATATACATATATATACATATATATACATACATACATATATACATATATATATATACATATATAACATATATATATGTATATATATATATATATATAAATATATATACATATATATACATATATGTATACATATATACATATATACATGTGTGTATGTGTATCAGAAAGAAGGTTAATAGAATCAAAAATAATTAACTATGAAAATTAATTACTTTATAGCAAACAAGTTTATAGATTTTCGTATAACGTACTTATAAAATAATTTTTGCCTGTCGTTTACTCGATTAATAGATTACTTAATTTAAATAACATCGTAGAACCTCCCCTTAGACGGAATTAATTTTATCAACCTATACCTGTTACAGTTAGTTCCGAATTATCTCATTTAATACCCACGAAGTAGAGTTGATGCAGAAAATATGTTTGCTAACCAGAAAACGAAGATTTATTTACAGTCGCAGCTTTTCACAGCTGAGGAATTTCCTGAAAGCCTCTTCTGTTTGGTCACAGCCTTCAGTTAATAGAACTTTCTGTAGTCACTATGCATCGAATTTTGCAGAAAATCTTTTCAAATTTTCTAAGAACAGGAATTGATGTGATTCTCAATTCAGACTTGGATAGCATGTCAAAGAGATAATAGGTAATATTTTATCCATTAGTGAAAATAAATTCAGGTTTCATTTATTTGTGAGATATTGAACTGCTGTGACTTACTAATTAAGATCATGTCTTACATTTTATTCACAAAAAATAACTTTCAGAAAGTAAGTAAAATCTTTTATACAATTTCACAAAAAACAAATTCTCTGCTTCAATTTCAGTTTATGAGGGGTATGCAGTAAAAATACAAGTGAAATAAATTCTATAAGTGTTACAAAAACTATAGTTTTGTAATCTCATTTTTTAAAGCAAACTCTGTAACATTTGTTTGCTTTAGAAGCAGTACTAGAGCCATTTGAATTGTTAGCCAATGGTAAACCAGTTACAAAGCTTCTCTTATATTCCCAATAAAAAAATGTGATCTTGATGCAAACAAAAGTTTTTTAAAAAACTATATAGATTGTAAAGACAAATATACCCCAAAGAATATAAAAATAATTGAATAATTAAATACAAATTTTTCAGAGATATAAAATTACTGTTTTGAATAATATTAGTGTTACAATGAAAAATATTTCAATCTGGATCAGAAATTAAACTAGTGTTTTTCAGTAATATTAAATATAAGCATAAATCATGATCTTAGTTTTTTTTTAATGTAATAGTAAGTCTCTTCTTTATAAGGATAATTCCAAAGTCTTACAAGAAATTATGTCGAATTTTCGAATGCTGTTTAATTATTTTCAGCACTTGTTTATACACGAATAGTCACATTCCGATTTATTTAATCTGTGTGCATTCAGACCTTTCAATAATGTAGTTCTTTTAAAATTTTTCTTATTTATTATCATTTATATAATTAAACAATTCATTTTATATAATCATTGCACTCTGTGAAACATTTATATGTACCAATTAAAATAACTTTGGTTTCCTCAACAAAGTTTCATCAACTTCTGTTAATGAAAAACTCAATTATTCAGAGACTCAAACGTATTTAAATACGTCTTTACTCTTTTTGTTTAGTTCAGTAGTTTCTTGCAAGAAACAGAAGAGAGTAGTAAAATAAAATCCTGATATTTGACATTAAGCTTTTTGAAACTCAAGAAAAATGATCCTCAAGAGAGAAATGCATTTTTAAATATGTGATCCAACAAGTAAAAACGACAGTATCTTTGTTTTCTCTTAAATGATGTCCCATTTCCTGTTTTGCGGAAAACTTTATCTACCTATACTGAGTTCTTCAAAAACTTATAGTTCTTTCAAAAAAAAGAGTCATGCGATATATAAAATTGTTTTTCCTTTTTTAAGTATGTATTATTTTTCGTTATATGAAAACTGCAAGAATACTTTTAAATAGAGTCAGCTTTCTGAGTATTTTGCTAATACTTTTGTTCTTAAATGATAGTTTAATGAGTCTCATATCTTGTTATCGTGTTGCATTTTAAAAAGTGTAACTGGTTTAACAGATTTAGTCTTTAAATACATATTCAAAGACTTTACAATTCTTGAAAATTAAAACTTTTACTGAACCAGTCATATGACATATCGTATATTCTAGTACATGAATAATAATATTCCGATTTATTTTATCTTTGTGCACTCAGACCTTTCACTGAAGTAGTTCTTAATAAATTTTTCATTTTTAATATCATTTATATAATTAAACAATTCATTTTATATAATCATTGCACTCTGTGAAACATTTATATGTACCAATTAAAATAACTCTTGTCTCCTCAACTAAGTTTCATCAACTTCTGTTAATGAAAACTCAATTATTCAGAGACTCAAACGTATTTAAATACGTCTTTATTCTTTTTGTTTAGTTCAATAGTTTTTTGCAAGAAATAGAAGAAAGTAGTAAAAAAGAACTCTGATATTTGACATTAAGCTTTTGAAACATAAGAAAAATGATCCTCAAGAGAGAACTGCGTTTTTAAACATGTGATCCAACAAGTGAAAACGACAGCATCTTTGGTTTCTCTTAAATGATATCCCACTTTCTGTTTTGTGGAAAACTTTATCCTGCTATTTTGAGTTCTTCAAAAACTTATAGTTCTTTCAAAAAAAGAGTCATGCGATACATAAAATTGTTTTTCCTTTTTTAAGTATGTATTACTTTGCGTTATATGAAAACTATAAGAATAATTTTAAATAGAGTCAGCTTTCTGAGTATTTTGCAGTAATATTGTTCTTATACTTTTGTTCTTAAATGATAGTTTAATGGGTCTCATATCTTGCAATCTTATTGCATTCTGAAAGTGTACCTGCTTTAGTCTTTAAATACCTATTTATATAAAAATTTGGGATATATTAAAGACCTGTTTCAGTGCTTTTATAATCATAAAATAACTCCTATTTTATTACAGCATTCCCTCATTATATTATTTTTCTATATAACGTACTGTATTTCCCAATATTTTTCTGTTAAATGAAAAGAAGGAATAAAAATTGTATTCGTACATAAAATTTAAAAATATGTAAATTAAACGTCTCTATTATTGAAATGATACTTTTTGTGACCTTGTTTATTACTTTTTCTGTTTAAAATGCATATGTTCATAAAAGTATCTTTTACCATATCCCCCTTTGATATATTGCGCGTTTGAATATAACCCATATATTGCTTGTCTATCGATAAAAGCATTATAAGGAGAAGCTTCTGTCTAATGTCAATTTTTGCTGTAGTCACATGATGTAATAACGCCAATGCTTATGTTAGATCTACTTGTGTCTATGATATTAAAGACCTGTTTCAGTGCTTTTATAATCATAAAATAACTCCTATTTTATTACAGCATTCCCTCATTATATTATTTTTCTATATAACGTACTGTATTTCCCAATATTTTTCTGTTAAATGAAAAGAAGGAATAAAAATTGTATTCGTACATAAAATTTTTAAAAAAGGTAAATGGTACATGTCTATTATTCAAAAGATACTTTTTATTACCTTTTTCATTACTTTTTCTTACACTACAAAATTAATCTTTCTGTTTAAAATGCATATGTTCATAAAAGTATCTTTTACCATATCCCCCTTTGATATATTGCGCGTTTGAATATAACCCATATATTGCTTGTCTATCGATAAACACAATATAACGACAAGCTCCTGTCTAATGTCAATTCTTGCTGTAGTTACATGATGTATTAACCACAATGCTTGTTAGATCTACTTGTGTCTATGATATTAACCCTCTAAGCGGTTCGCACGTACAATTCCGCCAAACCGATGATGTCTTCAAAGCGGTTGTCGAGTACAGTTTTTGACCTTCAAAAACGTTCCGAAAATGGATGTAATGTACATTTCTGCCAGTGTTTGAGGTAGGAGAATCAGTTCTATTGTTTAGAAACTGCATCCCTCTTTGACTGACATTTATTGAGGGATGCGCCCCTACTCCCTGAGGCACAAAAACGCTGATAGCTTTTCATGGCTTTGTAAATCTCTATTTCGAAGTATTTCGTTTGCGGTAACAGATGTATCTCTAATTGCACCACTTAAATATCCTGGATAACTTTCTTTAAAAAATATAAATAATTCTCTTAAAGAATATTTTTATTTGTACTTTTAGAATCCATTATTTCTTATGGGATGATCTTCGAGACTTGGCGAGCTTTATGTGTATTAAAGATTAACAATCTATAATATCTATTTATATATCTATATATAACCGCAAGTAAAGGAACAATAACGAGGGCGGGTTACCCGTATTCTATTCTAGTCGACAAAGGGTGAAGTAAAAAATCACAGAACGCTTTAGCCATTGACACAATAAACCTTTAGCGTATTTTTGGAGAATTTTTAATCGGTGTGTTCCACTCGGAGGGTTAAAGTAAATGTATATTTTATTTTAACAGTATATACAACAAACATAATTAAAAAATACATAGAAGAAAGTTAAAGGTAAAAACTCATTTTATATTAAATTGTTATATCTAAAATATCATTATAAGCTATAGTCCCTATAACTGAGTTTGACTATATAAAGTTAACACTGGTCAAATTTCAATAAGAAATTTACTACTAAAGAAAACCTTTCTTCATTTCACCCTCAAATCCGCGCGTTCTCAGTTCCTGAATACTTTTGAACGGTATACCCTTAAATCTTGCTTATAAACATGATCTTTTAATACTTGTAGTTTTGAAGCAAAACTTTACCTCATCAATATTCCATTCAGAGCTAAATCTCAAATACAACAAATCCTAAATGCGCATGAAAGCGCATCTTGAAAGTTCATTTTAATGTATTTGGGAAAATAAATCACTAATTTCGTAGAAATAAGTTAACTCGGATAGCACATAGTAGTATAGATGTTAATCAGAATATTGTTCTTGGTTTAAACTAGTACCGAGTTGATATACAAGTTTGTTTGGATTTTAGGTTGCATCCTTCTTTATATCGTTATATATACGCAATTTTGAATAGTTAACATATTACTTCATACTTCTTTGAATCTATTGAAATTCGCTATAGTTAACACGAAATTCGTAAACTTAAAGCTGGTGCTTTTTCATAATATATTGTCTGAATATTTTAAAATTGATCTGTGTATTTCTCCATACAAAAGTTTTATGAGAAATAAGGTTTTAACGTATAGCAGATATTTATTTTCCGCAAACTTGATTATAATAACCTTACACTGAATTTATGTATTGAGAGAGAGAAATACGGTGATTTTTAAATGAATATTTCATAAAATCCTTTAGTAAAATTTCATAACAACCAACTTGCACCCCAATTGTGTACTTAAAGTTTTTTGTCAATTTTGTACTTAAAAGATGTGCCCGTGTTCAATATTCCTTATAAAATACTAAATTTTATGCCTCACAGAAGAAAGCGTTATTTTATACCTCTCTCCAATTTGAGAATGTAACACGTTTGTGAGTATAAAATTATTTGTTCAATATCAACTTCTATTTAAATTTTTTTCCTAGTCAATTTACCTTTTTCATATTTTAATATATTTTGGCACAAGCACTTTAACATTTCTAATTCCCTGTATAAAGTCTGTGATCACATTTTTTATGTCATACATTCTTTTTAACGTGTAATAATACTTTCTAGTATCACTGTTAAAACTAAATCGTCTACAAAAGCTCACAAATAATTTAAATCTATTTAAATAGATTGAATTTCTCATGAGTTCGTACTTTATTTGGAACGAAGATTTAAAAAAAAAATTGTACCAACTATGTAAGCACAATTTAATGGTGGACCCAGTAAAAATTACGAAGATTTTAAATGTGCCCTCTCAATAATATACAAAGTTTAAAAGATATTTAAGGGGATATAGTAGACTTCAATCTGAAAAATCTTTTATTTTAAGACCTTATTTTTGATTTAATATATAATTTTAAAAATTCTGCTTGATTTAGAATAATTTATGTTAGATTATTAATATGGGTCTAAGTTTAAAAATATTCTTTAATTTTGTTACATGAAGCAATACCTATTTTTAAAAGAATCAAAATATTTACACGAAATGCAAAATTTACCCTCCACTTACCCTCAAAACAACTTTTTAAATTTGTAGATTAGAAATTAGTTTATATGTGAGATGTAAACTAATTATTTTTTTAATTTTGTGAACTTTTGTGTTAAAATGAAAACTGTTTTTTTATTTTCTAGTTTAAAAAGGATATTTTATATTTTTCAACTTCTTAAAAAATTTAAAAATTTAAAATGTCGCAAACCATTAGAGTTTTATATCTCAAAATTAAAAAAATAATTAATTTCAATTTGATACAAAAATTTAGTTTATAATACATATATTTCAAGCATTATCTTGCAGGTAAGTAAATTTCATTTTTTTATCATTTAGTATAGATTTTATTTTGTTATTAAAAAACTACTATTATTTGTTACGCTAAAACTAAATATTTGTTAAAAGTTAACATTATAAAATAACTTGTAAGATATTCCTTTTAAAAGGAGTAGACATTTTTATGATAATTCGGAAACAAGCAATTATAATAAAGGTTTAAAGTCTTGAAAGTTACTATGTGTCCTTTAACAAAAATCCTATTTATATATCATTTTATAATTAAAAAACAGAAAATAAATATCTGAAAATTAATTTTCCAATTATTTAAAATTTTAACCTAACAAAAATAAGAATCAGAATCCCCTGCACAGTGCCATTCAATTGATTATAGTGTGTAATAACTAGATAATTCATCTCTTTCATGCTTCAGATTATCTCTGACCTAGCGGGTCTGGCCCAGGAAGATCAGAAATGAGAGCTCCTTTGCGACAGTCCTGTGCGACTATTCCATGCAAATGCATTTTTAAAATAATCAACCAAAGACTTAAAAACTATTTAATTTGTCTGGCTTTTACTCATTAAAATGAGTAATCCAATGTCTCTGTATAAATATAGGTTCTTCCTAAATTTAAAGTTTTAACTTTATAGAAATTAGAGTGTGAAACCCTTGCTTCGTACCATTCAAATGCATTTTTAAAACAATGAACCAGAGGTTAAACTGCTTAGTTTGTCCTTAAATAGCTCATAAAATTGGTAATTCATCGTTCCTGTATAAAATCCAGTTTCTTTACAAATTTAAAGTTCTGCTAATTAAAAACAGAAAATAAATATCTGAAAATTAATTTTCCAATTATTTAAAATTTTAACCTAACAAAAATAAGAATCAGAATCCCCTGCACAGTGCCATTCCAATCCATTTTTAAAATAATGAACCAAAGACTTAAAAACTACTTAACTTGTTCATAATTAATTCATTAAAATGAGTAATCCAATGTCTCTGTATAAATATAGGTTCTTCCTAAATTTAAAGTTTTAACTTTATAGAAATTAGAATGTGAAACCCTTGCTTCGTACCATTCAAATGCATTTTTAAAACAACGAATAAGAGGTTTAAACTGCTTAATTTTTCTTTAAATAACCCATAAAATGAGTAATTCATCGTTCCTGTACAAAATCCAATTTTTTTACAAATTTAAAGTTATGATCTTGCAGAAATAAGGTTGAAAATCTCCTTCATACTATTGAAAAACATTTTTTTTAATGAACCAGAGGATTAAACTACTGAATTTGTTCCCTGTACAAAATACAAGTTTTCCTATCAAATAATTCAAATTATTTATAATTGTTAGTAATTCGAAATCTGTCGTATTGAACATTTAATCTCACTTAGTTTACTTCTCTATAACCTAGAAATAATTGGGACATAAGCCAGATGCTTCAAGTCAGTAAACTTTTGCAGCTTGCAGAGAAATTTGCTGAATTTATAATTGAAATGCACGTTATTTATTTCAGTAAATACAATACTTGATTGATTTGCATATTGCAATCATAACTATTTATGCTCATTTACAAAGTTCTATGATTCATTTATGAATAATGATAATAAAGACTTTAATAATAATCTATTGCTTTTAGTTTTCACCTGAATTATATAGGTATGTAGATATATGCATACATATGTGTGTGAGAGTATTCACATGTATTCACACGAATTACGACCCTCTAGCATAAAAAATGTCCTTCCAGTACTGCGGAGAATTTTAGGGCTGCCAAACTTGCCCTAACATAACAAAATTTTGAAGGTCGTCAGTTATACATAGTAAGTTCTTGAACAAGATATAATTCTTATTCATAAATAAGCAAGTCACCACTGTAAAATTTTCAATTATAAGTTAATTAATGTCTTTAAACATCAAAGTTTCGTTATGAATTTCCTTTTGAGACAACGTTTACGACTGCAAGGCCATGTATTTGTTCAAGATTTTTGTAAGCATCTACAGTCATTCCATTTTATATTACCAGATAAGACTTGAAGTTCGTCTAATAAAGATATTTAACTTGATAATATCACTACCATACTCTTCGATCAAGTTTGATTACAAAATAGGTTTTAAAGGTTTTAAGGTAAACAAATCAACGCTATAAAATTGTTAATTATAAGTTAATTAATAGCTTTAAGCATCGAAGTTTCTATATGAATTTCTTTTTAAAACAATGTTTACGACTGTAAGGCCGTGTATTTGTTCAAGATTTTTGTAAGTACCTACAGTCATTCCATTTTATATTACCAGATACGACTTGAAGTTCATCTAATAAAGATATTTAAATTGATACATCATTACCATACTCTTCGATCAAGTTTGATTACAAAATAGGTTTTAAAGGTTTTAAGGTAAGCAAATCAATGCTGTAAAATTGTTTATTATAAGTTAATTTATGGCTTTAAGCATCGAAGTTTCTATATGAATTTCCTTTTGAGACAATGTTTATGACTGAAAGGCCGTGTTTTTGTTTCAAGATTTTTATAAGCACCTACATTCCGTTCTGTATTACCAAATACGATATGAAGGTCTTCTAATAAAAATATTTAAATCGATATATCACTACCATACTCTTTGATCTATTTGGATTACAAAATAGGTTTCAAAGGTCTGCGGAAAAAAATATTTTTATATTAAAAGTATTTATAGGATTAATATTATCAGACTGAATTCTGTTCTTGTTCTAGAGATATTTTGTTACTATCATCCGTAACAGTTTGAGATGCATTCGACGACATAAATTAAAACCTATTTTACATCATTTGGAATATTTTCTGTTTAACCCCAATAATTTGCTATAGAGGAATATTTCAGACAAATCATACAAAAGGCATTTAGAATTCAATTTCTAAACCTCAAGAATCTTTTGTAGAACTTGGTAGGCTCATAAATCGAACAAATATCTTCACTCAGGTGTATAATTAAGGATGAAACGCTTTACGTTCATTTAAATTAACACATTTACTTACGGCAGGATATTTTGAGAGTAAGATAAACTGAACTGATGTTTAGAAACTATAATTCAACAAATATTTCCTTAAAAGTTTTTGTATGTATTTAAAAGTGTACTGACTGGAATGTTCGTCATCTTAATCTGGTAAAATTTTATTAACAGAAAAGTTAGTTGAGTTTACTAAACTCTAATATATTTAATTTTCATTTTTAAATCCAATAAAATCTTTATTTAAGCTAGAAAATAAACTTTATAGTTTTTAATTTGTAAAAGTGCTTATCATTTCAAATACAGTAAACAAAATGTTATTATTCTTTTGTAAAATATTCACTTTTCCTGCTTAAATTTCATTAATAGAATATTAATTTTATTTCATTTTTCTTAGAAATAAGATGTATTGCAACAAATGGTTTATATTTCAATGAAATAAATATTTAAAGCAAATATTTCTCTACATGCTGCACATCTGAATAATTTTTATTTGGTAACTAATTATTGAGAGTAATTTCTATTAAAGATCATGATGTCCCTATGCCATAATAATGTACCTATTTTATTGAACTTACTCTTTTTAGTCAGACAACACTATGTGTAAAGAAATTATTTAGAAACTTCAATAATTTAAAGTATGTATGATGAAACTATAATTTAACAATGATTTCTTTAAAAGTTTTTGTATGCATTTAAATGTGTACTCACCGTAATTTCTTCCATCTTAATCTAGTGAAATTATTTTAACAGCAAAGTTAATTGAGTTTACCAAACTCTAATATATTTAATTTTCATTTTTAAATGAAATAAAATCGGTATTTAAGCTCGAAAATAAACATTATAGTTTTTAGTCTGTAAAAGTGCTTATAATTTTAAATACAGTAAACAAAATGTTATTATTCTTTTGTAAAATATTCACTTTTCCTGCTTAAATTTCATTAATAGAATATTAATTTTATTTCATTTTTCTTAGAAATAAGATGTATTGCAACAAATGGTTTATATTTCAATGAAATAAATATTTAAAGCAAATATTTCTCTACATGCTGCACATCTGAATAATTTTTATTTGGTAACTAATTATTGAGAGTAATTTCTATTAAAGATCATGATGTCCCTATGCCATAATAATGTACCTATTTTATTGAACTTACTCTTTTTAGTCATAAAATTCTATGTGCAAAGAAACTATTTAGAAACTTCAGTAATTTAAAGTATGTATGATGAAACTATAATTTAACAATCATTTCCTTAAAAATTTTTGTATGTATTTAAATGTGTACTGACCGTAATTTTTTCCATCTTAATCCAGAGAATTTTTAACAGCAAAGTTGAGTTTACTAATCTCTAATATATTTAATTTTCATTTTTAAGTGAAATGAAATCGGTATTTAAGCTAGAAAATAAACATTATAAATTTTAGTCTGTAAAAGTGCTTACAATTTCAAATACAATGAACAAAATGTGATTATTCTTTGTAAAATATTCACTTTCCTTACTTAAATGTCATTAATAGAATATTAATTTTATTTCACTTATCTTAGAAATAAGATGTATTGCAACAAATGGTATATATTTCAATGAAATAAATATTTAAAGCAAATATTTCTCTACATGTTTCACATCTGAACAATTTTTATTTGATAACTATTACTTGAGAGTAATTTCAATTAAATATCATCATGTGCCTAAGCCACAATAAAGACCTGTTTCATTGAAACTTACTCTTTGTAGTCAGAAAATACTATGTGCAAAGAAACTATTTCGAAATTTCAGTAATTTAAAGTATGAAAATTTTTACTTTGAACACATATTTTTCTTCCAGAGTAAAATCAAAGACATAGTTTGGTTCCATGTTGAAATTTTTCATAAATCTATAGCAATTCTATTGAAGACTACCAAACATTTTCTCCAG
Organism: Pardosa pseudoannulata; assembly: GCA_032207245.1. Taxonomy (NCBI): domain Eukaryota; kingdom Metazoa; phylum Arthropoda; class Arachnida; order Araneae; family Lycosidae; genus Pardosa; species Pardosa pseudoannulata. Next base: position 128,156,108 of record CM063508.1, on the reverse strand, counting down.
ATACTGACGAATAAGAGATCGATACTTATAGCCTAAATGTAATAGACCTCTTTTTTCTCAAAATTCCTTAAGTATGTGAGAGAATTTTAAAAAGTCTTAAGTTCCCTTATTTAGGTATCCTCAATCCCCTTAAAGACATAATAATTACTGTTGCTAAAAAATACTTCATTTTTATTTTTAAAAAATTTAAGTAAAAAAAATTAGATCGATAGTTATATCCTAAATGTATTAGACCCTTTTTTTCGAAATTCTTTAAGTATGTGAGACAATTTTAAAAAGCCTTAAGTTGCCTTATTTAGGTCTCCTCAATCCTCTTAAAGACATAATAATTACTGTTGCTAAAAGATACTTCATTTTTATTTTTAAAAGTTTTAAGTAAAGAAAATTAGATCGATACTTATAGCCTAAATATGTATTAGACCATTTTTTTTAATTTTTTAAGTATATGAGACATTTTTAAAAAGCCTTAAGTTGCCTTATTTATATCTCAATCCTCTTAAACACATAATAATTACTGTCGCTAAAAAATACTTCATATTAATTTTTTAAAATTTTTTAAGTAAAGAAAATTAGATCGATACTTATAGCCTAAATGTATTAGACCACCTTCTTAACCTTCTTAAAGACATAATAATTACTGTTGCTAAAAAATACTTCATTTTTATTTTTAAAATTTTTAAGTAAAGAAAATTAGATCGATACTTATAGCCTAAATGTATTAGACCCTTTTTTTCCCGAAATTCTTTAAGTATGTGAGACAATTTTTAAAAAGCCTTAAGTTGCCTTATTTAGGTCTCCTCAATCCTCTTAGAGACATAATAATTATTGTTGCTGAAAAATATTTCATTTTTAATAAAAACTAATTAAGTAAAGGAAATTATAGATGAAAGTTTTCATATTTTATAAACTCTACAATTTAAGAAATGTATTTTTTTTTTAATTTAAAATCTTTAAAATAAAGTTTTAGTACTGTGTATGATATATTAAATGGCGTTGTATGAAGACCATTAACTACTATATAATCTCTCATGAAACAATTATAAAAATTTTGATTTTGAATTATGATTTAACATGGATGTACACTTTTCAGTTACGAGCATATATATTATTTACAGAAAACTTTATAAAACTTTCTACAAAAAATTAGTAACATACTGCTACTAATGCAAATAAAATTACATTTAATAAGTCAAAAAATCATATCAGACATGCTCATTAAAAACAAATCTTTTAAAATGCTTTAAAGTAATATATTAAAACTGTATTGACATAAAAATAAATTGAGAAATAATTTACTGAAGTAATAAATAAAGATACCAAATCCTCACTTAATATTTTAATAAAAGAAAAACATTACCTGTCTCCAAAGATGCGATGCAATACTTCACAAAAATTCCAAATAGCATGAAAACATACATTTTCCTACTCTTTTTCCTCGAAAAGCGAACGTAATCCAAGTTCTTCAAAACAAAAAACACCTGAAGAAAGCAACCACAAAACTTGACTCCAAAATTTAACAGAAACATTTACATACTCCCCGAAAAAGTACCGTTATCTATCCTGTACGACTTCACGACTGGTTACTGTCAAGAAAAAAGAGTGAAAGTTTGCTGAGCTTCTCCAGTTTGTGCCAAACGCAGAACTTTGGCTTGGAATTTACTACACCCGGCGTTCAAGGCAAAACTCTTCCGTCTGCGGGGTTTGCTCGGCATTTCGATGTCAGGTGGCGCTGATGAAGATGTGGGCGCTTCTAAGCACGAAAAGTTTGGAGAAAGATGTTTCCCCATCTTTTCGGAAAGCGCGATCTACCCCTTCTCATCGCTTTATCGAAACAGCCAGCTATAGAGGTTACTCCCTCATTAACGTAATGCGCCCAGGTTTTCGGATAATTATACTATCGGTTAACTGTAACCAACAAAAATTTTGAAAGTTTTAAGAATGGGAATCCCATTTTAGAAATCAAAACAGTGGAATATTCTGAGATGTTAAAACGGTTTTTGAGAAGCAGAAGTTTAATTAAGTGTAGAAGGCTTGTTAGTTTTAGAAAATTTCACCATGAGAGTTAAACGCTTCAAATTTTGCTGACCTATAAAAATCAAAAATTAAATCCTAATTAGTATTTTGCCAATTAAAAAGCCGTATGTTCGTAACTGCTTCAATTAGGAGACAGTTCTTAGTGTATTTCAAACAGCTACGCTTAATTCTCATTCACACTCGTTAATTAAAGTTGGATGATTACTTTCTAAATAATTTGAAAAGTTTTATTCTTTTAAACGAAGGTGAAATAAACAGTCGTTTAATTTATTCAACCTAAGTGCAGCAATAGTATTTTCATTCAAAGATTTGAGCAATCGAATGATGGCCGAATGGTTAGAACAGTAATAGTCGGTAACACAGTTCGTGGGTTTGAATCCTGCTGTGGCATGGATGTTCATAGCCATCGGAATCTGCTTTAAGTAGTAGGTCCCGGTGTCATTATCGATCGGTTAGCAAAAAAGTAGACCGCAGTAATCCAAACAAACCTAACTTTCGAGCATTCCCTTTTGTAATATATACCTCATTTATTATTTTTAAGTACTCATAAACCTATACTTGATAACTTTGTACTGAGTATTTTAATCCTATTGTAACATAATGTGGGAGAAAAATATTAGGCTTCATTTTAATAATACAAAAAATCCAAATGATATTAAACTACATAAGGTGTTCACACAATTTCGCAACGATTTTACACAGATATATATGCAAACAAATTACACAAACAAACTTTACAAAGATATATATGCAAGAATCGCACTTCTAATATGTTCAATCTGATAACCTTTTGTCGAACGACTATATTGATTTCCAAGATAATAGAGCATTTTGTAAAACACTAAAGTTGTTTTATTTCGCACCCCTATATTCAATTTCCTATATTCCATCCAATGTTTTCGTAGACCGCTTATATAAACCTTATTGTAAAAGCCTATTGAGTTGGATACATTTAAAAGGAATAGATTCAATTCAAATTTCACATATTATTATTTTTTTGTAATAAAAAGCAGACAATTTAGAGGTATGGCTTATAACCTCTTTCTGGTGGAACTTAACGCAGTGAAGATTTTTTAGGTAAAGGCATGGAATTTTTTCTTTGAAAATTGGGGTTAAAACATATTTCTGTGGTAATTGAAGTTAACTTTGACATTTTTCCACTTTCATTTTTTTAATTCTCCTTTAAAAGGAATAATCATAAAACCTTCAGCAAAACATTTCTTTTTTTATGGTCAAATATTTTAAGTTTTTTCTCCTTTTTTCCATTTTAAATTAATCTTTTTCTATTGCAATCAAGTAGTTAAATCCAAGCTGCATTGATTGAAATAATATATATTCCCATTTTCACATGCCAATACAACAATCTGCACAAAGTCTTACGCTGACAAGCATGTTTCAACACTAGTAGCAGAATATCATGTTTTTTTTGTTGTTGTTGTTGTTTATTTGTTTTGATCAGCTTCGAATCAAATCTTACAGAGATATTTGAATGTTTTTATAGTTCTTTAGTGAAAGGGTGGATTGTTTTTTAAACATAAGATTCGAATTTAGATGTAATAAAAGGTGTGGTAATTGCGCAATTTGCCAACTATTGACGTCATATGTCGTATCTCAATGTCTTGTATATTTTTAGTCATTATAAAGTGTTTTGTAATGTATTGTAATGTATCTTGACATGTTATGGTGTGAATTGATATTTATTCACGTTTGTGAAGTTTTATTATTGTAGTTTTATTTCTGGCATCACCCCATTGTAAATATGCAAAATATCTGTATGCTGTCTGAGTATATAAGAATCAGAGTGCCAGTAGCACGGAGGCTCGGTTGCATCGAGGGTGCTGATGTTTGTTTGTTTGTTTATTGTTTAAATACTCTTAAATAAATGCGTAAGTTGGACGTTAGTTGTGTTATTTTAACTGCACCATACAAATCCCTTCTCAGGATAGTTATATGTATGTGGTGATCCCTGCGTATGCTACATTCATCATAGTCGAGCCATAGCATGGGTCCCCATAAAGGTGTATACCTTTCTTGGGTATGCACTTTTTGTATTTTTCCCAAATGTAATTTTTTCATGTATAATTATGAAGTTTCTTTCCTTTTTTATTATCTATACATTTTATTTTGCATACAGAAATCTTAACTCCAGGCACCTTGTCACTCAGTGCTTTGTAGTTACTGATGAAATCATTACTAAAAATATAAATCAAAATAAATCTGGCTATCAATTTTTAACTTTGTCTTTATTTAGATTATTAAAGCTCAATTTAAACTTATTTTTTCATGAAATTCCAGTGCAGACATAAAAATGTTTCCCTTAAATTAAATATTCTGTCTGTCTGAAAAATAATACACAAATTTGTTTAAAAGTTATTTTAAAATACTAAAAAGGCAACATTAAAAAGAAAAAAAAATTACTGAGCAAAAACAATTTTTAAATTAATTACATATATTTTATTTTTCAAAGAATTATTACATTTTTAAAAAGTTTTGAATGTTATTAATGTAATTATGCTTCAACATATTACATGTGCAGAGTTTCATAACTCTAAATTAATTCAGCAATTATCTGAAAACGGATCCTTCAGTCAAGTATGAAAAAAAATCTAAGACTCTGCATTATGAGCAATTAATTGTATTAATATAAAATTTAATTTTAATGTTACCAGTTAGAGAAATCACATTATGTTTACTTCTAACATACCATAATGACTCGGAAGATTGTTTTAACTTCAGCAGCATTCTAAGTGATATTAGATATCAATCATGTTGTAATTATAGAAACCTTAACTTAATGATTGATTTTTTCTGTTTCCAATTACATAAGTAAATACTACGATATATTATATTTTATTTTTATTTTGTTTTTTCTCTTTAATTTACAGAAGAAATGAATGAAGTATTTCTTCTCCTGTGCCCATTCCTCGACTGAATATTAAAACGGGTTTAATTTCCAATTAAGCTATTTTTTAAACGTTCTACAAAATAAAATTGATAATAATCACTGTCGACAATCAAGGGATCAGATTTTGGTGGTACCGGATAAGTGTTTCAAAATTAAGCATCCTAAAGTACCCTGAACAACCAAAAATGACAGTAAATTACTCTTTTCCTGAAAAATTTGAGCAATTTAATGAAGCAGATTCACCTTAATAGGACAAAAAAAACATATGAAATGTTTTCCATTGAGTTATTTGTATTTCTTTCTAGTACTAATGGGTTTAAAAACTATTTTTTAATGTCCGTGTCTGTAAAACTGTTTTATCCTCAACAATGACGATTCGGTTATAAAACAAACATTTATAATTTTTTTTTTAATTTTCCATCGCACAAAGTCAAATTTTCATTATTACAGTATTATTTCTTTCCCATTTAAGGAGACATAATACTTTTCACTTTTGAAAACCTTTTATTATAATAGCCTAGTTTTGATTCATTAAATAAAAAGTTCTGCTCTGTTTAGAATAAAGATTTTCCTAGGCCATCTATACGTACATAACTTTAAAAAAATTATTTTTGTTTATATGAAGCAAGACTTTTTAAAAAAATAAAATATATAGACCAAGTTAAAAAAAATATAAATCTACTTACGTTCAAACAACTTTTGATATTTATAAGATATAAAATAATTGTTATTTCAAATTTATTTCAATATATGTACCTTAATTATATGAATACAAGTAATATATGTTATATTTAGTATGATAAAGTCTATTTCGTTTAATTTTCAATTTCTTATTTATTTTATTGATTTATTTTTTTGTGTTAAATGTTTACTAAAAAATTAAATCAAAATAAATATGGCTATCAATTTTTAACTTTGTCTTTATTTAATTTATAAAATTTTAATTCAAATTTAGAAAAGTTTTTCATGAAATTTCAGTGAAGACTTAAAAATATGTCCTTTAAATTAAATATTCTGTCTTTCTGAAAAATAATACACAAAATTATTTAAAGTTATTTTTAAATACTAATAAGGCAACATTAAAAAGAAAATAAAAATTACTGAGAAAAAGAATTAAAAATGAACAGCATATATTTTATATTGAAATCTTAAAAAAATTATGATAATTTTAAAAAGTTTTTAATGTGATTAATACAATTATGCTTCAACATATTACATGTGCAGAGTTTCGTAACGCTAAATTAATTCATCAATTATGTGAAAACGGATTTTTCAGTCAAGTATGAAAAAAATCTAAAATTCTGCGTTATGAGCAATTAATTGTATTAATATAAAATTTAATTTCAATGAAATTTAATGTTACTACTCAGAGAAATCACATTATGTTTACTTCTAACATAACATAATGACTCGGAAGAATGTTTTAACTTCAGCAGCATTCTAAGTGATATTAGATATCAATCATATTGTAATTATAGAAATCCTAACTTAATGATTTTTTCTGTTTCCAATTATATAAGTAAATACTATGATATAGTATGTTTTATTTTTACTTCTCTTCTTTTCTCTCTCATTTACAGAAGAAATGCATGCAGTATTTTTTTTCTTCTGTGCCCATTCCTCGACTGAATATTAAAACGGGTTTAATTTCCAATTAAGTTATTTTTTAAAAGTTCTACAAAAGCCAAAAGCAAATAAAATTGATAATAATCACTCTCGACAATCAAGAGCTCAGATTTTGGTGGCACCAGATGAGTGTTTCAAAATTAAATCATCCTAAAGTACATAGAACAGCCAAAAATGACAGTAAATTACTCTTTTCCTGGAAAATTTGAGCAATTTAATGAAGCAGATTCACCTTAATGGGACAAAAAAAACAGATGTAATTTTTTCCATTGAGTTATTTGTATTTCTTTCTAGTAAATTAATGGGTTTAAAAACTATTTTTTAATGTCCGTGTCTGTAAAACTGTTTTTTCCTCAACTATGACGATTCAATTATAAAACAAACATTTATAATTTTTTTTTTAATTTTCCATCACACAAAGTCTAATTTTCATTATTACACCATTATTTCTTTTCCATTTAAGGAGACATAATACTTTTCAAGTTGAAAAAGTTTTATTATAATAGCCTAATTTCGATTCATTAAATAAAAAATTCTGCTCTGTTTAGAATAATGATTTCTCAAGACCATTTATAAGGACATAACTTAAAAAAATTCATTAAGTAAGAAAAAAACATAAATCTACTTACACTCAAACAACTTTTAATATTTATAGTTATAAACTAATTTTTATTTCAAATTTATTTTAATAAATGTACCTTAATTATATGAATACAAATAATATATTTTATATTTAGCATGATAAAATCTATTTCGTCTAATTTTCAATTTCAGATTTATTTTTTATGTTAAATGTTTACTAAAAATATAAATCAAAATAAATCTGGCTATCAATTTTTAACTTTGTCTTTATTTAGATTATAAAATTTTAATTCAAATTTAGAAAAGTTTTTCATGAAATTTCAGTGAAGACTTAAAAATATTTCCTTTAAATTAAATATTCTGTCTTTCTGAAAAATAATACACAAATTTGTTTAAAAGTTATTTTTAAATACTAATAAGGCAACATTAAAAAAAATAAAAATTACGGAGAAGCAAAATTAAAAATGAACAGCATATATTTTATATTGAATTCTTAAAAAAATTATCATAATTTAAAAAAGTTTTTAATGTGATTAATACAATTATGCTTCAACATATTACATGTGCAGAGTTTCACAACTCTAAATTAATTCAGCAATTATCTGAAAACGGATCCTTCAGTCAAGTATGAAAAAAATCTAAGACTCTGCATTATGAGCAATTAATTGTATTAATATAAAATTTAATTTTAATGTTACCAGTTAGAGAAATCACATTATGTTTACTTCTAACATACCATAATGACTCGGAAGATTGTTTTAACTTCAGCATTCTAGGTGATATTAGATATTAATCATATTGTAATTATAGAAACCCTAACTTTATGATTTTTTCTGTTTCCAATTATATAAGTAAATACCACGATATATTTTTTTATTTTTATTTCGCTTCTTTTCTCTCTCATTTACAGAAGAAATGCATGCAGTATTTTTTTTCTCCTGTGCCCATTCCTCGACTGAATATTAAAACAGGTTTAATTTCCAATTAATTTATTTTTTAAAAGTTCTACAAAAGCCAAAAGCAAATAAAATTGATAATAATCACTGTCGACCATCAAGAGATCAGATGTTGGGGGCACTGAATAAGTGCTTCAAAATTAAATCATCCTAAAGTACATAGAACAGCCAAAAATGACAGTAAATTACTCTTTTCCTGGAAAATTTGAGCAATTTAATGAAGCAGATTCACCTTAATGGGACAAAAAAAACGGATGTAATTTTTTCCATTGAATTATTTGTATTTCTTTCTGGTAAATTAATAGGTTTAAAAACTATTTTTAATGTCTGTGCCTGTAAAACTGTTTTTTCCTCAACAATGACGATTCGGTTATAAAACAAACATTTATATATTTTTTTTCCATCACACAAAGTCTAATTTTCATTATTACAGCATTATTTCTTTTCCATTTAAGGAGACATAATACTTTTCAAGTTGAAAAATATTAATTATAATAGCCTAGTTTTGATTCATTAAATAAAATATTCTGCTCTGTTTAGAATAAAGATTTTCCTAGGCCATTTATAAGTACATAACTTTAAAAAAATTAGTTTTGTTTATATGAAGCAAGACATTTTTAAAAAAATAAAACATATAGACCGAGTGAAAAAAAAATATAAATCTACTTACACTCAAACAACTTTTAATATAATTTATAAACTAATCTTTATTTCAAATTTATTTTAATATATGTACCTTAATTATATGAATACAAATAATATATATTTTATATTTAGCATGATAAAGTCTATTTCGTTTAATTTTCAATTTCTTATCAGATTTATTTTTTTATTTTAAATGTCAGATTCATTTAAAATTTTGGTTAACAGAGCGATTTGTGCAACTTAATAAAGCAAATTCAACTTAATGGTGTAAAGAAACAAATGTAGCTTTTCGATTGAATTACTTGTATCTCAAATTTTTGAAGTAAAAATTTCTTTAAAAATTCACTTAATAAATTGTAAGTCGAGCTTTTTGTAAAATAGCTAGGCAGTTTGGTTTGCTTGTGCTGCTAATAATAAGTTAAAAGAAATCCCATATCAATTGCTGACGATGTGCATCTTCACTTTATTTCTATCTTGTTTATTAAAAATTGCTATTTGAGTACATCCTTAGTCATTCAAAGCTACAGCAAACTAATTTATTTTTCTTTTTATAAATCAACTCCAAAATTCAATGTATTATTAGCAATAAATACTAGACGATTCACTGACAGAAGTTTCTGCTTTTTAGAATTTAAATTAGAATCAAGTCAAGGTGAGGTCAAACCTGAGAAAGCTCTCGAGAAGGTTAAAACCCGAATGATCTCGTGTTGTTTGGCAGGGAAATCTTCCTACAGGATTTACCGTCTCTTTCATCAACACTTGCTGCTGTTTTAATAGATATTGACTATGTCTCGGGGTAGTGGCTTCACAGCTCGGGAGCTACAAACCCCATCTGCTGTAAAGAATAATATAGACTAGATCTCTCGGTCGATCAAATTTTCAATGCCATTTGCAACTCTCTGTTGAACGGAAACTTTAATCTGAAACGTAATAAAAAATATTAACTTAAATAATGCGTACGTATTCAAATACACTACAAATATATAATCTACGAGGGGTGATCAGAAAAAAATGTTACAAATTTAATAAAGAAATATTTATTAACAATAGATAGAAAATACAAAATGAATTAAGAGGCATACGTGCCTATTACTTTTGGACATAATCACCAAGTTTATTATGGCATTCATCAGAACACAGAAGCAACTAATTGGTAGAAATCAGGTGCCTGTCCATAGAGCCAGGTCTCGCAACGCAGGATTTGTGACGGTTCAGGTGGGAAATCTGGAGTCACCCCCCCCATACAGCCCAGATTTGGCACCCAGCGACTATTTCCTGTTTCCGAAGTTGAAGGCAGCCGATTCTCTTTAGTGTTGTGAAAACATCTTCCGAGACCTGGCTCAATGAACAGGGACCTGATTTCTACCAAGACGGGTTAAACAAGTTGCTTCTGCGTTCTGATAAATGCCTAAATAGACTTGGTGATTTTAAAAACCAAAATTAATCTTTATAAAACTTTAGTAAAGCCAATAATTATGTATGGAAGCAAGTGTTGGACTGTGAACAAATCTGAGGAAAATAAGCTATTAATATTTGAATGAAAAATACTAATAAAAATATTTGGAGCAGTTAAAGAAAATAATGTATGGAGAATCCGTTATAATCATGAACTACACTCTAAATTCGGACAACCAAATATTGTGAAAACTATAAAAATCTATCAATTAAGGTGGTTGGGACACATTTATAGATACAATGACTTAAACCCAACAAAAAAATTACATTTCAAAAAGTTGATGGAAAAAGGAAAAGAGGTAGGCCAAACACCAAGTGGATTGACATGGTTGAGAAAACGCTGCATGAAATTGGAATCAACCAGTAGAGAACTGTGATGGCAGATGGTTCCAGATGGAAGAAACTTTTAGAGACAGCCTTAGCCTATGAAAGGCTGCAGTGCTACAGAAGAAGAAGAAGACTTGGTGATTATGTCGAAAAGTGATAGGCACGTATGCCTCTTTATTCCCTTTTGTATTTTCTGTCTATTCTTAATAAATATTTCTTTATTCGACTTGTAACCTTTTTTCTGATCACCTCTCGTAGAAGGAATTTTTAAAAAAACCACACCTGAAATCACCAAAATTAGTTATTTAGAAAAACAAAATCAAAACACAACTTAAACGAGGTTTGGTTTTTGTATTTTCTGTCTATTCTTAGTAAATATTTCTTTATTCGACTTGTAACCTTTTTTCTGATCACCTCTCGTAGAAGGAATTTTTAAAAAAACCACACCTGAAATCACCAAAATTAGTTATTTAGAAAAACAAAATCAAAACACAACTTAAACGAGGTTTGGTTTTTTGGTTTTGGTTTGGAGCACTACGGTCTACCGTTTTGCACATGAGGGCTCGTGAGACCGGGACCTACTACTTAAAGCCGATTCCGTACGGCTACGAACATCCAAGCCATAGGGCCGAACGATGGCCGAATGGTTAGAGTGCTGGCCTTCGGAACCGGAGTTCGTGGGTTCGAATCCCACTGTGGCATGGATGTTCGTAGCCGTTCGGAATCGGCTTTAAGCAGTAGGTCCCGGTCTCATTAGCCCTCGTGTTGCAAAAGGTAGACCGTAGCGCTCCAAACCAACCAACCAACCATCCAAGCCATAGTGAGATTCGAACCCACTAACTGCGGTATTGACGATCAGCACCCTAACCAATCGGCCAGCGTTCGGCCAACCTAAGCGAGGAATGAAGAAGTTGTATCTGAGTAAAAACCTGTAAAGTTGGTTATCTAAAAAGGTTTTTGGAGATCACTTCTTACGGCTTGAGTGTTTACATTGTCTCTACTGTGCTTTCCCTTCTTCTTGTGTCTATATTCTTTGGTGTGGGGCTATCTCAGTCCATGTTCATAAATTCAAAACGGAACCTACTTCCTTTTATAAACAACTTTCTTTAATATTAATTCATTTTAACGTTATTAGTTATTAATGATTTCAAAAGTACATTCATTAAAAATTATTTATATGCATCCCATGTTACGTAAAATAAACCTATGTTTATTGATATGATACCTTTTGCACCTGATAATAAAAAATTCAGGGGAATTTCAAAACAAAAATCATAATAATACTAAATTAAATCGCTTTTTCTTGTACAAAGTGATTATAATCGCTCTTTTAAATACAGAATTAATAAATTATGAGCTTTAAAACGCATTAATTTGAACCAGTTTTTCTGTTTTGGCAATAAGATAGTTAAATAATAAATTTCGAAGAAATGGGAAAATTAGAAATGCACTTACAGTGTTTCAAGTGTTTATAAAATTAAAAAAAATGTTTTTGATTACTTCTAAAGTTTGTTTTAGTTACAGTTTTTATTGTATACTTTTATAATAATAAAATTCACCATAGGATGTTGGAAATTAAAACATCCTTTTGCTCATTATTTTTAGCTTTGTTTCACAATTCTCTAAGATAGAAATACTTTCAGTCAAGTTTCGTACAGCTTTTAATGTCCAACTTTGAACTTAAATCATTCATAACAATTAATACAAGTTACTTCCGTGTTGTTTAAGAGACCCTAGTATAAATCCTTGATAATTCAAGTCAGTCCAAACTTAGGGTTAACAAAGCTATGTGGTTAGAATTTTAAACATACCCAACATTAAGCGTGTTTCACATTCTACCCGCATAGATTTGTAAGGTTAATTACTAGGAAATAGACCATACTTTCTTATTATTTAAAGTGCGTTAGTAGAATGGACGAATCAGCCTCATAAAAATTAAAATCACTGAATTTGACAAATTCCCAAAGAATATTTTATTTAGACTAGAGATTACACTAGCAGTAGATAATTACAAAACAGCTCCTTTGACAACTGTAAATTAGTTTCTTTATCAATGACAGCTATATGTTACTATTTTTCTCTCAAACTCAGATAATTTTCAGATATTTTTGTAACAATTTGGACTTGTTTCATGCATTAAATTAAAATTAAAATCAACCTGTCATCAATTCCTAATAGACTTTAATTATTGCTTATATTGTAACGTATCCAGTCCCTGTTTTAGGTGACACAATGAAGAATCAGGTGTTTCTTGAATAATTGATTTATTTACACCTCTGCTATATACATCATTTCTATATACACGAAAAAAAAATTTCAGTTCACTAGTATGTGATTCGATACACGTAGGCCTGAGTAGAGACGTACAATAAATGCCTCTGCCGAAATGTTGGCGATCCGAAGGAAGAAACAATTCGGCAGCTCGAGCGAAAGTTCTCTGAAGTAATTAAGTAGACAGTACACTCAATTAGACGAGATAAGTTGAAATAACTAAACGTTTCTTCGAAGAATATCAAAACACAGTTAGAGTTCCTAAGACGAATATGCAATCAATTCTGAAAAGGATTATATTAAAAGAAAACCCAAGGCACAGGATATCGTTATCAATCTGATCCCAAGAGATATAACCCAAGGTGGAATTTTTGCTACGAAAAACTCTCCGATGAAGAGACTTATTAAGACAATCTCCGAATTAGCTGACTCTAGCTACCTCTAAAAAGAAAATATCCCAAGGTGGCATTATAGCTAAGGAAACTCCCCGATAGAGAGACTGGTCAAGGCAACCTCCGAATTAGCCGGTTGCTAGCTAACTAACTACTTCTTTAAAATAAATTATCTTGTCTTTTTTTAGGGGAGGGACCTCTAAGAGAGCCTCTCACCCACAATTTCATCATTGTATCATCTGACGATGATCTCACCTTCAACCAACTGGATTGGTCTGGGCTAGAAAATTCACAAAAAAAAATGATTTTTAAACACACTGGATTTTATAATAAAATTTTCAACTTTTTCTTATTTGTACTCGATGCAAATCGTCCTCTTTCAGACCTCATTCCCTCATGGTGCGCTGCCCCTGTGACTGATGCGCCCCTGGCAAATGCTACCTTTGCTTCACCCTAGTCACGGCCCTGGTCTTTGTATTTTTTCTTCAATTTGTCAGTATTAATTAAAATAAACTGACATTGTTGAGTTCTTCAGAATGCAATTTTTTGATATATAATATCATCTTGTCTTTTTTATTTCACTCCTTTATGTAATTGTAAAATAATTAGTGTTATAAGAGCTTAAGCTATTTTGCATAAACTTTAAAGATGCTATTTTTATATGTTGATTTGTTGCTTTCACATTTTTTCTTCAGTAAAAAAAAACGTGAGTTAGAAGTAGAGTTGGAAGAGACAAAATAGGTGCTTTGACAGCTGTAAGTTAATTTAAGTTTATATCAATGACAGCTTTTTGTTACTATTCTATTCTCAAATACAGATAATTGAGATATTTTTGTAACAATTTCGACTCTTTTTCATTCATTAAATTGAAATAATAAACAAACCTAACTGACATCAATTCACGACATGATCTGATTACTATCAATTGTTTCCAACTGGTATGCTGCATTTGGCCCACGAAAGCTTTTCGAAAAAAGTTTCATAGCTCGGTAGTTTAGCTTTAATGAATTTCTTTTTTAAATGTGTATAGAAATCGATTGGAAAATTCTTTTTTCCTTTACCTTCTAATATTATAATTTAACGGAGTTGTTGGAGGGCGGAGATATAGTTATTGGTTAATGCAGGTGACCATACACATATCATTCACTAAATTATCCCTTTTAAAATGTTATTTCGATTGCATTATTAATCTCAGTGAGTCTTAAGGTCTTAAATTTTCTCTTTCACTTTGTCAAAATTAATGCAAATAAACTAATACTGTTGAATGGCCGATCTGATTCAAAATTCAGTTGTTTTGGGATAAATTAGCATTCTGTATGTTTTGCTTTCACTCTTTTGTGTAACTGCAAAATAATTAGTGTTATAAGAGATTTAATAATATAAATAATTTTAGGATACCAGATTCACATAAAAATGCTACGACAATGCTATTCAAGAGCCACGACGGACTAAAAAATTATCTGTATTTGTCCAACACAGCGACATGCATGCTACAGCTATTCTGCTATCTCGTGACTTCTATGAAGTGACAGAAAACCTAGTTTCAAGAGTTACTGTTTCAAGAAGGCATCATAAATGAGGGTTGATGTTAAGAAGACCTGCTGTTTGCCACCCGCTCACTTCTGCGAAAAGAAGAATCCATTGAGCATAGTGCAAAAGATATAATTCAGCACGGATACATTTACGATAATTTATGTTCATTTTTTAAAACACTGATTCTTTTGAAAAAAAAATAATACACATGGAGATAGCTAAAAGACCTTATTCTTAATTTCCTTCTCTTTTCAGTTTCTCTTAAAAATTTATGAAAAAAGATCAGGACTAGTTTTAATGGCTTCATAAAATGAACATAAAACCTTCATTTCTGCTATATCTGGAGAAAAAGAATTGAATTCATAGATGTACAATTTTATCTTCATTTTTTTCTTTAATATAGTAAAAAAATTATTAGGTTTACAAGTTAAGATAATATCTGTGAGCAGAATATTTTTTTTTTAAAACAAATTATTATAATATGGACTATTAGATCTTTAAAATAATATAAATTATTTTAAAGAGACATACTGTTTTTTTCAATTTCTGTTATGGTATTCATAAAAATTACTATAGTAAAGGTATCATACAATTTTAGCGTCATCAAATCATTTGATCTGTAGCAGCTGTTTTATTGTTTAAACTCTATCACTTCCGAATCCCTAGCATCAGTTACTAAAACGTTATAAGATAATCATATCTACCATCCAGAATAATTATGATAATTTTAAACAAATAATTGTAGCTTACAGCTCCACGCGGTTGTAATAATCCCATCTGTTAATTCATTTATCAGAAAACTGTTTAGGTCGACTCGTATTGGTCATTATTTTGGCTAATCCATCAACGTAGTGTAATTGCTTAACAGGTTAAGCAGCGATTTAAAGCTAACATTATAAATTGTGCAGCAATTTGTTATAAATTTAAAGGTCTTTGTCGTTGTTTCGAAATGAACATCGTTTTAAAATTTCCCGAGAGTTCTTAGGGAAGTTATCACTGCAAAATCTAATAAACCAAATTCAAAATCCCCCTTATTTCAAGTTTGAGTAGTTTATTGAAACCTTTATATAAGACTAAACTTAATTTCTTCAATTGTGAACTTGTTGTAAGACTGAAAAATATTTACGTGACTTCTGAAGCAGTTAAGTGGCTTAGAATAAGACTACTGTAACTGAAAAGATTCTAAAGCATTTTTACCAATTTTAAGATCTTTGTATCTAATATCTATATATTAATATCTATATGTTAAATTTGTTATATGATATCCCCCGATTATATATTATGTACGTTTTTTAGTGAATACATAACTCTGAAATCCAATAAAGTTTATTTAATATTTGAGAAATTCATCAAAACTTATCAACTTGAGAAATTCATCAAACTTTGTCAAGAATATTGTCTGCGATAAAAATTCTTTTTCAGATTTAAAATATAAAGTCAACAGTAGCTAATTGAATTAGAAAAGACTCCGGTGACTTAAATGTTTCAAGGCGTTTTCATTCCGTTTGACAACACTAATTAAAAGATCTTTGTAATATTCATAGTTAATCTGTTACTTTCTTTTGCATTGCAACTTTTGATAGACCTCATAGAGTTGATAATATAGTAACATCGTATAAAAATATTAAAATGCATCTTTAACCTTATTTTATATTTCTGTTGGTATATTAGGAATTCAAAATGAAAAGCAAAGACAAATTTTACAGTAAGTTTTTTAAATTTATAAATATCTGTAGTGTTACAAATTGATGATGAAGGTTAGAAGATTGTAATTTTACGGCTGGTTCTTAAAGAAGATATAACTCCAAAATTTAATAAAGCAGAATACTCCTTTCCTCTTAATTAAAATTTGATGATTTGATCAAAACCTTTTTCAAGCATTTTGTCTGTGACAGATATCCTTTTGTAG
Source organism: Pardosa pseudoannulata (assembly GCA_032207245.1). NCBI lineage: Eukaryota > Metazoa > Arthropoda > Arachnida > Araneae > Lycosidae > Pardosa > Pardosa pseudoannulata. The sequence goes on along the minus strand of CM063508.1, from coordinate 128,139,473 downwards.
ACTTATTTCAATAACGAAAACCAAATGCACCAATTCTTTAGCAGTTGAGGGCTTTCAAACTGTTTATTTGGAATTATTTCAAAGTATTTGCATTTCGCTTAACAAATCTAATTAAAATATCTATGTAATAAACTATTTTTCTTGTGTTATTTTATTTTAAAGTGCAACTTTTGATAGACCAAACGAGTTACAGTATAATACAGTAAAATCTTGTTCTTAAAATCTTTTTAATTATTTTTGTGGGAATATTAAGGTTTTAGAGTGCAAACAAAAACCACCTAAATTAAGTACGCTATACCAGAGACATAGCTAGAAAAAAATTTGGGGGGTCAAATTTTTATTTCTATGTGATAGTTCTTTAATATATATTTTAGTTATTTAATATATCATACGTATGTTGCTTTATGAATAAATTCCAAAATTTAATAAAGCAGATTCCTCCTTTCCTCTTAATTAAAATTTGATGATTTGATCAAAACCTTTTTCAAGCATTTTGTCTGTGACAGATATCCTTTTGTAGACTTATTTCAATAACGAAAACCAAATGCACCAATTCTTCAGCAGTTGAGTGCTTTCAAACTATTGTAACTGGAACTATTTCACGGTATTTGCATTTCGCTTAACAAATCTAATTAAAATATCTATGTAATAAATTATATTTCCTGCGTCGTTTTATTTTAAAGTACAACTTTTGATGGAAGAAATGGAGTTGATAATACAGTAAAATCTTGTTCTTAAAATCTTTTTAATTATTTTTGTGGGAATATTAAGGATTTAGAGTACAAACAAAAACCAACTAAATTAAGTACACTATACCAGAGTCACACCTAGAAAAATATTTGGGGGGTAAAATTTTTATTTCTGCGTGATAGTTCTTTAATATATGTTATAGTTATTTAATATATCATACGTATGTTGTTTTATGAATGCACAATTGATAATGCAGACATCCAAACAATTTACAGAGAATGATAGCAGAAAACAACTGTTAAAAAGAGGACGGATAGCAGTGCAGGTTAATTTAATCCTTTCATGGGCCATTTATTTTTCACTCCAAGTTTCCAAACTTCCAAAACAGAACTGCTAATTTTATTCAATAGATCGAACAATAGATAAGAGCGAAAAACCAAAGCAGGAATTAGTCTTCCCGTCATTCCAATAGCAAGACCAATATATTATAATGGGTTTTGCGCTTCCCACAAGTGTGTTTTGTAAGATCGTGTAGGTGGGAAGTAATCTTACCACGGCCCACGAAAGGGTTAAAATGATTTCATCAAATTCTTTCAATTTCAAACATCCTCAAAAATATGCTTATACTGTAGAGGTATTTTCCTCAAACAAATAAGAAGTTCAAGACCATTTTTGTCTTTACAAAATGAAATCGCTATCACATATATTTGCATGTTTACAAATGTTAGAAAATATCTTACTTTTTAGCACTTTCTAAAATTAATTTAAATTTTCAGGAATTAATTATGAGATAGAAGCCATAGGACTCAATTTCTTTGTATTATTCACAATAAAATTGATTTCTTTTATTTGAGAATCTCTCAAGTGTGATTTTAGTTTAAGATATCCGTCTACGTTCGGAGAACTTTTTTTAAACGTAGAAACTAGTTCATGTTTTTACATTTTTAGGTTTATTTTTTATATTATCATAGAGAATTGCACTTAAAAATTTTATTCCTGGAGAAGGTTTTATAAAATTTCTAATAAATAAAGAAAATTCAGTAAAAAAATCTGGTTTTTTTTTCAAAAGGTCTAATTTTTTAATAAAGTAAATTATTTCAATATTTTTTTATGCAACACATTTCTTATACACTGGATTAATGAATCACTTAAAATCTTTGCTTAATTTACATTTGGTAAAACATTTTGGTCCTTCAAAATCATACACATTGAATTTTTAACGCATTTTCATTACCTTTATATCTAACTATGAGTGTAACATCATTAAGAATTATCCAAATTTAAAGCTTTTAGATCATTCACTATCAAAAGCATTCATAATAATTTTCAAAAAAATATTTTAAGAACTTTTTGAGAAATCGCATTTCAATTTTCAACATTTTATTAAAAATACCGTTCTGAGAAAAACGCATTTGAAGTTTATGAAAGCAATTTTAACTATAAAAAAATTTAAATACATGTTTAAAATTCCCCCACACTTTCTCGCTTCAAAACTTTCTAATTGCCAAGTTTCTAATTATTAAAAATGCAAGAAAAATATTTAAACTAATCTTCATGAAAATTTAAAAAGTTTTGTCCAAAAAATGCTCTTTAAAAGGCTTTAAATTCACAACTTCCGGTTCCGAAGTCGTTACTTCCGTTCAGTGATAGCTGTCTAAACAAATAGACAGCTATCACTGATGTTTAAACAGCTGTGACTTTTCTTTAAAATGCCTTCTGAGAAAAACGCATTTGAAGTTTATGAAAGCAACTTTAACTATTAAAAAATTAAAATACATGCTTAAAATTCCCTACACTTTCTTTCTTCAAAACTTTCTAATTGCAAAGTTGCTAATTATTAAAAATACTAGAAAAGTGTTTAAACTAATCTTCATGAAAATTTAAAATGTTTTGTCCAAAAAATGCTTCCAAAAACTTCCGGTTCCTAAGTTGCTACTTCCGTTTCGTTTCTACAGTTGTCACTGATGTTTAAACAGCTGTAACTTTTCTTTAAAATTCCGTAGAGACAGATTTAGAAGCATAAAAGTTGAAATTTTACAATAAAGAAATAAAAAAAATTATTATTATTGGCAAAATATGACGTTTACAACATAGACGGATACCTTAAAATACTTTGTATATATGATTATCGTGTAATAAGTGTTTAAATACCATAATAAGAAAATCAGAGGACAAATAAACATCAAACAAAGTTATTTATAAAAAATATACATATATATTGTACTTATAATAGTTTATAAGTCTAAATATTTTTAGGGTTAAACCCCAATCCTCTTCTGACAACTTACTTGGTTGTACTACTACTAAAAGCCCATATTGTACATGCGACAAATACTCATTAAATCTGTAGAGTGAACTGCACTCTCAACTGAGAAATAAGAGGTAATAAAAAGCTACTCCTAGTTTTAAATGAGCTCTAAATTCTGAAGTCTTTTGTAGAGTAGGAGGGTATTGCATACAAGTCTTCCGAGAGAGAGAATGGAATATTTCAAGTAATCCATAAAAGCAAAAGATTTTATGGATTACATGTACTAAGATAATCAAAAATTTCTGGGTTATGTAAGGATAAAACTTCTCCAAAATACTACCAGTACATCAGAAAAAAATATCTTAACAGGTCTCAATAAGCTAATTTATTTACCAAAAAATAGTAATAAATATTTATACATCATTCCAAATTGTTGAAACCTATCTGCCTTTTTTCGCGGTATATTCGACTGCTTGTCTACAAGGGCTGTAAATTTTCAGTAACTTCGATTCGTACATATATTTTAGAAATTAGAATCCATACATATGGCTTATCTTCATTGGTCTTTGTAATAAATTGTTCTTTTAGACTCTAAAATCTAATAAATTTATTGATTATTGATTTTAGTAGTATTGTTATCAGTATTCTAAGAAAAAAGTCTAGTGTATATCAGTAATCTAAGAAATAAATCTAGAATATATAAAAATTTATATGAATCACTTAAAAGATATTAGAACTAATATTTGTCACATATATATATATATATATATATATGTGTGTGTGTGTGTGTGTGTGTGTGTGTGTGTGTGTTCATTGTGACCTGCTAAGAAAAATTATCTTAGCAGGTCACAATGAGCTAATTTATTTACGAAAAAAATAGTAATAAATATTTATATATCATTCCAAATTGTTGAAAACTCTCTGCCTTTTTTCGCGGTGTATTCGACTGTTTGTCTACAAAGGCCATAAATTTTCAGTAACTTCGATTCGTACACATATTTTAGAAATCAGAATCCATACATATGGCTTATCTTTGGTCTATGTAATAAATTGTGCTTTTAAACTCTAAAATCTAAGAAATTTACTGATTATTGATTTTAGTAGTATTGTTATCAGTATTCGAGCTACATATTTTAAAACAGCAAAAATCGTATCTGAATAAACGTGGTGTATATACCTCTAAAAATATTAAACTAGATCAGACAAATTTTAGCTCTAATACCTTTTAAGTGATTCATATAAATTTTTATATATTCTAGACTTATTTATTTACATACAAATATAATATTAAGAACTGTGCAAAATATTGCTTGAAGGTAATGAAAATAATAAAGGTGGACTGCTCAAATATTTTTTCTATATGGTATTAACCAATAAAAAATTGATATTTTTATACTGTTATACCCATACTCTCTCTCCCTCTCTCTCTCTCTCTCTCACACACACACACACACACACACATATATATATATATATATATATATATATATATATATATATATATGTGTGTGTGTGTGTGTGTGTGTGTATATATATATATATGTATATATATATATATATATATATATATATATATATATATATATATATATATATATGTATATATATATATATATATATATATATATATATGTATATATATGTATATGTGTGTATATGTATATATATATATATGTATATATATGTATATATATGTGTATATATATATATATGTATATATATATATATATGTATATATATATGTATATATATATATATGTATATATATATATGTATATATATGTATATATATATGTGTGTGTGTGTGTGTGTTTGTGTGTATATCTTAAAGACATGCAGATTTTTTCTGGCTAGTTAGCTAGGCAAAGGACTCCATTACACATGATGTATCTGAAACCTCAATATGATTAAAGCTGCCACTTACTGAAAACGATATATGATATCTAACCTCTATATAGAATTTCAGTATCGACATATGAAATCTATCTCAGTATATAGCAGTTTTGTGTTTTCGAATAAAGACAAAGCTATGCAACTCTTCAAAGTGTATAAGGTTATGGTAATTATCTTCATATCTTATTTGGTCTTAGTACTTTTTCAACTAGATATATACTGTTGATATTGTTTTCTTATTCCGTTTAAGACTCTGTTGATTCGTACTTTTGAAAGCGAATATTAATTCCTGAAACGTTACTATAGTTATGAAAATATTCTGCTAACGAAAAATATCCATAAAGTAAGATTATTTGATGCTCAAAGATATTGTTTCAAGGTGGCAGCATTGAGGGAAATATGTCAACATTTTTGGAGTACAATGTGTTCTAATTTTTTTCAGCCAATTGAAATATTTCAAAAATACCCCAAACTTTCGCAGAGAGTGTTTTTAACTTTGTTCTTTATTTAAGGTAACTAAAGTGTTAAAAAAATTACTAAATTCCTATACATTGGAGAAGATGAAATGTGTTCCCTTGACCCCAACAAAAATTGTCTATTGGTGCCATGTCCATTTAAAAGTCATGTGTCTTCTCATATAAAGATGGTTGCCATTGTCTCGAGAGGTTGGATTTCTAAGAGTGGGTCCTCGTAATTTAGAGACCCTACCAAAGAAAAGACCTATACATTGGAGGAGATGAAATGTGGTGGAATTACTATACATTGGAGGAGATGAAATGTGTTTCATTCAACCCCAACAATGATTGTCGATTGGTGCTGTGTCCATTTAGAAGTCATATGACTTCTCAGAGAAAGATGATTGCCATTGCCTCGAGATGTTGGATTTATAAGAGTGGGTCCTCGTAATTTAGAGGCAGGAACCAAGCAAACAACCTCTCCCAGGCTTGTCCACCACCTCCAGAGGTATCGTTTGAGAACTTGGAGAACATTGAGACCACGAACCTATTTTATGCGCCCCATCCGACATTGAAGAATACAACTGACCTTTAGCCGGCTCGAGCCTCTATGCCTTTGTCAACTAAGCTACCGTGGTAGTTACTAACAATATATTTATAGTCATTCAATACATAATTTTTATACCACAAGGGAAAAAAGTAAAAAATCTAACATTATGTTTTAGGAAAATGGGAAACAAATATAAAGCCATGACAAAAATAGCAAGACTTCAAATTCACATGCACTTTAATTTCTTAAGTAGCTTCATTCATCTGTTAATTATCTATATAAATATTCAATATACTGGGTTATATAGGTATTATTATTCAACAGAAAAGTACAGAATAGTTGCTAGATCAAGTATCCAGTATGGCCCGGGTTTCTAGATTCCTTCCAGTACTCTTTCCACTCCCACTTTAATTTCTTAAGTAGCTTCATTCATCTGTTAATTATCTATATAAATATTCAATATACTGGGTTATACAGGTATAATTATTCAACAGAAAAGTAGAGAATAGTAGCTAGATGAAGTACCCAGCATGGCCCGGGTTTCTAAATAATTTCCAGTGCTCTTTCCCCTCCCACTTTAATTTCTAAAGTAGCTTCATTCATCTGTTAATTATATATATAAATATTCAATATACTGGTTTATGTTGGTATTATTATTCAACAGAAAATTACATAATAGTAACTAGATGAAGTACCCATCATAGCCCGGGTTTCTAAATGCCTTCTAGTACTCATCAGATGCCGCTAAAATTAAAGAAGTAGTAAACTATGAATGTATTTGTTGTGTATAAAAAGTAATGGAGTACATGAGAAATATTTACAATACAGAATGACTTAACGTTTCTTTATAAAACACGGCAGATCTTTTGCCAGCTCCAATCTCGATTCCAATAACCTCAGGTTACGAGATCGCTGACTGCCGACTGAGCAACAATACTTTTAAAACATAATTATATTTTTAATTAAGGCAAGTTAAATCTAAATGCATCTTGAAATGAGTAAACAAATCAACAAATCACACATAGCATTCCCAATGATTGTAAACCAATTATTAGTTTTTTATAAATAGCTATTTTAGAAAACAAATTAAAACTTTCTTTTCAAGTAGATTCTCGTACTCTATACTCTCAGAAGATAATAGCTCAACTCAGAAATGAAAAATTCTGTCAATTTACTTGAATGACTGGGTCCATCTATTGTCACCAAAAGTAAATACTTTTTCAAAGTATATTTCTATAAACTACAACCCTATATCCCATTCATTACCAATTTCCACTACTTTTATTTTCTGTTTATATCTTGTACTAGAAGATAAAACTCTATAAATAGCAGTTTGTGTTTAGCTGTTTAAATTTATATTTTAAGATATATAAGAATGTTAGAGAATTTTCAAATGAGAACAAAAATATATACATTGAATGAAAGTAATCCTAATTGTGTCTTCAAGCAAACTCATTTTAGATGATTTATTGAATATTTAGAAATATTGTTAGGGATTTTCTGAGCAATACCGACAGCATAAACAATTTATGCCATTGAGGTAAAGTGAATAAACCTAAAGAATGGCCATTCCCTTTACCTTTAAATTCAAAATACGTGCATTTTTCTCTTCCGTGATTACATACTATAGAAATCAATCTTTTAGGAAATAATATTCATAAAAGCTCTATGAACTGAAAGACTTTTATTTTCTGTGCACATTTACCCTGAGTTATAACAGGAAAAAATGAGAGAATTTTTAAATCACAACAAAAATATAAACATTGACTATAAACATCACTGATTACCCTATCAAGAAAACTATTAGGATTTGTAGATTTATTTATAAATATTAACTACTCTTAATACTACAGTATAAACAATTATTTTCATTAAGGTAGAGAGAGAATAAACCTTAACAAATGATTATTCTACTTATTATTCAAAATGTATGCATTATTCTGCACAATAATTAAACGTAATTGATTTCTCTGGAAAAAAATCTTTAAGGAAATAACAATCTGAATTATGACTTTAAGTAATTAAAGTATCCACAAATTAATAAGCTTTCTTTTATATTAACAGCTATATTATTGGAATAATCATCTTGATATAAGCGTCAGTTATTAAAATATGATCAGGTCATCACAGATTTAAAGGATGAGATAATTAAGCATGTTTCCTACAGATAATTGGAGGTTAAAGATGGCACCTGGATATGACAGATCGCGGTAATAATTCACTTATTATTCAGTCGTGTTGCTCGGAACGTTTTGTTTAATCTAATCCATCATAAATTATGTAATTATTTCACTGGAATATAAATTTTCTGAAGCTAGAATAATGATCATTTGAAAGCTTTGGTTGTGGAGCTAAAAACATATAATTTTGGATGCGTCACACTTTGCAGACAGGATTTTTTAAGATATGATTAATCATATTTCGTATATGCATATTATGAGTAATGAAGATGTCTGACAGTATTTTAAATTAAGTCTTTTACTCTTTTAGTTTAGCACGTTTTATATATTTCCTCATTTGTTTTCCTTATCTGCATTTGCGATTATTTTCCAATACAGATATCTAAATTTATGATGTTCTTTTATCTTCATTTAGTCTCTTTTGGATACGCACTTATACGCTTTATAATTTTAAATGGTATAGCCTGCCCTCTAAGTTTCCTAACATTAACCCATATTGTACCACACCAACTAAATATTTCTGTAAGTTATTAAAACCTAATCCATATCATTAATATGGTGTAACTAAGTATATAAAACCAAAATTTTGAAAAAAATATTTTTAATTTTTTGTGTAATTGGCTGTCCTATAAATAGGACAACGGTCCAATACACTACTAAAACTTAACAAATATCAATTACAATGCAGTAGCCTGATCATAGATGGAATTTGGAGAAAGAGTCAAAACAAAGTCAACATTACATTTTAAGCATACTGTGGTTGGTTTTGTCTCGCAGTTATTGAACTGGCAGTAAGAGAGTAAATTTATATTGCAATCTCCAGTTTTTCTGAATGGAATAGACATCTATTTACCCCTTGTTGTGTCCAGGTGTGTGAACAGGTGTTTGAACTGGTTTTCATTTGAAGATAAGAAAAGAATTGCGCTATCAATGCGATATCGAATTCGTGGGAAAATAATCGGGATTGAACCGTCGTTTTAATTTTAGGGCACCTTTTTTATACTTACAAAATTCACGTGTAAAATATATTTTTCAACAAAAACTTTCAGCTACACTATTAGCTCTGTTTTTAAACTAAAAGTAACCTCCACAATGTTTGAAAAAAAAAAATAATAAATATAAAATTAAAGATTAAAAAATGACAATTTCGAATAGGTTGCCAATAATAAATTTTACAATACAATATAATTTGATTTCTCAGTTTTTTTGTTACTATGCTACAGTGTGTCTATTTTAAAGGTGTTAAAATAAAATCCACTCAGAAAATATTTATAAATTTATTATTAAATGGAATTTTATTTGCTGTCCTGTTTATAGGACAGCGGTCCAATATGGGTTAACCTCTGTCAGATGTTTTAAATATTTTCAGCTTTGTATTTAAATAACTCAGAGCTATTAAATTTCAAAATTTCTCTGTTTAAATTTCTTATATATAAGGTAATTCCTCAGCTGACCCAGGCTTTTCGCCCATACAGCAGCAATCACTGAAGACCAGTCGCCATGAGCGCAACCACAACAGCTACAGAGCTGCTGCTGACCTACGCGAGGTTCCGTCTTGGCTCGAGGATTAATGTGGTCAACCCTAGTAAGAAGCAAGCTCTACAGAGGCAAGTTCAGGACTACCAGGGAAGACGAAGAATAAAGATCACTCAGGTGAACCCCGGGCTCGTGACACCCGTGTATACCCCTGAGGTTGTCTCTCCTTTAGCACTACCCGGAGGGCACGTACGGCTTGAAGCTCGTGGCCGCGGAGGAGAGAGACGCTGCCCCTCCCCCCTCTTATATATGAACTGAACCCATTTCTTTTCATTTCGATAGTATTCGAAACATTTATATCTGAAATGTACTTAGAGTTACAGCCTATCAAATTATTTGCAGATGGCAAAAAGAGTCTTAATTTTTTTAAAATTACTCATAAAATTATTTTATGCTTATCATTTGACTAACCTATGAAACCTCTTTGTACATTCATTTTTAGAATTTCTGATTTGTTTTCTCTTTGTCAGTTGGATTGACTGTTTGTATAATTTGATTAATTGAAAATTGCTCTGCACAAATTTGAACCACAATTTTCTCACACAATTCTCCAAAATTTTTACCACAATTCTTCCAATCACGACGTATTTTCACTAGTATACGTGATTTATATCCGGTGGACTCCTTCAGCTATAAGTCAGGAACGTGGGCAGTTAAAGTCATCTGCATGAGAGATAGTATTTAGCTGTCCCCTATTCGTACAGGCAGTATAGTGTTCGGCCGTCCCTTTTCGATGCGTATACCTAGTATATATTCTCTAGGCGACTTGCGTTCATGCACGCACTGCACATGTACTAGCCTCGGCATCTGTATAGGTTTACATGCAATCCAGACTGCTAATACTCTTGATATTGATGGTGTCTTCGGTTCATCAATTTCCATTATCCTTCTCTAGAATCTGTTCAAAAAGACTTCAAACCCCAAATTTTCGAAGATTCCTCCGACCCACTCATGATATTTTACAGAAATCTTATTATGCTCTTACTATCAAAAACAAAAGAGGTATCCAAGTCAGCTACAGCAGACTTGTTAATGGGCACTTCAGAAGCCATATTTGAGTTAATGGGCAGAAAGTCTATCAGGACTGTTTCAATTCTTCTTCTGCACAGACCTCTCCTGACCACCTTTTATGAGCGAGACTTTTGAGAGAGAATTTTTTAGCTTCTCCTTTCCTTGTTTATGACTTTTTGAAGAATCATGGCTTAGTTTACCAAGAGGGATAAGCTACAACGTAAATGTATTTTTTATGGCATTTTATTATAATAGAATTAAACTTTTTGTAATGTGTATTATATGAATATATGCTATGGAAAATGTTGAAATAAACTCAATAAACAAAAAGCTTTTTGAATAATTTAATAATAAACCATCGGAATAAATATCCCATATTTCATTTAATTTCGCAATCTTAAATATATTTACATCTAGTGTCAAAAGGAATCTTCATTCTAATTTGTAAAAAGAAAAATTTCATGTGCTGTTAAGTCTAAAATTGTTTGTTGCTATTGAACTTTTTAGCATACCTAATAAAATAATTCCCAAAATTTATGATTCCTCATGAAAGTAATTTTTAAAATTTCTGTTTTATTACCTCAAACTATATGCAAAAACAATATCGACTAAATACAGTTTTCTCAATTCCAGTTGAAATTCACAAAGAATCTGTTAAAAATAAATTTGGAAGACTTTAATCTTTGTTTCTATAACAAAGTACATTTATTTAACTCTTTACAAAGTGTTTTACAAAAGTATTTAATGGTTCACTGCAAATTCTATGTATCAATAGACTACACAAAACATTTCAGGATTAGTGACATATCAAAAAAGGAGAAACATAGAATGACATTTAAAAACACTCCTAAACCGTTTTACTTCTTTTTAGTTTTCCTTTGTAGAATATAAATATCCACTTTGCATATCTTCCTACAGATTTCATAAAGAGAACAAATAATATCTTGCTCGGGGATTTTGAACCTCTTATCATAAAATAGGAGAATACTAGGCTGATGTTTGAAAAGATATTCATTTATTTTTCATTTACAACCCCAATGCATCGAGAAATATTTATATGGCTGATAACATATTCGTAACTAGCGTATCCGCTTGAGATATGTCGCATTAAGGAATCTTACCTCTCAACACCTCCTTATCTTCGCAGAACATTTGATTTTATAAACTATTATATAAATCTAACTGTAAATAGACTTATAATAAAAATAAAATAATATATAAATATTATATAAAATAAAATTATATAAAAATTATATACAACTGGTATTTAGAATAAAAAAGTTTCTTTTCATCAAATACCATTTCATTTAGGATATTTTTTTTTCGTTTAAGACCTGAATTTTATTTCCTTGCACGAAGTAAAGAAAGAATTGCAATCGCGAAAATTATTCGGTCTTTAGAAGTCAACGGAAATACACAGTTTGATCATTCCTGATACTATATTGACAGTTTCGTTAGTATGTCTGTGAGTACGCAAATGAAATTTGTAAAATGACCATCCGTGGATGCATTTTCACTTCTTTCGGTGTGATATCTATACGGACATGTTTGTACGCATGTAACTCGCATAATTCAAAAAAGATTAGATGAAGAATGTTGCAGTTTTGTATTTGAAACTATTCTAAAATCTAGTTGGGCTCCTATTTTTTTGACAGCATTTTGCATCGCGACAAATTTCGATATAGCTAACTTTAACACTTAAGGACATGAATCAAAAACGACTGGACAATATTGAAATTTTGCATTTAGGACTGCTATAAATTATAATTGTTTACCTCCTGTTATAATCTGCACTCTATGTAACAAAAAACCTCAATATAAGAAATATTAAAACTCTACTGGTCGCCACCAGATGGCAATATTTTAGTTCTACTCATTGCTCGATACAATCCCGCTAATTCTCAATCGCTTTTATTTAGTTTCACTTATGTGTTGAAATTTTGTAATCAATTTTTAACCATCTTCCTTACTAGCTACAGAACTGAAATTTTGCACATAGGTTTATTTCCCGTGACATTACAGTATTCAGTCATAAAAAATTGGATTGGAGAAAAATAAATCATTTTGGTAAATGCATCTCAATTTTGGAATCCCAATTGCAGAGACTTTAAACTAGTGTCGCCATCTATTTGCAATCGGCATAATTAAAAACTTAAACTAAAATTCAAAAGAGAGTTGAATAAAATAAAAATAATGACTCCTTGTTCAGAAAAGAATACACACACATATATATACATATTATACTTTTGTAGAATTTTACAGTTTTTACTATGTTTTGAAGAATATTTTAATATTTTTTGGTATATTTGAACTAAACTTATTAACTTTGGAATTTACTTAAAAAAACACTTAACATTGTAGCTAACTTTACAAAGGTTACCTCGGGACTCTTAGGTAGAACTTAGACAAGATAACTCGGGTAAGTGCAATCCGCACACACTTAAAGGAGCTAAGTGCTTTTGAGAAATGTATAGGTAACATCAATTTTCTAGTAAAATGTAGGTAATTATTATTCCATAAATTATTACTGTTACCTTTTTAGTAAATTAAAAACAAAAACATATAGTTAACGACGAAACAACTCCACTAATATGGTATGACACCCGATCTGCCAGCGTGGAAAAACAACACCCGCTTTATTCGATAGTGTAGGTGAAGAACCAAGGCAGATCAGATGGCAAAGACAGTGCTTTCATTCCCGGATGGTTGTGAGATTGAGGCTTCAGGAGGACAAAGATCCACCGTGTTCATTAGTGGCGGCTGGGCGCATGAACAGGTACGTGGTATTAATGCCCTCTAAGTTTCTAAGTGATGCATCTGTAGGGGGTAGGAAAATCCATAGGACTTTCTGTTTGGTTCCTGCTTCTAAATTACTAGGACAGACTTGAGCAAAGTCGTTCTTTCAATCTATCGGTGCTTTTCAAATGAAAAGTGCATCCTTTCGCATAATTCGAGTAACCTCGACTCAACTCGGCAATAAGGTTGCATAAGCCGGCGGTATTGATCCAGGGACTAACCTCCACAGGTAAAACCGAAGGGACCAAAATCCCAGTGGGGAACAACAGTTCAGTCTTGTTTCGTTTTCCTTCAGCTTCTACTCCACCCCACCTTTATTTACTGTTTAGGTCTCAGTTTACGTCTTTTTCACCCCTGAACTATTGCGAAGTTTAAGCTGGGTATTTTTCGAACAAGCCGAGTCACGGGGATTCAAAGTGGGCAAAGGTTCCGTCGCAATGACTTACGAGTAATGGTTCTAAGTCCAAGGATTGTAACTGCCACCTCTCTAAATTTACTATTCTCCCCTTTTGGCTGCCCAGTTCCCATCTCCAAGTGCAACAAGCTAAATTCTCATCGCTCTTCAATTTTTCTTTGGTACGCGTTGTTCGTGCAACCTTGGTTAACTTCGGTGTCATGAGGTCCAGTAGTGCATCTAGAAGTCTTCCAAATTCTCCTTCAGAGCGCACCTCTGCTGCGTTCAACCGCAGATTACGCCTACGGTGCGACTGGTGCGTTCCATGCACTTCAAGGGTGACTGGTGGCTTAGAGTGGCCTAGTACTTGTGATCTGCTTGCTCACCACGACGGGAGAAACTTGGAGGACCTCATGGCCACATGGGCCCGGATCAGTGCTCGATTGGCTCATATACTGGGCTCGTCTAACTGGCATCAACAACAGTATAATGGTGGGTGGGAACCCTCATCGTTATCATCCAGCAAGAAAATAGTTAAAGAAAGGAAATACAAACAAATTGTTGTTTATAGAATATTTAATTTTTTTTATAAATTGTTAATATTTATAGACTAAAAGGGCAATTCGTCACTGTTCTGTAATAATTTTCTTTCTTTTTGATATCTCATTTATAAAGACAGCCGTTATAGGAGGCCTACAAAAGGCATCTACTCTACATAAATACTGTATATTATATTCATAACAGTTCATCTCTAGCCACCATAATATAAACAGTAGGTAAGCAATATTTCAAGCATACGCATATTCCATCGCACCCAACAAATAATTTCCACAAAACACTCCGAAATAACTTTCCTTCCAGAAAATATTAGACGTTATTTTCTCCTCTCCATACACGTAATAAAATAAGAATTTTCGTCCCTCCTAGAATCAGAAAAGCTGAGTCTAGTTAAGTCTCAGACGTTTCCGGCAATATTTCTGTTGTGTAAAAACAATGTTTCTCCGAGAGTTGAACAGTAAAACATTTTCCGAACAAGCTGCATGATTAGAAGGTATTAAAAGAGTTTCATCTGGTTTTCGAAACGAGTGTCTATCTGAATTAATATGTTATTATACTCAAACAACCTTCTGTATTTCCAAGTGACTTCGAAATACATGTAATGAACTAGTTATCAAGATTTATCTATACATTTGGAATTAAAATAAAATTAGAAATTTAATTTAAACTGCCTGGAAGGAAATTGGAATCTATCTAAAATAAATTAAGGTAAAAGTATTTTACGAGTATAAATAGAAATATATAATTAGTGAAGTTCTATTTTAACAAATTAATGTATACATTTATTTTTAAATTTTCCTATATATTTTACGTCTAAATACTATGATATCTATTATTATACTATGCTATCTAGTACTATGATAATGATACTATGTCTATGAGTACTATGATATCTAGTACTATGATACTATCTTAATATTATGAATCTAGTATTAACATACACTTTATCAACATGTATCCATTAAAATAAAGTAAAAATTCTGATTAACGTAATATTTACGATTTGCATCCAGAAAGTAAGTTTCCCGATATTTTCCCCTTTAAAGTAAACGTAATTAGCCGTTTCAATTGCGAGTGCATAACAGATCTATGACGTATTAATCATATGCCAACTGGACAAGTCTTGATTTCTGCCAGTAGCGGGGTAGCAGTGGTCCGAAATGGAAACTCTAATTCCATCTCCCGCCGCTGCAAGGCTCGAGCTATGGTCTATGAGTAAGGTCTATGAGCTGACACCCGAACACAAACTGCAACGCTTAGGAGCAGCACTGACATTTCTCCTACGGTATCACGATGACGCCGACGAGTTCATCGACAGGATCATCACTGGCAATGAGACTTGGATTTCGCACTTTACCCCGGAAACCAAGCAGCAGTCAATGCATTGGTATCATAGTGGATCTTCGGTCAGGACCAGATTCAAATAGACACTGTTGGTACAGAAAGGGATGTTCCCGGTGTTCTGGGACAGGAAAACTGGTTCCATTCACAGGCGGCAGAGTTCTACGACAGAGGGATGCAAAAGTTGATCCCACAATACGACAAGTGTTTCAATTCTGGTGGTGGCTATGTTGAAAAATAGCTGAAACATTCTTGTACTTGTTGCCAATAAATATGTCCGTGAATGTGTAAGTTCTCTTAAGTACTATCTTCAAGAACTGAATTTTCAGATCAAATCCCACTATTAGATTAAATGTGTAAAACCACTCTGAATCTCTTTTAAGTAGTAGGATCTAGTTGAGTCAAATTTAAGGAGTATATTCCCTGATCCTCGTGTAGTTCGATTCCTTAGGTCAAATGTTTTCATTACTGACACTAAGTATAGGTGATATTTTTATTTGGGTTTTCTCTTCCATATGATGACCTGATACTGAATAAACATTAAATTCTGATTCATAATAATCTCTGAATGGGGCCAGGTCGTGAAATCTAAGGGTAGATTTAGATCTAGATTTAGGGTGGGGTGGCTCATAATAGCACCAGCACTTCGACCCAAGGCCTATTGTACTGAAACCCTTCCATTTACTGGAACAAAAGAGTGCCAGCAATAGGCTAAGAATATTAACAATTAAGTCTCAAAGAGACCAATATCTGGGATAAATCTAAGCAGCAACTTAACCGGGAATTTGGCTAAATCCTACGGTTTGATTCGCTCATATAGAAAGTAAGTATCCCAATATTTTCCCCTTTAAAGTAAACGTAATTAGCAGTGTCAATTGAGCGTGCATAACAGATCTATGCCATATTAATCATATGCCAGCTGGACAGACCCTGATTCGTGCCAGAAGCGGGTTAGCAATGGTCCGAAATGGAAACTAATTCCATCTCCCGCCGCCTACAAGACTCGGTCGGTGATCATGAATCTACAAAGCATTGCGCCAATTGAAATTCATCGTCAGCTCTGTGAGGTCTACGAGCCCAAATTGACATCCCAACACAAAATTCAACGCTTAGGAGCAGCACTGACATTTCTGCTACGGTATCACGATGACGGCGAAGAGTTCCTCGACAGTATCGTCACGGGCAATGAGACATGGATTTCACCCTTTACCCAGGAAACCAAGCAGCGGTCAATCCATTGATATCATAGTGGATTTTTGGTCAGGGCCAAATTCAAATAGACTCTGTCGGTACGGAAAGGGATGTTCACGGTGTTCTGGGACAGGAAGTCCGGTTCCATTCACAGGCGGCAGAGTTCTAAGACAGAGGTATACAAAAGTTGATCCCACAATACGTCAAGTGTCTCAATGTGGTGGTACATTGCTGTACTTGTTGCCAATAAATATGTCTGTGAAAGTTTGAGTTCTTTTTATCTTTTAAATAGGGAAACTTACTTTCTGTATGAGCTTCATATATGAGCTGAATGTTAGTTAAAAATGTAATATACTATCTTCAAGAACTGAAGTTTGCAGATCAAATCCCACTATTGGATTAAATGTGTAAAACCGCTCTGAATCTCTTTTAAGTAGTAGGCCCTAGTTGAATCAAATTTAAGGAGTATATTCCCTGATCCTCGTGTAGTTCGGTTCCTTAGGTCAAATATTTTCACTACTGAGAGTAAGTATAGGTGATGTTTTTATTTGTGTTTTCTCCCCCAGATGATAACCTGATACTGAATAAACATTAAATTCCGATTTACAATAATCTCTGAATGGGGCCAGGTCGTGAAATCTAAGGGTAGATTTAGATCTAGATTTAGGGTGGGGTGGCTCATAATAGCACCAGCACTTCGACCCAAGGCCTATTGTACTGAAACCCTTCCATTTACTGGAACAAAAGAGTGCCAGCAATAGGCTAAGAATATTAACAATTAAGTCTCAAAGAGACCAATAGCTGGGATAAATCTAAGCAGCAACTTAACCGGGAATTTGGCTAAATCCTACGGTTTGATTAAATAATAACCAAGGGTAACTGGAATTTAATTTGAAATGCACTGTCAGATAATGACAGAATAACCAGAGCAGCCTTTGGTTTCGAGTCTCATTATTATTAGATTGAACAATTATAACTATTTGCAGTCGGTTTTAAGCTGTAAGTCTAACCTAATTTTAGAATAACAGAACGTAATCCACACACACCTCTCAACTAACCCAGAGACTAACAGATGATTTTGCAGCAGAGCCACTAAGATAAAATCCAAAACTCGGTTCAGATTAGGGATTTGTGACTTTGACAAGGGCCATATACTCATGCTAGTTTAACACAAAAACACCTTCATTATTTTCCCACATATGTAATGTGATAAAATGTAATGGGAAAGAAGATTTGGAAGGAAAATTGTATGGATGATAGCAGGTCATATAATCTAATGATAACATGAATTTATTTTTAATTCCCTATTAGATGATGTCATAATAGCAGGAGCACAGTCCTTTTTTTCTAATCTTATTATTGTTAGAATGAATATTTATAACTGTTTGAAAGCAGTTTTAAGATGTAAGCCGAACCTAATCTTTCAGTAACAAGACATATTCTATACAGCTCTCAACCAATCTAGCCAACAGAACAAGAGAAAATCCGATATCCGATGCTAAATAAGTATATGGGCCTTTGACAAAGTTTTTTATTTTACAACAATGTTTTATAACGAATACACTTTCATTATTTTACCACATATAAAATGGGGAAAATGTTATGTAAAGGAAGCTTCTGAAATAAAATTATCTAGATGGTACCAGCTCATATAATATAACAGTAACATGAATTAAATTTGGAATGCTCTATCAGATTATATCAAAATAGCTAGAGCAGACTCTTTGGTTTCGAGTCTAATTATTATTAGAATGAATACTTAAAACTGTTTAGAATCGATGTAACATCATTTTTGTGAAATTCACTGAATTTTCCATTGCATACTATATGCAATTAATACCTTGAAAATTACGTAATTTGGTAAGATATACACAATAGTGATGACATATACACAAAATTTATTTGGCATATTCAGATAAATATCTTCTTCTTCAGCAGCGCTACAGTCTGGTACAGGCCAAGGCTCTCTCTGTCTGCTTCCTCCAAACGGCACGACTTTTTGCAAGGTTTCTCCATCTATTAATACCCAAGATCTCCAAATCTTTCTACACACAATCCAACCACTTTGTTGCTGGTCTACCTCTTCTTCTTGTACCCTCAATCTTTGAAAAAGTTAATTATTTCAAATGGGTCCAAATCTGCTCGTCTAAAAACATGTCCCAGCCATCTAATTCTGTTGGATGTAATAACTCTCAAGATGTTAGGTTGTCTGTACTTAGTATATAATTCATGGTCATATAAACCTCTCCATGTATTACTTTCCTTTACTGCTCCCAATATTGACCGAAGGATTTTTCTTTCAAAAATGAGTAGCCTATTTTCTTCTGTTTTGTTAATTGCCCATATCTCACTGCCATATAAAATGATCGGTCTTATAAGGGTTTTGTATAGGTTTATTTTTGCATTGATGCAGAGGGGTTTAGATTTTACTTGGCTCTTTAAACCAAAATAGCACTTATTTGTCATCAAAATTCGGTTTCTAATTTCAGTCTTTATCTCATATCTACTGGTAATAAGTGTACCCAAGTATTTAAACTGGGTGTCTCCCTCAAAAATATAGTTTCCAATATTAAGCGATTGTACATCATGTATTCTAGGACTTACCACCAAAAACTTAGTTTTTCCTCGTTTACTGCTAAGCCCATATCCCTAGCAGCACTCTTAAGGGTAATAAATGCCTCAACCACATCCTGTTTTCTTCGACGAACAATATTAATATCATCTGTATACAGATAAATATCAGTGCAAATAAATATGAAGGCAGTATAATAAATGTATAATATAGTTGGTTTCCAGCACATATTTTATCAAATTTGAGAACCAGTGATTGTTCTTGCCCATTCCTCATTGGTTTAACGGCAGTCCACTCTGTATCAGTTCCAATAAGAGGCAAAATTTTTACTATAACACTACACTTCAAAACAACCAGTCTATGATGAAAGAAAAAGCTAAATCTAACAGGAATTGGGATAATCCTCGTACCTATTCTGAAAGTTACACAATACAAGAGACATGCCTTTCAGAAAAGAAGACAACAGAGGAAATATTTGCATCACCAACTAATAAGAAGGACTAGAACTAGTTACACTAATATTTAGAACTAGTTGGACTAAAATTTCACTTTTGATATGGACTTGACCTGAGAGTTAAATAATAAACTTATCTTAACTTTGTTTCTCTCTAAACTCGGAATTTGAAAATAAAAACTTCATTCATTTCAAACCATTAGATCATTTATTAACAGAAACATTATGCTTAAAAATGAAACATTTCTTTAGGAGTAAATAAAAGCAATCATTGAAAGGGATTCATGTGACACAATGTAGCTTTTGCAATCAATTCCTTAGCCGCAGTGGTAGAAAAACATCAATACTAAATGTCATTTTTTATCAGAGGAAAAAAAATAAAAATCTTGCCATTTATTCACTGAAGAGTTATAAACCGAAAAAATATATTAATAAAAACTGGAGTTAAGGTTTGGTTATTATGATTTTATTTGTTTAGAGTCATTGAAGTTTATTCGAGGAAAAAATATACTTCCCGACCTCATTACTCGTTTTGACTTCCGGATTAAGATTTCTCCATGCAAGATGTGTTTTCTAGAAAAATACGATGTAATTATTTTTTCATTTTTTAATTGAATCTGAAGTTATTATTGATATAAAAATGCTTATTTATCAAAGCAATTAATAATTGTCATTTATTGTTTATTAATAGAGATTTATAATCCAGATTATATAAATATATATATATATACATACATATATATACATATACATATATATATACATATATATATACGTATATATATACGCATATATATATATACATATATATATATACATATATATATATATATATTTATATATATATTTATATATATATATATATATATATATATATATATATATATATATATATATATATATATACATATATACATATATATATATATATATATATATATATATCAGTCAGTTAAAAGCGATTTTAAAAAGGGAACTCTTTTATAATAGTAATATATATGAAAAAGACCCACGCTTGCTTAACCTTTTGGAGTAATGCGGTCAGGCATGGAGATACTTCACAGGAAGTTGATGACTAATCAAGCGAGAAATTCAGTTAGCGCGTGGACCTGGAGCTGTCACCGCCTTTCCAAGCTCAGTTTCACCACGAATAAATGAAAAGGGCGCAAGTTTTGCTTTTAAATGAAACTATGATTTAATAAACTTATTATTATCAAGAAAGACTGTTTTCTATTCGCCTTAACACTCGACTTTACATATATATATATATATATATATATATATATATATATATATATATATATATATATATATATATATATATATATATATATATATATATATATATATATATATATATATATATATAATTGTATCATTTTTTATTTACGTTAACAAACATTGATATATACAAGTGTGTAATATATATCTCTATATATGTACAATAACGATCAGAACTATATTTTGATATATAAAAAAACCATTTATTTATTAAAAATTCTAACTATAGTTTTATTAATCTTTCTGCAGTGAATTTAGAATCACAATTTGTACTTACATTCTGAAGAAATCTAAAAATATTTCCACCACTAAAGACTGATTATCAAGAAAGACTGTTTTCCCTTCGCCTTAACACTCAACTTAACATATACATATTTGTATCATTTTTTATTTACGTTAACAAACATTGATATATACAAGTGTGTAATATATATATATAAATGTGTATATATGTACAATAACGATCAGAACTATATTTTGATGGATAAAAAAAACCATTTATTTATTAAAAATTCTAACTATAGTTTTATTAATCTTTCTGCAGTGAATTTAGAATTACAATTTGTACATACATACTGAAAAAATCTAAGAACATTTCCTCCGCTAAAGATAATACGAAACATTAAAAATCTGGTACTAAGAAAGGTGCTTTCAGTAAAAAATTATTTTTAGATATAAATATGAAATTTATTTCCCCCTGATTTGTAAATATATAACAGGATTTTTTTAACGTTGCCAATATTGAAGAAAATATGGATTTTAGAGACTGGCATATACGGAGGTGAATTAACCATTTAACCAGCTTGCCCGTATAGTATACGGGCTACCCATACTTAACCTAAACTGGTTTGCCTATCCGTTGCATAGATCGTAGTTTAATTTTAAAATCTTAGGGATCGGGCTAAAACACATTATTTTAAACTTTTCTTAATTAATTGTTCTATATTTTTATTGTAACAGAGGAATGATTTTAATAATTTAGAAATCTTGGAACTTGTCATAAATGTGTCACAATTTTTTGTTTAATTTAATTAAGAATTATAAAACTATTAATCCTTAAAACAGATACAATTTCAACATAGATAAAGACATTTTTAGAAGATGTGTTAGCTCTTAAACTGAGCAACTAAAATTAAACATAAAATGAAATATTTTGATTTTTTTAATTAAGGGTAACTATGCTCCGGGACTTTGCGAAGTTCCGGGATTTTTCAATTACACTTCTGGGTTTGGAAATAATTATTCCTTTCTGGCTGAAATTTTTCATCATGGTAATTTGAATTCAAAAAAGCAAAAAAATTTTTTAAATAATTTAAAAAGTCCTCTCATCGAACTTTCCTTATCGCTTGTGTTTCGTATTTCAGCTGCAGAAATGGAGTACTCTACTTCAATAAGCATTTTCGGGTATCATGGGAAGTAGAAGAGATGAGGGGATTCGCTGAACTATGTGTTTTGACCTTCGAACGGGTGTTAATTGATTTGGGTAAACGTAGCGATGACACATTCTCACGACTCTATAGTGTGTATGGAGAGGGGGTATCGAAGGTATATTTAAGTGGTCAACATGAGAGATAAACATTTAAAAGAGAAGTTTTATGAAAAAAGGAATAGTCATTTATTTAACCATTTTATATAACCATTTATTTATTAAAAATTCTAACTATAATTATATTAATCTTTCTGCAGTGAATTTAGCATCACAATATATATTATAATATATATCATCAATATATATCAGCACAATATAATCAATACCTGTTTGAGGAGAAATGAAGTGAATTGAAATAGAAAATAAGTTTAAAATTATTCTGTATTTAAAAAATCGATTTTCTAACTATAGAAAATCGATTTCTTTAATTTCGGGTTTCAGTTTCGGTTTGGGGCATTACAGTCTGTTTTTCCCCTCTCCCAACGACAAACAAGGACTAATAAAACCAGAATTCATTCTACCGATTCTGCTTTTCGGTACCAAAGTTTTTTACCCACTGGTAGCATCGATGTTCGTAGCGTTTGGAATGGGCTTTAGCAGTAAGTTCAAAACTCCAAACCAAATCGAATAGCTACAATAGGACTCAGCCACGGGTTCGAATCCCGCTACTGATGTTATTAAGGGACTGTTGTCCGTAGTTGTTCCGAATCGGCTTTAAGTAGTAAATTCCGAAGTTTTTAGCCGTTGTGCAACATAAAAATAGACCCTAGTGCTCCAAATCCGTTACAAACTTCTAAGTAAAAAGGGAATTCGATTCCACTATCCCAAATACCTAAAGAAAACGCACTTTATCGATCATCTGCCGGAAATTTTACCACGTAAAAATATTTTTAAATTGTCCAATTAGAAAAAAATAGTTTTATACAGTATGTATGTTTTTCTAAATTCTTATTTTTTTAAATATTAATTTAAACGAAATCTTATGAAAATTATTTTGCCTTTACAAATTAAATTCTACAGTTACAAATTAAAAATTTGTTTTCAGAAATGCCTTTTAATAATCTGATCTGAAAGGAGCATTTCGGTTATTAGGGATTTTTTTTAAATTAAGATATTAAAGAAACTTCTAATTTTAATATATTTAAACATTTTTATTAGGTTATTTGAGTACTTGTTTATATTAATAAAAATAATTAATTTTATGTATATTTCATGCTTAGATAGTTGTTTTATACATTATATAAATTAAAATAATATTTTTAATAGTTTTTTACATTCCTCTTTTATTGCTTGTTTTCTTCATTTCTTCTTTTTCTTTTCAAATATTTTACTTCTGTTTCTGGTAATAGTTTAATCTACTGCTTATTGTACGAGACAACATATTTATCGTAAATAAAATGTATTTGATAATCAGCATTTAAAAATCTAATTTTAAGCAGGTTAATTAGTTTAACTTCTAAGAGTGAGATTCATTAAAAGAAGTTTGGTGAATTTTTCATTTTTATTTTTAAAATTAAAGCAGTCACTGTTTTAATTTACTAACAATTAAAATCCTTCGTTGAAATTTACTAATAATACATTAAATCTAATATTAGTAATATGCAATTATTTGTAGTAAGTAATTAACTTTTTTTAGTTTAGGTATTTTGATTACGAACTATATATATAAAATGTATTTGATATTCAGCATTAAAAAATCTAATTCTAAGAAGATTAATTAGCTTAACTTCTAAGAGTGAGATTCATCAAAAGAAATTTGGTGAATTTTTCCTTTTTATTGCTAAAATTAAAACAGTCACTGCTTTAATTTACTAACAATTAAAATCACTCATTGAAATTTACTAATAATACATCAAATCTAATATTAGTAATATGCAATTATTCGTAGTAAATAACTTTTTTTTAGTTCAGGCAATTTGATTACGAATGATATAAATAAAATGAATTTGATATTCAGCATTTAAAAATCTAATTCTAAGAATGTTAATTAGTTTAACTTCTAAGAGTGAGATTCATCAAAAGAAGTTTGGTGAATTTTTCATTTTTATTGTTAAAATTAAAGCAGTCACTGCTTTAATTTACTAACAATTAAAACAACTCGTTGAAATTTACTAATAATACATTAAATCTCATATTAGTAATATGCAATTATTTGTAGTAAATAACTTTTTTTAGTTCAGACAATTTGATTATGAATGATAGAAATAAAATGTGTTTGATATTCAGCATTTAAAAATCTAGTTCTAAGAAGGTTAATTAGTTTAACTTCTAAGAGGGTGATTCATCAAAAGAAATTTGGGGAATTTTTCATTTTTATTGTTAGAATTAAAGCAGTCACTGCTTTAATTTGCTAACAATTAAAATCACTCATTGAAATTTACTAATGATGCATTAAATCTTATATTAGTAATATGCAATTATTTGTAGTAGGTAATTAATCTTTTAGTTCTGGCATTTTTAATTCGAATTATATAAATTTTAAGGGGTTTTTTTTATTTAGAAGTACAATCTCCCCTTGTTTAATACAAACTTTACATTTGCGGAAAAAATATTTATCAATTTCAATTTTTTTTTTCTTAGTTTAAGAGGTAACACATCTGCTAAAAAAGTCTTTATCTATGTTGAAATTGTGTCTTTTAAACGATTAATATTCTTATAATTCTTAATTAAATTTTAAAAAAATTGTGTCACATTTAAGACAAGTTCCAAGATTTCTAAATTATTATAATCATTTATTTTGTTAATCCAAATGCCTTAAGTGTCTTTTGCCATTTTCATTCTATTTTTAGAATTTTCGATTTTGTTGTGTTTTCACTGTGACTTCTGACTTTTTCCAATGATATTAAGTGCAGACCTTCTAGAATTTATTAAATCTCTTTATTGACAATCCAGGCGTGAAGTTTGACCCTGAGGGTATCAAACACCTTTTAATATGAATTCACTTAAAATTTTCCTTTGTATTTACGATTCTCGGCGAAAATTTTAGTTAAATTATACTATCAAAAGTTTTAAACTTTTATAAAATATTAACGAATGCAAAATACGAAATTAGTAAAAATATCAAATGTAGTTATAGCTTAATAATGATGAATGCTCTGAGAAGTTGGGATCCTGCAGTAACTAAAAAAACAAAGCAAGAATTGAAATAATTTAAAGCCTCTTCCAAATTTCTACTTCAATGCTTTTTCCGAAAATATTCTTTATTTTGATTAATAAACGCTATTGCTTATTTCCCAAAAATCTTTCCTCTAAGCCAATTACTTTATAAGAATTTTATATGTTATTAAAAACTAATATTGTAGCGAATGACTGTTCACTTTATTAAACAATTGCAGGATCGTATTACATTCAAATAATATTAATTTAAATAAGGTGCTACAAAAAAAGTAATATAATTTAACAAGCTTACAAGTAAGTCGTGTGGTGCTCACATCAATTCTTTTACTAAAGATTTGATGATAAAAATCTACTTCTTTTTTTACTTTGTAAATTTCATTACTTCGTATTTTTTGAAGTTTCAGACTCGAGTAAAATTTCCCTTCTACAAATATTTAGTTAGATTGCATTATTAAACAGTAAAAATTTCAGTTTTTTTTTAATTAAAAATGAAGTTCAAAATATTCACATAAAATCTTAAAATAAAAAATTTTAAATAAAAAATTTAAATAAGTTTGCTTATAAACTTTTGCATTCCATTTTGCAATTTACGGTCATTTAAAATCTGCACTGTCAGCTAGATTCAATGTAGCGTGTAACCGGCATTCTAATCATCGCTCTAGAAAAACAAAAACTAAGATAAAGGTACTGATATAGTTGCATAAATTTCTAAGCAAAACAAAGCCTGATTTTTATCAAAATTATCTTTTTGAGTGCAAGCAGAAGCCTTAAGTGAGTCCTGAATAAAACAATTTTCATAAATGAGAATAACAAAAGATAGCAGTGAATTTTACAAAAATTCTAACATATTTAAAAGATATAAATGAAATACTTTCTGTTTTTAGCGTATCAGAAAGGACAGCAAAGAATGAAAACTGATATTCTTCTTCAAATCCCAAGGGCATAGTTTAAAAGAGACAGTTTAAAAAAAACAGTCAGTGGAAATATTCATATTCGTATCTATGTAAATCAAAGGTTTTATTAAAAGCCTTAGAATAACATGCATTTTAATGCAAACAAACATAAACATCATCTGCAAAGAAAAATATACATCAACTTATCGAAAAAATAGAATAACTTAATGTAAAAAAACAGACATATATTCATAACTAATGCCAATTATGCTCATACGTAAAGAAAAATTCAGAACAAAAATCACCTTCAAAATCTGATTGATAAAACTGCATATATGTGTAGGTATATATATGTATGTGTGTATGTATATAACATATATATATATATATATATATATATATATATATATATATATATATATATGTATATATATATATATATATATATTTATATATATATATATATATATATATATATATATATATATATATATGTGTATATATATGTGTATGTATATATATATATATATATATTATATGTATATATATATGTATGTATATATATATATATATATATATATATATATATATATATATATATATATATATATATATATATATATATGTATATATATATATATATATATATATATATATATATATATATATATGTATATATATATGTATATATATATATATATATATATATATGTATGTATATATATATGTATATATATATATATATATAAATATATGTATACATATATATACATATATATATATGTATATATATGTATATATATGCATATATATATATATATATATATATATATATATATATATAGAGAGAGAGAGAGAGAGAGAGAGAGAGAGAGAGAAAGCAAATAATCCCAAAATAATGCCAAAATATTAGCCCGATGGATTCGCAAACTATTCTAAATATATGTCTTTCTTCTTGATTGATATAAAAAGTTATTTTGGACACAAAAATAACGTGAACATTCCTGAATTTTGTACTTTAACCTTGGTATCGTATTTTACATACATATTGCAGATGGATATGAAATCGCTGAGTCGACAATCCTACTTTATAAAAGCTTAGCCGTAGGAGTGAGATTTCAACTGTGCTATTTCGCATTCAACTACAATACATATGTAAAACCACTAGCCCAAGATTAAAGTAAAACGGTTCTGGGACTCTCTCACGTCATCTGTATACCTTAAATAACTTTATATACCCATTAAGAAGAAGGAAAAAATTTTCGAATTTGAGAATTTCTAGTGCTAACATTTAGGCATTAGAATATGTGTAATATATAATAAATTTAACCTGTAACCTACTAAACTATTTTTCCCAACTTTAATTCTATTTTGTTTTGAATAAAAGAATTTCAATTCAAGAGTCCAATCTCTTCCGCTTTCCCATCAGTAAAATCTTAACTTTCAGTTTTTTCTCCTTTGTTTATTTACAATCTCACGGGATTCGGCTCCGCAATACGGACCCTGTGTACTGATTTTGCAACTTTGACCACCTAGCCAACTGACAAACCACAGAAATGTAAAATATACTAATTTGTCTGAGAACATGCGTCTATATCGTTTGAACTAGTCAATTTTCTATCAGTTTGCTATGTCTATGTATTAAATGGCATACATATGCAGAAAAATAGCTGTATTTCCTATGTATCACCGTCACAAAAATGAAGATTTAAAGGTCATTTATATACTGCATCTTTCCTGAGTCTCCAACAAACCAGATTTTTAGTAGTTTCTTTTCATTTTTCAGGTGATTTCGAATGGTCTCCGAAACTTCGGGAAATCCTCAGAATTTATGCCGTCATAGTGTTCCGCTGATTCCACAGGATAACATATATATGATGTATACTTATCTGCACAGCAGAAGTAAAAGGCATTATGTCGCAAATTTCAAATTTTACAGAAGATCATAATAAGGATTTTTTACAGATTGATTTGATGCGACATTTCTAGTGAAAAGCTATATAACTCTTTCCCATTAGAGGGAAGATATAGTTCCAGTAAATGTACGAAAATAGTTGAAATAATTAAAAGTTTTATATCCGAATGGGATCTTTGTTGTAAACTAAATTGGTTCGTAGACCTTTTATAATTCAATTCATTTTGCTTTCACACACACACGCACATATAAGCATATATATATATATATATATATATATATATATATATATATATATATATATATATATATATATATATATATATATATATATATATATATAGTTTTATAGTTAGAAATTAAAGAATTAATTTATAAAAAGAGAGCGAACTCTTTGAAGAGTAAGAATATGGGATTAAAACTACACTATTTAAAACCAGAGTGGGACAAGCCCCTTAATGCAAACCAAAAACATTGGTTAATGAAAAAAAACGGCATCGTGATTATATATATATACATATATATATGTATATATATATATATATGTATATATATATATATGTATTTATGTACATATGTATAGATATGTAGATATATATATATATGTATTTATGTACATATGTATATATATGTATATATATACATATATTTACACATACACACACACATATATATGTGTATATATATATATATATATATATATATGTGTGTGTGTGTGTGTGTGTGTGTGTGTATATATATATATTATTTACACATACACACACACATATATATATATATATATATATATATATATATATATATATATATATATATATATATATATATATATATATGTATATATATGTATGTATATATATATATTATATATATATATATATTATATATATATATATATATATATATATATATATATATATATATATATATATATATATATATATATATATATATATATATATATATATATATATATATATATATATATATATATCTGTATATATATACATATATTTACACATACACATACACACACACATATATATATATATATATATATATATATATATATATATATATATACCGAAAGAGAGAGAATTTAACCTATGTATAAAGCGTAGAAACAGTTTAGTGTCTTCACTTTTTTGACACTTCTGTATTATTGTAGCTGGTTAAGATTCAATTTCTTTATAGCAGATTAATTTATGTTTAAAAATTGTACATACAAAAAAAATCGATCTTAAAATACTTCGTTATTAAATGTTTTACTTCATTTCTTTTTATTTCCTTCATTTCATCATGCTTTTCTTATCACATAAGAACACTATCGGTATTTTTTTAAATTCACCCAAAAGCAACTAAATGTCTGTGAATGCGTTGAATAAACTTTTTTATCCGAAGAACAAACTCTGAAGTTATGTTTGACAAACACTATTTAGTCGTTGAAGAAAGTAAACGACATCTGGAAAATATATCAGCTGAGATAATAATTTGAGAAAATAATCCGGTAAAAGGAACGGAAAGGGGTGGACTTTCTTCACCCCCATTATATATATATATATATATATATATATATATATAAAATCCACCCAGCGGGGATTCATCTTTTCTACCTCGCTTTCTCTGAGGTATAGTTCAAAACGAAATAGAAGGAGTCTATCTTGTCCCTTCAGGTTACGCTTTCGGAGAATATGAAAATCGAGTTTGCCGAAGGCTTTAGTTGAGAGGGGAGAAAAATACATAAATTCCCCCATGACTATGTTTTGCTGGCTGGGGAAGAAATTTTGATAATGTCACTTCAGCTAAAAAATTTTACGTAGCTACTAGAAGGACTGGACATGTATGGTAATTTTTTTGTTGACATGGAGATTTGTAAACGATTGAAAATGGAATCTCTTTCCTAAACCAATATCTTTTTTTTTCTATTGATCTAAAGAAATAGTCTCATAGATATTGTGAATAATTTTTTAAGTAGTTACTAGAAGTGTATTTTAAAACAGAAGTAGCTGGATTACATGCAGTCCGTTTCGGAATTGATGAAATTTGTAACTCAAACAAATATTCCTCTGAAATCTAATAGTATTCGTTTGTTATAAGGATTATTATTCCTACAATATTATATGTAGCTATAAATATTTAACCAATAATTCATGAATAATAATAGTGATTAAAATTATAATAATACTGCATTGCTTTAAATTGTCACATAAAATAATGATACATACATATACAAGGTGCCCCAAAACGACCGCATAAACTCTACACAGCTTGATTCCAGTACATAAAAACTGTGCAAAGAAACGTTCCTGTATGATCCATAGTTTACGAGAAAAATGCGAAAAACAAAGTATGACATTTTGCCTGTGCAAGAAAAAAACACTTTATTGGACATATCAACAACAGTATTTGCATATCTTTCCAGACGATATGTTTAAACCGTTCGCAGCGCATATCGCGTCATGCATGTGCGCTTGCAATGGAATGACGTTAAGCCGCCGTTGAACTGGTATTTAAAAGGCTGTATCTTGCAGTTACCGATAATCTACGTATAGTGGCCATGTATTCCGTTCCTGACTACTGCGATATGAACCCGATGTAAGGCCGATGTAATGGAAATGCCTTACAAATTATTACGGAGTATGTCCGTGCATATACTGCTGTTGATATGTTCAGTAAAGAGTTTTTTCTTGCACCGGAAGTGACGTCATACTTTGTTTTTCTCATTTTTCTCGTAAACTATAGACCGTACAAGAACGCTTATTCGGGCAGTTTTATATACACCGAACAAGGAATCTATTTGTGCAGAGTTTATGGACACCCTCTATATATATATACATATATATATATATATATATATATATATATATATATATATATATATATATATATATATATATAAAGAGAGAGAGAGAGAGAGAGACAACTTAACCTATGTATAAAGCGTAAAAACAGTTTAGTCTCTTCACTTTTTTTTTACACTTCTGTATTATTGAAGCTGGTTGAAATTCAATTGCTTTATAGCAGTTTAATTTATGCTTAAAAACTGTACAAAAAAACCTATCTTAAAATACTTCGTTGTTTAATGTTTTACTTCATTTCTTTTTATTTTCTTCATTTCATCAAGCTTTTCTTATCACATAAGAACACCATCGGTATTTTTTTAAATTCACCCAAAAGCTAAATTCGCGAACTAAATGTCTGTGAATGCGTTGAATAAACTTCTTTATCCGAAGAACAAACTCTAAAGTTATGTTTGACAAACACTATTTAGTCGTTGAAGAAAGTAAACGACATCTGGAAAATATATCAGATGAGATAATAATTCGAGAAAATAATCCGGAAAAAGGAACGGAAAGGGGTGAACTTTCTTCACCCCCATTTCTTTTTGATATATAAAGTCCACCCAGCGGGGATCCATCTTTCTCTGCGGTATAGTTCAAAACGAAATAGAAGGAGTCTATCTTGTCCCTTCAGGTGACGCTTTCGGAAAATATGAAAATCGAGTTTGCCGAAGGCTTTAGTTGAGAGGGGAGAAAAATACATAAATTCCCCCATGACTATGTTTTGCTGGCTCGGGAAGAAATTTTGATAATGTCACTTCAGCTAAAAAATTTTACGTAGCTACTAGAAGGACTGGACATGTATGGTAATTTTTTTGTTGACATGGAGATTTGTAAACGATTGAAAATGGAATCTCGCTCCTAAACCAATATCTTTTTTTTTATTTTCTATTGATCTAAAGAAATATTCTCATAGATGTTGTGAATAATTTTTTAAGTAGTTACTAGAAGTGTGTTTAAAATCAGAGGTAGCTGGATTACATGCAGTCCGTTTTGGAATTCATGAAATTTGTAACTCAAAAAAATATCCCTCTGAAATATAATAGTATTCGTTTGTTATATTGATTATTATTCCTGCAATCCTATATATAGTTATAAATATTTAACCCTCTGACTGCTCAATTTGTTAACCGAAACGGCTTCAAAAATTTGCTTTTTTTTCATATTTAAATCTATGTCTATTGGAAAATTGAAATACGCATTTTGTCTTTCTAAAAAAGGAATTTTATTTAGATTTTTATCATGAGAAACTAAGCTGTCATAAAAACTAATTTCGGATGTTATCGCATAAAAAATTTATTTATTTTTTAATAAATTTCAATTGAATTACAGTTAATATCTATTTAATACATGTGTATAATTCTATTATCTAATATAATTACAGTTTTAGTCATATAAATCTAATTATTACATAATTAAACATTTAATACTAAATAAAATATATTTCACTGGTTAAACAGTGAAAAGGCGGGATATTCTCCATAATAAAGGAAGATAAACACATGCCGTGGGATGAAAATCGTGGGATGAGCACATTTTGCTACATTTGAGTTGCCCGTGGAAATCGCGGGAGGAGCAGACAGAGGGTTAATCAGTATTTCATTAATAATAATAGTAATTAAGACTATAATAATACTGAATTGCTTTAAATTTTCACATAAAAATTTTACATACATATACAGGGTGTTCCAAAACGACAGCATAAACTCTTCAAAGCTAGACTCCTCGTTGGGAGTACATAAAAACTGCCCAAAGAAGCATTCCATAGTTTACGGGACAAATACGAAAAACAACGTATGGCGTCACTGCCGGTGAAAGAAAAAAACACTTTATTGGGCATATCAACAACAGTATTTCCGTATGTTTCTAGGCGATAAGGTTTAAAATGTTCGCCGTTCATATCGCTTCATGCATGCGCTTGACGTTAAGCCGCCGTTGAATTAGTATTTAAAAGGCTGCATCTTATAGCTACCTGTAGACTTCGTATGGTGGCCATGTGTGGGAATGTATGGCCAAAGTAATGGGAATGCCTTACGAACTGTTACGGAGTGTGCCTGTGCATATACTGCTGTTGATATTTTCAATAAAGTGTTTTTATTGCACTGGCAGTGACGTCATACTTTATTTTTCGTATTTTTCTTGTAAACTATGGATCGTACAAGTACGTTTCTTCTGGCAGTTTTTATGTACTCCCAATGAGGAATCTAGCTCTGCAGAGTTTATGCAGTCGTTTGGGGTCACCCTGTATAAACTAAACAGCCATTGCATTATGATCACCCTATTAATACCATGCAGGACGGACCACCTTTAACCCTCAAATGCGCCAGCACGTGGCGTGGTATTGACTCCACAAGGTGCTGATAGGTGCTCTGACATAATTGATACCAAGTGCTCAACAACTAGTTTTGCAGTCCCCGCACATTGTGAGGGGGTAGCGTGGCAGCACAAATTTTGTTTTCCATATGGGACACACATACTCTAGTGGATTAACGTCCCGTGAATTTGTAGACCAAGACATGATTCAAACGTCACTGAAAAGTTCCTCGAACCACTCCCTGAAGATAGGATTCTTATGAAATGGTGCATTATCGTCTGTTGTAACTCTTAGGGGACAGCAAACAATGCGGAGCAATCTTCGCTCTCCTCTGAAATCAATGTGCCTTTGAAATCAATACATCGCTCGCCCGAGACTTGTCGTTTCAACATTCATACACCACTTTGGATATGTGCTCACAACAACTGCACTTGAACAGCCCAGTAAACGTACTGTTTCTGGTACTGATGTTCCTAGTCGTCAAGCCATAATGATTTTATCATTATCGAAGTCCGATAAATCAGCTGCGTTTCCCATTATGTCGCTAACCACGCTATATTTAACCACTTTATATACTCATACATAACCTCTTTATATACTCCAACATGAGCTGCGCACGTGCAGTAGTTTTGTTCCTGGGCGGCTAGCTCATTGTTACAAATGGAGACTGGTCATAATGTAGTGGC
The DNA here is from genome assembly GCA_032207245.1 of Pardosa pseudoannulata. Taxonomy (NCBI): domain Eukaryota; kingdom Metazoa; phylum Arthropoda; class Arachnida; order Araneae; family Lycosidae; genus Pardosa; species Pardosa pseudoannulata. The sequence goes on along the minus strand of CM063508.1, from coordinate 128,105,129 downwards.
TTATTGGTGTATATATGTATGTATGTAAATATGTGTCTGCGTGTGTGTAAATTCATTTGTATATCGATTCACACACATATGTATACGTATATATATATATATATATATATATATATATATATATATATATATATCTGTAATGAGACGGACTTCTCGATGGGTGGTTGCAGTCATGGCCATAAAACTGATACCGTTTTAACTAAAGACCTTTATTAGGATTACGTTGGAGGATCGGTTCCCACTTCAGAATAGGGGCAAGACAAACTGAAGAGTCAGATAGCATGAATTTCTATGTACAAGACCCGTAATACTTGAGTCAACATCTGTGAGAAAAAAATCTCTAGAAAAAACTGTCTCCGACAGTGTGTATCTCCTTTTTATTTGGAAATTTCCTAAATTGTCCGCTAAGGAAATGTAGTTTTATAATTGGTCAGGCCCCTTCTCTGAGGGCCTAAACTGTAGCCCCAGTGTTCAATTTAGGTTAGGGGTTGAAAAGGGAAATGAAAAATGACACGGGAATTTTTAGACCTTGATTTAAGTTTTGAAAACCCCTGAGAATTTTCCTTACATATATATATATATATATATATATATATATATATATATATATATATATAAATATACATATATATATATATATATATATATATATATATATATATATTATATATATACATACATATATATATATATTATATATATATATATATATATATATATGCATAATTTTCTTATATTAGACTTTATATTATTCTTTTAGATTGGTCAGGATTGTGTTAAATCATTATGAATTATGAGAAAACTTATAGATTTAATATTTAAAGATCAAAATACTTGTTGCCTTAACTTAATATTGAGTACATTTATTAATTTTTCCATTTAGTCTTTCGGAAATCTAATATCTACTTGACAGAAAGTGTTAAGCATAAAGTGAAATTCATTCCTTGTGAGTCATAATACTTTGTGCCAGTTTTGGAGAGATCTTTTTGGCATTACCCCAGAACTTCCTACTAAGGAATTTCTGATGGTGAAGCAAAAATATACAGACTTTTAATGAAATAATCCTTTAGGATTAACGCGATGACCAAATTAAACCTGAAACTTTATCTTCGTAACTTGAGGAAGAGGTTAAATCTGCTTTTATAAGTATATTAAGAACGTAGAATTAAAATAGCGTTTGACTGTTGAAGCCTGATTACTATGACGACAGATTTTAAAAGGATGTAGAGGGACGAAACTCTTATTTATGAGAAAGACTGTTGTTAAATAATAAGCCTAGTTTCAGAAACCATTTTTTATTCGTTGGTTACGTTTCACAACAGAGTACAAAGGCACACATCACAAGACATAGCACAAAAAGCAACATCATACACAAACACACACAGAGAAAGTGAGTGGCACCATGGCAAAACTAGATGGCTCTCGTAGCGCCACCTATCATAAAAGGAGATAGCAGCAATTGTACCCGCTACAAAGAGAGAAAGTTTTAGGTAAAGTGTATCATATTGCTTAACTTACGGAGAAAATAAAATTAAATCTTGAAAAAAACTTTCGAAAGCAAGATAGGATTAATCAGACCCTTCAACTTTAATTCAGAGGTAAAAACACACTACATTTGACTTTAAAGATCTTATCACCTGTCAACCTTTAGGTGTGGAAAAAGCAACTAATTCAATAGTTTTTTTAGGGTGGATTCTTTTTCCCCTATGGAGATTGTGTTGATTTCTTGTGTGTTATGAAAAAAATTTTAACTGATTTAGTTTGGTTCTGATTGATGCGTTATTAGGCCTTTAATCAACTGAAAAATTTTAGCTAGCTTTCCAGAAATCCTCTCATTCTTCTTCAGTTAGAAGAATCCCAAACTGAATTCGTTGCTTTTTTCAACGTATTTAAGTTGACGTTAGATAAAGCCAAAGAATATATATACAGGAAGAAGGTAAGACGCCGTAGAGATGATGCAAACAAGCAAGGTAAAAGTGTTATCTTCAAGAGCCTTGACAGAAAACTACTTTACAGGCATTTACTTGAATTCAGTTTTCTTCATTCCTCTTTTCAGTCGTGATTTGATGATTTTTTTTTAATTATATTCTTCTTTTCAGTTATGATTTGATAATTTTTTTTAATTATCAATTTCGTAGATTTCAGGTATGGATTTTTAAAAATTACTTGTAGATTATATACTTGAGGTATATGCTAATACATACACAATGTTTAAGTTAATTTTATTTATGTTCTAGATTCAATTTTCTGTTAAACAGATAACAGCAAATGCCGTTTAACATTAGTTCGACCGGGAGACCGAGTCTGTATCATTCTTTAAAGCAGATGGGGATTTGTAGTCCCCACGCTGTGACTTCATTACGCCGACTTAGCCAACAACAATTAAAACAGCAACAGGTGTTCGTCTAGCAGGTGTTGATCACTCAGACAATGATTCCTGTAAGAAGGTTTCCTTGCCGGACAGCTCGAGATAATTAGGGTTTTAACCTTCGAAAGTCTCTTCCCCAGTTTGGGTAAAATCTTTAATTGATGAATCTCCCTTTAACCCTTTCGTGGACCGTGGGAAGATTACTTCCCACCTACATGATCTTACAAAATACACCTGTGGGAAGCGCAAAACCCATTATAATATATTGGTCTTGTTATCGAAACGACGGGAAGACTGATTCCCGCTTCGGTTTTGCGCTATCCTCAATTGTTCGATTGATTGAATAAAATTAGCAGTCCTGTTTTGAAAGTTTGGAAACTTGAAGGGAGAAATAAATGGCCCACGAAAGGGTTAAAGTGTCCTCTTGCACCAAAACCTCCTGGTATGTCGTTGTTAAGAGCCATGCACTTTTCAATATATCAAACAGGTAATAGAGGATCAACAAAATAACAACAGCCAATAAAAAATACAGCCTTACTTTATAACTTTTCCAAATCCATAAATGACATTATACAAAAGTGATAACATTAAGGTATGTATGGAATGTATCGTCTTTACTAATGGGCTTTTTTACATTGGCGGTTTATCAACGCTAAGGCACATTATCTCAATGCTTTGACTACTGGATTTCGATAGCATTTTCATTTTAATTTTAACCATAAATTTAATTTATAAAATAATGGAAAATTTTAAGCCACAAAAATTTACAGACTTTTTGTGGTAATGTGTCAGCATTTTAGTTTATAGTCAGATATTAAAACTTAAAAAGCTAATTTAATCCTATATTTTTGGAATTTTTCTGTAATTCACAGTCTAGTTGTCTTCTTAGTCTGTTGTCAAATCAATGATTTATGATTCAAGCTTATCATCCTATAAGTTAATAATATATTATTCATAAATTAAATTAAAGACAAGTTTTAAACACTCTCCCTGTCATATATCTGACACATAACACCTATTAAAATTTTAGTTGTGTACATTGCAAGTCTCCAGTAGTGTCATTATGTCATTTATATCATCTCATTGTGTCACACATATCATTCGTTGACACGGATGTTAGGGAATGATTTAAAGTTGCCTCGTAGACTGTCGAAAATGTCATATTTAGCATTAACATGTGGCGCAACATGTATTAAAGAGTCATAGTACCATACGAGCTTAAAAGTCTTGATTACAACAGTTCTGCTCTGTCTTGAATAAAACTTTACTTATATCATTAATAGGGGTCTAACTTTATAAAAATTATTGAGTTTTGTTATATGAAGCAATACATTTTTTAAAAATATAAAATAAAAAAAAAAAACCACGTGAAAAAAACATAAATCCGCAAAACAACTTTTGAAATATGTAAATATATAAATCATAAACTAATTTCGTATATTAAATAGAAACTAATACATAGTTTATTACAAACTACGTTATAGTTTTGCTATTACATAGCTTGTTTTGTAGACCTCAATAATATTAATACAGGTGATAAATTTTATTTTATGGAGCAAAGAACTGGGATCGGGCTTAATTGGAATTAAGGAACCTGCAGCAGGTGTTGCCAGAAATTTTAACAATTTTGATCATTCTTTAGCTTATTATAATAATAATTTTACAATTTTTAAATATTTTTACATAATGTATCTGAAAATATATAAATGCAAAAAAATATATATATGAAAATATGTAAATATAAATATATATAAAAATATATAAATATGTAAATGTATATAAATATATATAAATATATAAATATATATAAAAATATATAAAAATGTATAAATATATAAAACTATATAAATGCTAAAAAAAGCGTCGAAACTTTTTCGATATTCTTTAGACAAAGAAAAAGCGAAAAAGTCTCGACCCTTTTTTACGGTAGAAATATTTATATTACTTGCTTTTCACGTGACGCTGCCAGTTCGCAAAGGTCCTGCATATACAAGATCAAAGTGTTTTGGTCGGGTTTTTTCAGCAATGACCTTCCAATTGGCAACACTTAAAAGACAGACTATAGTTAATATCTGAATCAACATAAGTAATTGAATTTATTTTTATTATTATATTTTATTATATTATATTTTTAAGTTTTTTACTTATTTAAAATTTTCATATAGTATTATGTCTTTAAATTAAAAATTTAAATTAATGTCCTAAAACCGCAGTAGTTAAAACCCTGTTATAGATTGGTTTGGTTTGGTTTGGAGCGCTACGGTCTACTGTTTTGCACACGGGGGCTAATGAGACCGGGACCTACAGCTTAAAACCGATTCCGAACGGCAACAAACATCCATGCCTACTGCGGGATTCGAACCCACGAACTCCGAAGAGCAGCTCTCTACCATTCGGCCATCGTTCGGCAACCCTGTAATAGAATACTAAATAATTTTTTTTTTCAAATTTCTAATTTCCTAACAGTTTTTATTTTTTAATGTAAAAGTATCAGATATCTTTAAACCTATAGATTCATGGAAATTACCTTCAATTTGATATAAAAGTTTAGTTTCTAATATACATATTTCAAAGGCCTTCTTTTCAAAAGCATTACTTATCTTCAGAGTAAGTATTTTGTTTTCCTTTTTCGTATAAATTTTATATTACTTTTAAAAAATAGTCTGCTTAGAATAACAAAACTAAACACATTTTTTTTAATTAAAGAATTGTTATAAAATTTGAAAAAAAAAATTCTAAAAGAAAGAGAATTTTTATTTTATAAGGAATTAAAAACAATCTGATAAGAGGAAAATTTTAACTCACTGAAGAAGCTATGTCTCTGTAACTTAACTACTACTAATTCTGTTATTACAATGGGATCCTTTATGTTTTGAATCAAATATTACATTTAGAAATGAGTACATAATTACGACTTTTCAAGGTTTTGAAAATAGCTGTTGAAAAGAACATGTTAACTTGTTTATTGGAACTTGCTATTAAAATGGTAAAAGCTACATATCCAAACTCTTTGCTATTCATAAAAAAATCGGTAAAGAATCAAAATGCTAAAATATTCAAATATTCATCCAAATAAAGAGTAACCTGATAACAATATGCATCTCTTCGGAAAAGCGACAAAAGCAAAAAACATTCCACTAAAAGAAAGATGCAGATTGCTTTCCAAGTCCACTCAAAGATGAAACAGCCCGTTCTAAGTAAAGAAGGAAGGACGAAAAAGCGTTTAAAAAAAGATAAAAAGAAAAAGAAAGTAAAGCGCTTCCCAAGATTCCAACTGATAGAGTTATCCTTTCTCTTATTCTCCTAGTATAAAGTAGAAAGTTATGTTCTTAGTCATCCAGAAAATGTAAGAATAAAATTGACGAGGAATGGATGGAGGTGAGTAACTTCCCCACCACAGCCACCTTCCTCCCACTCTTTCTCCCGGGATGGAATTTTTATTTTGTCTATCACAGCTTGAGGCATGAAATCTCAGCTTGTCCAAGTCATTTTGGAAGGTTAGCTAGGGGGAAGTGAACCACATCATCGCTATTACTTTCGCAAAAGGGAAGAAAAAAGGATCAATTTCTTAAGCACAATTTTGGTGAGAATGAAGACTTTTTCTTGGCGGAAGATCTTGGAAAATGATACGAATCTCCATTAAGCAGATTTTCCAGTGATTAAAGACTTTGCAAGTTACTTGAGAACTTTGGGAAAAAATAAATGGGATATTTTTCTGTTACGTAAGGTCGTAAACTGGGTTGTCTTCTTATAAAGATAGAACAGATTAGGATTTCATTTATACATGAGTAGGTTTATGCTTGAATCCCATTTAACCCCTTCCCTGTTTTGCCCGTACGGCGTACGGGCAATCTGATTTCTATTTCGCTTGCACTGTTTCAGCCGTATTTTTTCCAGTTTTAGTAACAAATTATTCGTATAGTTATTTTATTCGTCCAGTAAATGATAGTTTGCAGTTTATTGTATTTTCTACTCTGATTGGTTCAAAAGCGCGGGTTTTTTCGCATGTTTTGTATCAGCAGACGAATTGTTCTCTTTCAGTGTATAGCTTTCTGGTTATATTTTACTAACCGCCTGATAGTTTTATTGATGTAAGAGTTGAATAATATATTTTTACTTTTAAATAATGGATAATTCAGAGCGTATGGAGCTAATTTCTTGTGATTCGAACTGTGACTCGGAATCAGAAACTGAATTATCTGTAAATGATAGTAGCGAAAGTTTACTAGATGACCTGGATAGTAGTGACTCTGATAGTAGTACAGATAGAATCAGTCAAGCAAGACAATTTTTTTAAATTAATTGTGATAATCCTTCGGATCTGCCTCCTAGATTTGCTTTCACTGGAATTCCAAAAATTAACTTGGATATCGATGAGACTAAAGGTAAACTTCAGTTCTATGATGCTTTCATAGAAAGAAAAAAAGTTGTAATAAATGCTTAAAAAATATTAGAAATGTTAATTTTAATAACATATCTTTACTTAAAAATGTAAAATAAACAATAAATAAAAAAAACTGCAATAAAAAATGTGACATGTTTTTGACCGAATTCTGGAAAAAAATAAAACTGTCGAAGGGGTAATAGCTAGATGATGTTATTTCTTCATACAAAGCAAAATGTAGATTCAATAGCAATACCCTGATAAAATTGTAAAAGTTATCTTCTGAGTAGAATGGACAGTGTCTAATTACAGTGGCTTAGTACGTCTTACAAAACTATTAGCATTAAACATCCGTCTACGTTAAAAACGTCATTTTTTGCCAAAAATCATAATTTTTTTATTTCTCTATTGTAAAATTTCAACTTTTAGGCTTCTAAATCTGGTTTTGTTTTGTCTCTACGGCATTTTAAAGAAAAGTTACAGCTGTTTAAGTATCAGTGACAGCTGTCAAATTCAAAACGGAAGTAGCGACTTCAGAACTGGAAGTTGTGAATTTTTTAGAAGCATTTTTTGGACAAAACTTTTTAAATTTTCATGAACATTTTTCTAGTATTTTTAATAATTAGCAACTTGGCAATTAGAAAGTTTTGAAGCAAGAAAGTGTGGGGAATTTTAAACATGTATTTTAATTTTTGAATAGTTAAAGTTGCTTTCATAAACTTCAAATGCGTTTTTCTCAGAACCGTATTTTTAATAAAATGATGAAACTTGAAATGCGATTTCTCAAAAAGTTCTTAAAATATTTTGTTGAAATTTATTATGAATGCTTTTGATAGTATTTACTAGAAAATGACTTAAAAGCTTTAAATTTGGATAATTTTTAATAATGTTACACTCATAGTTAGGTATAAAGGTAATGAAAATTCGATAAAAATTCAATGCGTATGATTTTGAAGGACCAAAACTTTTTACCAAATGTAAATTAATCAAAGATTTTAGGGGATTCATTAATCCGGTGTATAAGAAATGTGTTGCATCAAAAAATATTGAAATAATTTACTTTATTAAAAAATTAGATCTTTTGAAAAAACCCGATTATTTTACTAAATTTTCTTCATTTATTAGAAATTTATAAACACTTCTCCAGGAATAAATTTTTTAAGTGTAATTATCTATGATAATATAAAAAATAAATCCAAAAATGTTAAAACATGAACTAGTTTCTACGTTTAAAAAAAAAAGTTCTCCGAACGTAGACGGATAACTTAATGCAAGTAACAATTTGTCAAAAGCAGAATGATAATTAATTAATTTTAAGCTATTGACTGGAGGATATAGTAGAATATTATTTTAACATTTTATATCTTGAGAAAACGTACAAAAGTTTGTTGTTATCATTTTCCTGACATACTTTTAGTTACACCATGTTTACAGAACAGAAACAGCCTGTGCCATTTTCACTTCTTCCGTGTTTTTATTTTCATGCACTAAAAACTGCTTGACGGAACTTTTGTTTTTAAATATCGAAAAAAATATTAAAACTATAAAACACTTTAAAAGTATAAATATGCTTTTTATGACTTATTTTACTCCGAGTTTTGAAATTCTGTAATTCAGCTCTCAACTAATTAAGGTCAAATTTTCTTATTGATAAACAAGTCATTTTTTAAAAGTAAAATTTTAGATATGTTATAACGATTTTTTAATATATGAATTATTTTAACATTTCGTATTGGAAATTGATAGAGTAGAAAACCTTGCAGAAATTGTTAAAAAGATTCCTTTTGATTTTTTATACTTTTATCAAGTTTTTAAAATAACTGCTCTATAGGTTTAAAATGTTCTTAATTTAAATCATTATATAAAACAATGCAATATTGGTTTTACGTTCAGCTTTTGAAATTTTCCAAAAACTTAATCAGTTGAGTTTTCCGTATAGTATTGTTAGTAGTGTTGTTTTCAATGCCCCTTGGATGATCTAAGCTTATGAGCCAGAGGCTACTCGATGTAAGGCGAAGGGTTCTGTCTTTAGGTTTGCTTGGGTGGTCGGCTGAGAGCATTACCGTCTTTCGTTTTGTATACGAGGGCTAATGAGAGCGGGACCTTGAAACTTTGAATATTCCGCTAAGTTCTATGAAATTACGCCTTTATCTAGAGAGCTACAACGGTTCAAGCTGAAAAATTTCTAAATGAAATAAAACGTAAGTACAAGACTTTTGGTACGTTCAGAAATATAAAATAGTAAGTGTTTTTCAATTTTAATTTTGCGGATAACATGTTTTTTGTTTCGTAATATAATGTTTAAAGGAAATTTTTTTAAATATTTCATAATGGAAAAAAAACAGTTATTAACCCCTTGATGCACAGTTTTTTTTAAGGCTGGCCAAAAAAATCAATTATTTTAATGTAAAAAACACAATTTAGAACGTTGTCTTGCCAAGAAAATTACAAAAATACAAAAATAATCAAAATTTGAGTATATTGGATATTTATACAATTGGTATGATTTCTAATTTTTAGAATATTATTATTATTGTCGAAAGAGTATATTGTTCAATTGGTAGGCAATCTACCAATTGACAGTATGATGTGTCATCCCTTGATGCGTAGGTATCAAATATGAAACCCTTATGTTTCATATCTCAAAAATAAAGTATATAAAGTGACGCCTCGAGTCAAGAATGTCTTTACAGCCAGAGCTTAGTAATAAAATAGTTAACAATTATATTTTATTTTACATTATATTTTAGTAAAATATATATTGAAAAATGAGCGAATATGAATATGAATAGGCTGTCGGAAAGTGGCTGGCTCACAAGGAAGAAATAAGTCGTAAGTGATAAGTAGAAAAAATATATTTTATACTTGAATAAGTAAGTGTTATAGCTTACAATCCCATGTAAATGATAAATATCAATAAAACGATTTTTTTTCTTTCACATTGTTATTTTCAATTCTCGATTGCATTCGAAAAATTATAGCAACATAAAGTACAACTCCGCTCGAATTATATCGAGTGTGCACAGTTTGGCCAGTTTAGCTCACTCGAGTTAACTAAAGCGTGCACATTAAGAGGTTAAATTTCAAACCAAACCTTGAAATATTTCACTAAATTCTATAAAATAACGCCTTTGCGAGTGAGCTATCAAGGTTCTAATTTAAATTTAGTAAATGAAACTAAACACAAGGACTTAAAACATACAAGACTTGTGATACATCCACAAATACAAAATAGTAACTATTTTTAATGTTTAAATTTTCGGATAGCAAGTTTTTATTTCGTAATATAATATTTTTAGGTAAATTCCTTTACATATTTCATAATGGTAAAAAACTAGTTTTTAAATTTCAAACCAAACCTTGAAATATTGCACTAAGTTCAATAAAATAACGCCTTCGCGAGTGAGCTCTCACGGTTCGAATTTAAATTTACTAAATAAAACTAAACACAAGGACCTAAAAACATACAAGACTTGATACATCCACAAATATAAATTAGTAACAAATATAAATTTGATGTTTAATTTTTCGGATAGCATGTTTTTATTTCGTAATATAATATTTTTAGATAAATTCCTTTAAATATTTCATAATGGAAAAAACTCGTTATTCAATTTCAAACCAAACCTTGAAATATTTCACTAAGTTCTATAAAATAACGCCTTTGCGAGTGAGCTATCACGGTTAGATTTTAAATTTACTAAATAAAACTAAACACAAGGACCTAAAAACATACAAGGCTTAATACATCCACAAATATAAATTATCTCGTTAATTTTTCGAGTAGCATATTTTTATCTCGTAATATAATATTTTTAGATAAATTCCTTTAAATATTTCATAACGGAAAAAACTAGTTATTAAATTTCAAACCAAACCTTGAAATATTGCACTAAGTTCTATAACATAACACCTTTGCGAGTGAGCTATCGCGGTTCGAATTGAAAATTACTAAATTAAACTAAACATAACGGCTTAAAACATACAAGACTTGTGATACATATACAAATATAAATTAATCACTATTTTTATGTTTAATTTTTTGGATGGCATGTTTTTTTATCTGGTGGTAATACAATATTTTTAGGTAAATTCCTTTAAATATTTCATGTTTGAAAAAAATTCAGTTGTTAATTCCAAACCAAACCTTGATTTATTTCACAAAGTTATATTAAATATGGTAAGGAAATCTAATAGAAGTTATTGGTATCAAATTGAAATAAAGTATCGGAGACATAAAATTTCATTATTATCATTTTAAATATTTTCTAATAAAGTATACAGTTGGATAATAGCATTAAAAATTTATGCTTTATACAGCGGTAAGCACAATGATATCTGATGAAAGTATCATCCTATGATACTGGATAATAAAATATTTTTGCTCATCTCTGAAACTAAATATCAATTTCTTTGACAGAATTCAAAAAGGCTTTTAAGCTCCTCTCGTGTTTTAAATAACTTTTCGAATCTTTGCCCACTTCAGATATTGAATACAATAAATTTCATTTAAAATCTTACGCATGTACAATTGTAATGATGAGGGAAGTCACAATCTGCGCAGGTTGCATAACTCATATATTAAGTTAAAGGCAAAACCTTTTAAAGAGCAAAGAATAATGGAAAATTTATTTTAAAAGTCTGGCATTAAAATTCGACACTACCACTGTTCTATCTACTGAAATACATTCATTCTAATCACGTTTTGCTGAGGTAGCGTTTATAGTTTCTGAGTCTTATAAAATTATATTTTTGTAGTGTTTGATGCTTTGGGACTTATAATTTTTCCGACTTGTGGCTATCTCGTAAATTTAAATCTGCTTTTCCACTTCACTAAAGATAATAAAAGATATTTAAGCAAATAAAAAACATTATATACATTCTATTGTTATTTTTATTCTGCATTGATTTTCTCTACCGCAGTGAGTTATTTCAGATAGATCGCAAGAAGGTTAAGAAATAATATTGATAATTAATATTAATTTTATGATTTTACCATAGAATTTTATTATTGAAGCATTACAAATTTATTATTATTATTATTATTATTATTATTATTATTATTATTATTATTATTATTATTATTAATTGATTTTCTCTATCGTAGCTAGTTATTGCAGCAAATAGATAACACAGATAGTTGAAAATAACATTATTTTGTAGTTTTACCACAGATTCATTGGAGTATTACAAACCTATTAATATTACTAGTATTATTATTTTGCATTGATTTTCTCTGTCGTAGATAGTTATTTCAAGTAGGTAACACTGAAAGTTACAAATAACATTATTTTGTAATTTTACCACAGATTCATTCGAGTATTAGAAATCTATTAATATTACTAGTATTATTATTTTGAATTCATTTTCTCTATCGTAGCTAGTTATTTCAAGTAGGTAACACAGAAAGTTGAAAATAACATTTTGTAATTTTACCACAGATTCATTGGAGTATTACAAATCTATTAATATTACTAGTACTGTTATTTTGCATTGATTTTCTCTATCGTAGATAGTTATTTCAAGTAGATAACACAGAAAGTTGAAAATAACATTTTGTAATTTTACCACAGATTCATTGTAGTATTACAAATCTATAATTATATTACTAGTATTATTAATTTGCATTGATTTTCTCTATCGTAACTAGTTATTTCTAAATAAAACAGAAAGTTGAAACTAACACTATTTTGTAATTTTACCACAGATTCACTGGAGTATTCCAAATCTATTAATATTGCAAGTATTATTATTTAGCATTGATTTTCTCTATCGTAGCTAGTTATTTCAAGTAGATAACACAGAAGGTTAAAAATAACATTATTTTGTAATTTTACCACAGATTCATTGCAGTATTCCAAATTTATTAATATTACAAATATTATTATTTAGCATTCATTTTCTCTGTCGTAGCTTGTTATTTCAAGCAGATAACACAGAAAGTGGAAAATAACATTATTTTGTAATTTTACCACAGATTCATTGGAGTATTACAAATCTATTAATATTACTCGTATTATTATTTTGCATTGATTTCCTCTATCGTTGATAGTTATTTCAAGTAGGTAACACAGAAAGTTGAAAATGACATTATTTTGTAATTTTACCACAGATTCATTGGAGTATTACAAATCTATTAATATTACTAGTATCATTATTTTGCATTCCTTTTCTCTATCGTAGCTAGTTATTTCAAGTAGATAGCACAGAAAGTTGAAAATCACATTATTTTGTAATTTTACTGCAGATTTATTGGAGTATTACAAATCTATAATTATATTACTAGTATTATTATTTTGCATTGATTTTCTCTATCGTAGCTAGTTATTTCAGATAGATCGCAAGTAGGTTAAAAAATAATAGTGATAATTAATATTAATTTTATAATTTTACCATAGAATTTTATTATTGAAGCATTACAAATTCATTATTATCTTTATTATTATTATTATTATTATTATTATTATTATTATGAATTTATTTTCTCTGTCGTAGCTAGTTATTTCAAGTAGATAACACAAAAAGTTGAAAATAACATTATTTTGTAATTTTACCACAGATTCATTGGAGTATTACAAATCTATTAATATTACTAGTATTATTATTTTGCATTGATTTTCTCTATCGTAGCTAGTTATTTCAAGTAGATTACACAGAAAGTTGAAAATAACATTTTGTAATTTTACCACAGATTCATTGTAGTATTACAAATCTATAATTATATTACTAGTATTATTAATTTGCATTGATTTTCTCTATCGTAACTAGTTATTTCTAAATAAAACAGAAAGTTGAAACTAACACTATTTTGTAATTTTACCACAGATTCACTGGAGTATTCCAAATCTATTAATATTGCAAGTATTATTATTTAGCATTGATTTTCTCTATCGTAGCTAGTTATTTCAAGTAGATAACACAGAAGGTTAAAAATAACATTATTTTGTAATTTTACCACAGATTCATTGGAGTATTACAAATCTATTAATATTACTAGTATTATTATTTTACATTAATTTTCTCTATCGTAGCTAGTTATGTCAAGTAGATAACACAGAAAGTTGAAAATAAGATTATTTTGTAATTTTACCACAGATTTATTGGAGTATTACAAATCTATTAATGATACTAGTATTATTATTTTGCAATGATTTTCTCTACCGTAGTGAGTTATTTCAGATAGATCGCAAGAAGGTTAAGAAATAATATTGATAATTAATATTAATTTTATAATTTTATTATTGAAGCATTACAAATTTATTATTATCTTTATTATTATTATTATTATTATTATTATTATTATTATTATTATTATTATTATTATGAATTCATTTTCTCTGTCGTAGTTAGTTATTTCAAGTAGATAACACGGAAAGTTGAAAATAACATTATTTTGCCATTTTACCACAGATTCATTGGAGTATTACAAATCTATTAATATTACTAGTATTATTATTTTGTATTGATTTTCTCTATCGTAGCTAGTTATATCAAGTAGTCCATGTTGAAGTTTCAAAAATAACACTATTCTGTAATTTTTCCAAAGGTACATTCAAGTAATGCAAATTTACCATAAAAATAATTTCCAAAAACTTTTTTAGCGCTAGCTTCTGTATTACCAAAGCTATTTCCAAAGATCTCTTACAAAACAAACTAATAATTAACTAATAAAAGGCATTTGACTTTGAAGCGCTTTTACGATTGTAGGTAATTATATTTGTTCACGTCGGCCCGCACACTTACTAAAATTTAGTTTTCTTATAACCATGAAATTTTGGCCTATTACTAAATAAAAAGAATAGTTTCATTGTGAAACAAAAATTGAATGCGAAGATGTTTAGGAGATAGCTTACAATTCAGTTAAATTGCTGTTTGTATAATAGTAAGTTTTTCATTCAAATGACAAGATACCTTTTAACACATGGCATGCGGGTATACTTCACCTCCAACTTACTCGTGAAGCGGGAGTTTTTTCGTGAATCGTGCGAAAGTTTAGTTATTCAGAAAAATCGCAGTAAATCAAAAACTACTTCATTTTTATGAACGAAATTTTTTTTATTTTACACTTTAATATATACTGTATGATTATTTAACAAAAAAAAACAATATTTTTACGAAATCACAAAAATAAACTATTTTTAAAATTAAAGTCCGATAATCTGTCAGCGCATATTTCTTCATCACTATCTTTGTCACAACGGCTCATTTTATCAATTTTGTATTCAACAATAAAAAACCAAGCTTCAAATTGACAAAACACGACTTGTACGTTTTGGAGCTAGGAATTCGATTGAAGACGAAATAACGCAACAAAAGACCGAGTAACTCGACAATCATAACTTGTGGAAAGAAAAAATGCAAAGCGTTGCATAGCAAAGCAAACAACACGCATATAATGTCACACATGCATATAATTATACGTATTTAGTAGATTTGTGGTGGTTAGTGGGTATCTACCACAAATCTACTAAATACGTATTTTTACGTGACCTGCACTCCAGTGGCAGACTGCAAAAAAACGTAAATATACGTTGCCCTCTTTCGAAGTGTTAATTAGAAAAAACTTAAAAAATAGCCAAGTATAAGAAAAATCCAAAATACCTATATGAAACCTACAAAATATTAAAAAACATAATTTTCTTGTTAAACAAATATCCTCCATCCATCTGAAAATCCTCTCCTCTGGAAAGATGAAAACTTTTTCGTGATAAACAAATCATTTTCAAAATAAAAGATTTTGATGGGTTATGACGATTCTTTAATGGATTAGGCCTTCAAACACTTCATAATGAAAATTGATATAGCAGAGTGTTATTTCAACATTTTATGTCTTGAAAAGTCTCACAAAAGTTTGCTGATATAGTTTTCCTGAAATGCTTTTAGTTTCATCTTCTTTATAGAACGGATGTCGTTTGTGCTATTTTTACTTCTTCGGTGTTTTTGTTTTCTTGCACTGCTTGACGGAACTTTTGTTTTTAATGATGGCAAAAATATTGAAAGATATACAAAATACTTCAATAGTACAAATATGCTTTTTATGGCTTATTTTACTCTGAGTTTTGAGGTTTTGTAATTCAACTCTTAACTAATTAAGATCAAATTTTCTTATTGGTAAGCAAGTCATTTTTAAAAATAAAAATATGGATGTGGTGTAATGATTCTTTAATATTTGAGTTATTTTAGCACTTCATAATAGAAATTGACAGAATAGAATACCGTCCTGAAATCGGTAAAGAGCTTACGTTTGATTTTTTGAACTTTTATCAAAAGTGATCACAGTATGATCAAGTATGATCACAGTATGATCAAGTGTTCAAGTGATCACAGTATCAGGTATTTAAAATTTTTCTTACTTTAATTCCTCTTCTTCTTCAGTGAAATAACATCTCTGAATGGGCCAGTAGACTTCTCCAGGATTCGACATCAGGCAGTCTTATTTTTGGCTCTGGATTTCCAATCAATAATTTTTAAAGTCTTAAAGTCATTCTTAATATTACGGTATAATGTCCGGATATTCTATGTGCCAAGCCCAAAGTCTTTATTCTTTTTCCAGGTCGTCTTTTATAGGGCACCCTAGTACTTACTTCTTTTGTCTGTGCAACAATTAGTTTTTACATTGCAGAGTTTTAATCCATGTGTCCAACCCCAATCTGAAGGGTCCTTACTTTAAATCATCATATAATACAAATTACAATACCTGGTTCTACTTTCAGTTTTCAAAATTTTCCAAAAACTTAATCACTTGACATTACCATATAGTATTTTAGGCTATCACTAAATACATCCCTTAACCCCTACATATCTCATATTTGGCCATATTCAGCTATGAACCATTTGAGAAATATAAAAGGTAATACTTATTTAAAAATTAATATTTAAAATAGCATACAATTAAAAAGATTATTTAGATCAGAGTTTCCCAACCTTTTTTGGTCCACGTACCACTTGGTTATACATCATGCTAAATTGTACCTCTTTGTAAAAATGATTGTATTTCATTAACATTGTTATTGTTTATTTATTTGTATGCATTTTATAGGATGGTCATGTATTTCCATCCTATAGAGCCTGTCTCACAGAAGTCATTTAACTGCTACCGCTATTAATCTCTGTTTAAACGGCCTTAAACAATTTTAGAGAAACAGGCCCATATTGATACAAACTACAGTTAAACACGCCCAAAATCTTGCCGAATAATAAACTCACTGTAACATATATATATTCATGTGCTTGTTCAAAGTTTCAAATTTTTTAAAAATATATAGGAAGAAAAACCTTATTCTATTACTTCTGTACTAGTAAGCAGTAATAATAATTTAAGGGTAGTCTCACCAAAGTCATTTAACTGCTAACAGCGATTAATCTCTGTTTAAAAGGAGAATTGCGTCCCACCATTGGTTGCCACCATGGGTTAATCGCGGTTAGGCCTTAAACGATTTTGGAGAGACAGGCCCATATTGATACAAACTACAGTGAAACACACCCAAAGTCGTGCCGTATTATAAACTCACTGTAACATATATATATATATATATATATATATATATATATATATATATATATATATATATATATATATATATATATATATATATATATATATATATATATATATATATATATATATATATATATATATATATATATATATATATATATACATATATATATATATATATATATACATATATATATATATATATATATATATATATATATACATATATATATATATATATATATATATATATATATATATATATATATATATATATATATATATATATATATATATATATATATATATATATATATATATATATATATATATATATATATATATATATATTATATATATACATGTGTTACTCAAAGTTTCTTCATATTTTTTTTAAATATATAGGAAGAAAAATCTTATTCTATTTCTTCTGTACTAGTAAGCGGTAATAATAATTTAAGGGTAGTCTCACCAAAGTCATTTAACGGCTAACCATGATTAATATCTGTTTAAACGGAGAATGGCATCTCACCGTTGGTTAATGGCATGGGTTAATCGCGGTTAGCCGTTAAACGATTTTGGAGAGACAGGCCCTAATTGATACAAATTAGATTGATACTCCCAAAGTTATGCCGGATTATAAACTCACTGTAACATACATATATGCATGTGTTTGTTCAAAGTTTCATATATTTTAAAAATATATGGAAAGAGAAAACCTTAGTCTATTAATTCTGTACTAGTAAGCGGTAATAATAATTTAAGGGTAGGTCTCACCAAAGTTGTTTAATGGCTAACCTCGATTAATCTCTGTTTAAACGGATAACTGTAGACCACCATTTGTTGCCGCCATGGGTTAATCACTATTAGCTGTTAAAAGACTTTGGTGAGATCGGCCTTAAGAGCTTTTCAAGTAAGCTCTTTATCAATCGTCTTTTTCAATGCTTAACCAAAAATTAATTAGATTCTGTCGTTTCAATCCTACTTGTAAAGTTTTTCCTACATAATATTTTTTGATTTTATGTCCGCCATTATTGGTTGTTGCTACCAACCAACAATTCACATACCACCAATAGTACAAGTTGGGAAAGCTGTTTTAGATGGTTTCTAACTTTTATCAATTTTTAAAGTAATTGACATACAGTATATAATTTTCTTTTTTTGGATGAGATCCTCAAATGATTGACAATATTAAAACCTGGTCCTATATTCACTTTATAAAACTTTCGAAAAACGTCATTGTTTAACTTTTTTATGGAGCATCAAGGGGTAGAACTAAATACATTCTTTAAAACTGAAATATTTCAGCGTTTGAGCCATATTTAGCTGTGAAACCATAAGAGAAAAATAAATTTCGATTATTATAGATGACAGAAAGTAGATAAATGCTTCATTAAACTATTTCGAAGTATGCATGTTCTAGAAAGAAAAAAAAATAAAATCTAGCCGTTAAAAATCACCGATGTAAAACGTGTGTATATGAAAAAACTAGATTAGGATTCTCACTTAGAATTCAATTCACAAATCGATGCTTACGAGGAAAACAAACATGTGAGACGAACGCATACAGTTGGATGCAAATTAAAAAGCAATTCCGTTTAAAATACTGCTCACGAAAACAGTAAACATCGTGAAATGCCGGCGTTATCCTTCTCAGAATTTGCATAGAGAGAATAATATAAATAGATTTAAAGAAACTTAAATGAAAATATTAAAGTAATTTTTCTTTTTCTTTAAGCCAAAAGGGCCACAACGTTTATATCATGAACAGCATAATAATGTGTTCAAAAATTGAACGAAAGTTATCTTAATTATTGCTGTTTTTTTAAATCATGCTTTCATGACAAGTTAAGATTGCTCTTTTTCACTTTATTTTACTTTCGTTTGAATCTTATTGAACATTTATTCATTTGAATTTTTAACACCTTTTGCTTTTTATCAATCTTTATTTTACAGTGAGAGTAGAATGTGTTAGTATAAACGTAATTTCTTAAAAATATTGATTTTTCTTGAAAATGCTAACGATTTTTGTTCTCAAAATTCATACACACCTAGATCAATCACTCTTTGACGTAGACGAATGTATTAAAGCAAATTTTAAAAAATCTGTTCTGAACACCACGTGACTTTCTTTATGTCTGTTATATTATAAATCTTTCTTTATTTTCATGATGCGTCATCAGAATTATCGATTGAGCATTCTCTTTAAGATTCAAAGTAGATTCCGTTTCTCAGTGTATCCATGTTGTCTAAGTAGAACTCAAGTAAGGCCACCTGGTGGAGAGCTGAAGGGTTAATATGCGTTATATTGAGGCATTTAGTCTTAAACCTGAAATATTTAAAGATTACAATACTTTCATTACTCTGTAGCAGACGGTAATAAAATGTGAAAATTATCCTCCCAAATTAATAGATTTCTAGTCTTTTTTTCTAAAAATGAACTTTAAAAGCCTTGTTTCAACTGCTAAACAATTGTTATAAATGCATAGGAATACAAAGATATTTTTCAGTTTTAATGTTGCAGATAGGTAGCTATAATCATTATATTAAGATTTTTCTTTATATGGAGTGTTGATCGTAGACAAGATAAAAGGTACACAACTAAAAGTTTAAATAGTCCTAAATACAAAATTTCAACTTATTTGGCTTATCATTTTTCAGTTATGCCCCACACTTTTAATGTACGTTATCTTGAAATTTTTTTATACGCAATTCAGATTGCAATTAAAAGAGGAGTTACAAGACTGGACGTTATAACAATTCAGGCTCTAAAACGTTTATTAATGTTATGTTGAAATTTTTCTTTATATAGAATTCTGACTGTAATCAAAATAAGAGGAGCACAATTAGACGTTATAATAGTCTCAAATACAAGATTTTGATCTTCTAAAAGTAACCGTTTTTCTTTGAAGCCCCCACAGTACTAATACAAGTAATTTTGAAATTTTTCCTCATATAGTGATCAGATTGCAATAAAAGGGAGAGGGGCACAACTAAACGTTATATAATTTCTAAATACAAAACTTTTAGCCTTCTACATCTTATCGTCATTAAGATACGACCCATTGCGTTAATAGACGTTAGATTGAAATTTTTTCGTTGTATAGATTTCTAAGTGCAATCAAACGGGGGCAGCTAAATAATCTTAAATACAAGATTTTGACCCTCTGCGTCTAGTTTTCTAGTAGTGCCCCATGGCTTTAATGCATGCAGTATTGAAGTTTATTGTTGTATAGAGTTCAGATATCAATTAAAAGAGGAGTTTCATAACTATACGTTATGTTGTTGTTGTTGTTTCTCATGCCACTTAGACAAACCAAGCACGATTGAGCCTGCAAGCTCTCGTATTAAAGCCAAGGGGTGCGCATTTCGTTTTAATGAGCACCATTAAGGTGAAAGAATGACTTCGCTCAAGTAGGTCCTTTTAATTTTGAAGTAGGGGCTAAGCAGAAGACCCATAGACTTGGCCTGCCACCCCCACAGATATTGATTGAGAACTTGGAGGACATTGTGACCACGAACCTATTTTGCGTGCCGCAGTCACCTTTAACGAACACGGTGGATCTTAGGCCGGCTTCGGTTCCAAACCCTCAACGTCTCAGTTAAGAAATCGTTGCCTTTACCGACTGAGCTACCCCGGCTCAGTAAACGTTATAACAGTCCTAAATAAAAATGTTCGACCTTCTACGGTTAATAGTTTTTTAGTTAGGGGAGATGCGTACGAACGTACAGTCATTAAGATGACACTTGTCAAAACTAGTTCACAGTTCGTTAGAGTTGATGTGTAATACTTCAGAATCAATTTTCATTGTACTTTAATACAGACGGAAATTCATTCAGGATTGTTATAAAAGGAATATTTCTGTTGAAATTTAAACACGAGTTTTTCGTGGTTACAACACTTCTTTGTGTTTTCTACTTCCTTAGTGCAGTCCTCAATACAAACTTTTAACAGCTTACGATTAATCTTTTTTGAGTTCGGCTCTACAGAGTAAATATAATTATATTGAAAGTTTTTTATATATAGAATTCTGATTAAAATGAAAATAGTAGGAGCACAACTAGGTGTTATAAGTCTTATATATGCAAGATTTCGACCTCCTGTTGGTAGTCGTTTTACACTGACTCCCAAAGGTTTCGCTTCTCAAGGTGACCAGGTTGTCTGAGTACAGCTCAAGTACTGTCATCAGGCAGAGACCAGTAGATTTAATACTCGTTATATTGAGTCTTTTCTAGAGATATTTTATTCTAGTCTGAAATTTCCAAACCACTACTTCCTTGTCATTGTATAAAAAAATTTACAATACAAATACCTAATTCTATGTTCCTTTTACGAAATTTTCTAAAAACTTAATCACTTGACATTTCCATTTTAGGCTAGCATTAAATGCATTT
Source organism: Pardosa pseudoannulata (assembly GCA_032207245.1). Lineage (NCBI taxonomy): Eukaryota > Metazoa > Arthropoda > Arachnida > Araneae > Lycosidae > Pardosa > Pardosa pseudoannulata. The sequence goes on along the minus strand of CM063508.1, from coordinate 128,083,484 downwards.
TTTAAATGGTATATCTCTTATATTTGTCTATATTTATCTATTTAAACCGTTTTTATAAAATAAATTATAGTACTTAATTAAAATCAAATATATTGTTTTACTGAAATGATATTTAAAACATGATATATCTTAAAACATTATTTTAGATTTTTTGTAAATTTTATAAAACTCTCAAAAGATTGAATCGTAGCATATAAAAATATTCTTAGATTATATCATCATATAATAAAATTTATAATGCTTAAACTTGGTCTTATGCTCTTTCTACAAAACTTTATAAAACTTGGTTATCTGACCATTTTGTACAATATCAAATGTCAAAACTTTATAAAACTTAGTTATATCATTTTATAAAAATAAGTGATATAAACTTAGTTATTTCACTTTATAAAACTTAGTTATTATCATTTTGTACAATATCAAATGTCAAAACTTTATAAAACTTGGTTATCTAACCATTTTGTACAATATTAAATGTCAAAACTTTATAAAACTTGATTATCTAACCATTCTGCGCCATATCAAATGTCAAAACTTTATAAAACTTAGTTATATCTTTTTATAAAACTAAGTGATATAAACTTAATTATATCACTTTATAAAACTTAGTTATTATCATTTTGTACAATATCAAATGTCAAAACTTTATAAAACTTGGTTATCTAACCATTTTGTACAATATCAAGTGTCAAAACTTTATAAAACTTGGCTATCTAATCATTTTGTACAATATCAAACATAAAATACCTTCTTTAAAAGTTTTAGAATTTAGTGATTATCCATATTTAACTATCAAGCCATATGAGAAAAATAAATTTCAAGTAATATAGAAAAATATCTCAGATAGTAAACAAAAACTCCATTCAACAGCTTCAAAACATGCATTTTCTAAAATCAAACTTTTATAAATTAAAAATGCAAAACGGGATTGTGTGTAACTTCTATAAAGTTTTAAAATGTCTGAGTTATAGTACAAAAACTTTTGGATTAAATTATTATATAACAAAATTCACAATACTAAACCTGGTCTTGTATTTATTTTATAAAACTTTCCAGAATTTTCAGTGTTAACTTTTTTATGCAGTATTTTAGGGTAGTACTAAATACGGGCTTTAACCCTTTAACGGACAGTAGTGGTTTCGTAACAAAACCACCCATTAAACATCTTTTTTTTTTAATTTTACATTTTGGAGTACATTACTTTATCTTTTTATAATTATTTACGGCTCCAATCTCATATATCTGTGATATATGGAAGCCAATGATGTAGAATCAAGAGCTTTTGCAGTTAAAAAAACTTTTTGGAGATATTGATGAGTTTTCGATTATATATATATATATATATATATATGTATATATATATATGTATATATATATATATATATGTATATATATGTATATATATGTATATACATATTATACATTTTATACATATTATATTTTTAATATTTTAAATATATAACAGATGATAGTTCTAGGTTTAACTTATTTATTTCTTTTCCTATTGAAATATATGTATTTAAACTTTCTGTACTTGAGAAGTCAGATTCAATTTATCTTACTTATGACCTCAAATAAAAGTATCTATACAAACAACACTTTTAAGTTGTTAAGATGTTTATTTATTATACCTGTTTAAGGATTATCATTTATTGTTCTTCCAGTATAGTTAAACTTTTAAAAAGTCAAAATGTTCAAGCTGTACAAGGGTAGAGGTTATTCAACTAAACCACTTCTCAAACCCTAATTTGGTATCCTCTAAAGCAAACCCTTCTAAGGAATGTAAAGAATGTTTATATATTTTACATATACAAGGCTTATAGATAACATTTATAAACAAATTACATTAAATTCCCATGAATTTATTTTGGTGACCTTTAAAGAGTTAAAAGTTAAAATTTTCAATGTTTGGCCATACTTAGCTTTAAAATAGTATGAGAAAAACAAATTTCGAGTATTATAGAAAATAAATCTACGCAGAAGGTAGACAGATGCTTCATTTAACAGTTTCAAAGCAAGCATCTTCCAGAAAGAAAATAAAATCGAGCCGTTAGAAATCAAAGATACAAAGCAGGTAGATAAAGGGAAAAAAAACCAGCTTAGAAATCTCTCTCAGAATTGAATTCACAACTGGTTACTTAGAGAAGAAAAACAGATTTACATTTGAAACGAATGTATTTGGAAGCAAATTAAAAAACACTTCCACTTTAGATCCTGCTCACGAAAACAGTAAACATGGTACAAGACTGGTGTTGTGCTATTTCTTAGAATTTGCATACGAAGAATAATATCAATAAATTTAACGAGACTTATATGAAAAATTAAAGAATTTTTTACTTTTCTTTCAGCTACAACAGCCATAATTATTCATGTCATGAATAACAAATAATAAATTTGAAACGGAGAACAGATATTAACTTAATTATTAGAGATTCATTTTTTAATCCTGTGTTTTTATGTTAAAAATGCACTTTTTTCTTTTATTTTACTTTCATATGAATACTATAATACGAATAATTTTAACACGTCTCACTTTTTCTCAATCCTTATTTACAGTGAGAGTATAAAGTGTTCGTACACAGGTAATATTGGGATAAAATATTTACTTTATCGAGAAATAGTGTTGCTTACAAACGACAATATTTGAAGGACATTTCATAAATTTAGTGTGGTTTAGAGAGCTACTGTCTACTGTTTTACTGCTAGAGGACTATTGTGACTGGAACCTCATGCTTAAAGCTGATTCTGAACGGCTATGAATACCCATGCCATAGTGGAATTCCTACTCACTAACTCCAGTACAGAAGATAAACATACTACCATTTTTTACCTAAATTTGGTAACTACAGTCGTGTGGAAAAGTTTAAGACGACCCATCAGACAAAATGATATATATTGAAATTCTCCAATAATGGCATTTCAGAAAAGAACTCATTCCGGTCAGCTGTAGAAAATATAGACATGCTATTACAGCATATTGTTGAACATGAAAGGGACATATTGATCACTTTTATTGTTACTTTTTAATATTATTTAGCATTTATAAAGATTATTAAGTGTGTTTATATGTATCATAGAGCCACCCATAGGCATATTTCTGTACTAAATGTTTTTATATAATAAATATCAAGCGCATCATTTCAATTATCTGTAGTTCCAATTTTATTTTATTTAGACCAATAGAACGTATTCTATAGTTCTCAGAAGTGAGGGACTTATCTCTTGCTAACCCTGTATAAATCAACAAAAGTTAATGCGGGGATTGACCAACAGCTTTAAATGAACTAGAGCACCCTCACCTTTTTTAAAGTTCGACTGTTTACTGGTTGGTTCTTTGGTTTCCATTTAGAAATCATGACTTCTCATGGAAAGATGCCTCGACAGGACTTCTAAGAGTGGATCCTTTTAATTTAGAAGCAAGCACTAAGATGAAGACCCCCCAGCTTTGGCTTATCATCTCCATGTTTGAGAATTTAGAGAACATTGCGACCATGAACTTATTTTATGTGCCACATTCGTCATTAATGAACAAGAGAGATCTTTGGCTGGCTCGAGTCTAAATACCGCAACACTCCCATTTCAAGTTCGATGGCTTTGCCGGCAGAACTACTGTCTACTTGCAGCAAACATGTCAATCTAGAAGACCCCCGTAGTTATTGCCTTCAAAGATCTATCGCTATTCGGCGAGCTAATTAATTCTTTTCTCACTACAACGTGACATCAAACATTTGCAACCAAATGTAAGATACTTACTCTCGGGATCATTAAGACTGTGAACTTCAACTTAAATCCTATATATAGTCTAAGCCCATGGTACAGAATTTCAATTGACATATAGCCAAGAATATTCAATTCATATTCGCTACACTGAAATTTTTCGTTATACAGAAAGTAAATTGCAATCAAAATGAGGGTTACGCAACTAGATGTTACAGCAATCCTACACATAAAATTCCAATATCTGGGGCTCGTCGTTCTTCAGCTATGCGAGATATGTGTGTAGATACATGGTCGAATGAACACGCTGTTGGTTCATACACCAGCACAGAGCTTAAAGAAAACAGTCGAGGGATGCAAACCTGCCAAAACGAAACGAGAAAAAAACGTTTCCACTGAAGTTTCTGAATTAATTAGAAAATATTCTGTAAATAATTCTAAAAAATAATAAAACAATCTAACTTTATGTCATAATGACCACAAAACTGTCAAGAAACTATTGCAGCAATTTAGAAACATTTTAAAACAGGCGGGGCAGACAGCCAAAAACTTTGTAATGAAATATCAGTAGTGTGTTCCATAATGGAAAAAGATTTACCGCTTATGAAAATTATGAAAATCATAATAAAATTGAATTTTATTATGATTTTCATCTCCAAACTTGAACAATTCTATAAGCATTTTACTAAGTTTTGCATCGGAGGAACATAGGTTTCCAAACTCAAAATAATCACGAACTATTTGAGAACAAGATCATCTCAAAGTTATTAGATCTCGCTGAATTAACAAATAAGATTGAAATCCTTAACAACGTAGACCGAACAATGGCCGAATGATTAGGTCGTTGATCTTTGATACCAGAGTTAGTGGGTTCGAATCCCGATGTGGCTCTATGAACCATAAAGCCCAACTTCTAGCATTTACATAGAAACTTGATTCTTTCAATCAAAATACATTTTTAACTGTAGCATGTAAAATTTTTACTGTTTTGTAATTATCTTAAAATAAAAAAACTATAATATATATTTTGGAAAATTTTAAAACTTTTTTTACATCAGATATTTTACGTTTAACAAATAAGCTGCAATCATCTCCCAGAGAAAATGTGTCAAGTTACACTATACAAATTTGGTCTGGAAATCTATTAAAGAAAATTGCTTAAATATTCTGCCTCTAATAATTGAATATTCCGCCATCTACATTACATTAATTACGGAAATTTTTCACTTTAGAGGGCGTTGAAAGTGTTTTCGCTTCTTCGGGGAGAGGAGAACGGTAGCTTTAAAAAGGTTTAGAATCACTAGTTTATACAACTGCAGGAAAAATGTATCGATAAAACGTTAATAATAGAACAATTTTTCACTATAGAGGGCGTTGAAAGTATTTGGCCTCTTTGAGGGGAGGAGGACGGTAGCTTTAAAAAGGTTGAGAATCACTGGTTTATAGGAATGCAGAAAAAAAAGGTATCCATAAAATGTTAATAATAAAACAATTTTTCTCTATAGATGGCGTTGAAAGTGTTTTGGCTTCTTTGGGGGGAGGAGGGCAGTAGCTTTAAAAAGGTTAAGAATCACTGGTTTATAGGAATGCAGGAAAAAGGTATCCATAAAATGTTAATAATAAAACAATTTTTTATTATAGAGGGGGATGAAAGTGTTTTCGCTTCTTTGGGGGGAGCAGGCAGTAGCTTTAAAAAGGTTGAGAATCACTGGTTTATACAACTGCAGGAAAAAGGTGTCGATAAAATAATGTTAATAATAAAACAATTTTTCACTATAGATAGCATTGAAAGTGTTTTGGCTTCTTCGGGGGAGGAGAGTGGTAGCTTTAAAAAGGTTGAGAATCACTGGTTTATAGGAATGCAGGAAAAAAAGTATCTATAAAATGTTAATAATAAAACAATTTTTCACTATAGAGGGCGTTGAAAATGTTTCACTTCTTTGGGGGGAGGAGGGCGGTAGCTTTAAAAAGGTTGAGAATCACTGGTTTATACGAATGCAGGAGAAAGGTATCGATAAAATATTAATAATAAAACAATAACGGAACTAGCAGGGACATATTATCATTCGTTTAAAGAAGTCCAGGGTACAAAGAAAGTCAACAGAAACAGATGGCTAAGTCTCTAACTATAATTCAAGACTTTGAAAAGAAAAAAATAAAATAAGCTAAAGGGTAGCACAGAAAAATTTATTTTTATGTTCTTGTTATATTGAATACGAAAATAACAGTTATACGAAAATAACTTTGTATACTCACAAAAATCAAAAGATTCATTCCTTTTACATCATTCCGATCAAATTAATTTTTTTCTCCAATAAAAAATAAACAGTCCCACAAAGTTCATCACTTCCTATCCTCATATTTTCTTCCCTTTTCTCAAAAGTTTACACGAATGCAGGTAAAAAAAATTACAGTAAAATATTAATATAAAAACAATAACGCTGGACGTCGTATCGATCGTTTCGTTTAAAGAGACACATGTTAAAAGAAAATTAGCAGAAACAGATGGCTGGGTATAGGACGTAATTCAAGATCTTACTTATGCTTTGAATGGAAAAAATAAAGGAATAAGCTATTAGGTATTAAAAAATAAAAGAAAAATCTTGTAGTAGTATCTTTTTTTCACTTATATTTTTTCATGTTAATGGCTGCTTCAATCGCATATGAATATGCCGATATCATTCTGCTGTTTTGTTGTATATTTGTAAAATTAATCTCTGATACATTGAGTTTTTATAATTAAAGTACATATTGCAATAAAAAAGTAAGGTAAACAACCAGCTATTACAATAGTCTTGCATATAATATTTCAACATTCTACGGTTAAAGTTTATAAGTTATGACAGACAGTGTTAATTCCCGTTATATTGAAATTTTTCTCGATACTTAATGAAAGTTGCAATCTAATAGGGAAGTTCATAACCACATTTTACAGCAGTTCTAAATAAAAAATTTCAATATTCTATGACTAATCGTTTTTGAGTTATGCGATAGACATAAGTATGAATTGTCCTCTGCTCTCCCTACCAGAGTTTGTGAGCTTGAATCCCACTGCTGTCAAGGATGTTTGTCGCCGTTCGAAATAAACTTTAAGAAGCAGGTCTCGATCTAATAAATTTCACCGAACTCAAATTTCGTGTAAAAAGATACTAAAAATACGTCTAGAAGTTCTTGTTATATTGAAAACGATATTAGAAGTGAATAAAGTAAAACTTTGTCTCACAATATCTAAGGATTCACTTCTTTTACATAATTCGGATCGTAAATAGTTTCTTTTCTACAAGAAAGCTAAAAGAAATTTGGATAATATATGTTATACTACTAAAAATGTTTCTTCTAATTATTGTTATATTGAAGATGATAATCGAAGTGAAAAAAGAAAAACTTTGTTTCAAAATATCTAAAGATTCGCTTCTTTTACATAATTCCAGTCATAAATATTTTTTCTTCTATAAGAAAGCTAAAAGAAATTTGGATAATATAAATTATAATGCTAAAAATGTTTCTTCTAGTTCTTGTTATATTAAAGATGATATTCGAAGGGAAAAAAGAAAAACTTTGCCTCACAATATCTAAAGATTTACTTCTTTCACATAATTCGGGTCATAAATATTATTTATTCTACAAGAAAGCTAAAAGAAATTTGGATACCATAAATTATAATACTAAAAATGTTTCTTTCAGTTCTTGTTATATTGAAGATGATATTCAAAGTGAAAAAAGAAAAACTTTGTCTCCCAATATCTAAAGATTCACTTCTTTTACATAATTCCAATCATTAATATTTTTTCTTCTACAAGAAAGCTAAAAGAAATTTAGATAATATAAATTATAATACTAAAAATATTTCTTTCAGTTCTTGTTATATTGAAGATGATATTTGAAGTGAAAAAAGAAAAACGTTGTCTCACAATATCTAAAGATTCATTTCTTTTACATAATTTGGGTCATAAATATTTCTTTTTCTACAAGAAAGCTGAAAGAAATTTGAATAATATAAATTATAATATTAAATATGTTTCTTTCAGTTCTTGTTATATTGAAGATGATATTTGAAATGAAAAAAAGAAAAACTGTCTCACAATATCTAAAGATTCACTTCTTTTACATAATTCCAATCATTAATATTTTTTCTTCTACAAGAAAGCTAAAAGAAATTTAGATAATCCCCTATATAATAATAGCCTAAGTTGTCTGTCAGTGAATTTATGAAGCGGTTGTACCTGAAATGGATACAGGAATCCATATTGGATTTTTTATGACTTAGGGTTAGCAAAATTCACAGCGAGATCGAAATCCACCTCATCACCACTTTTTGAACGTTTAATGGTATTATTTCAAGCCTTAATTCTCCCCTGTTAAGAGCAGGAGATTAAATTTATCATTTTGGATATCATTCATATATACCACCAAATAATCACTGTCAATATTAAAGCCTCTGATATCCATTCTATCATGTACTCGACCCTCATATACTTTATTTAGTACCCTCCCCATGCTTGGGCATGGCACGCTCAGTAGAGTACCTACCCACTTTGTTGTAGTACTCTTCGGGTTGACGGTTCTGCCCTCGGAGCTGCAGAAGTTTCTAAATGACTAATTAATTTAATATTTTCTGCTTTTTTTTTTAATTCTTATTCCTAAAGTTGTTTTATTATTTTTAAAATACACTTTTACTATTTTTTCAACTTTTTATGATTTTATTATTTTTATTATATTAAATTCTCGTATTTTGTACGGATGTCCCTGGCTGCATAAACATTTCATGTTTTCTATCCTTAAACTTTCTTCTCGTCTATTTTTATGTGTCCTTTAACCTTTTAGCTGTTAAATTTTCTGCTCGTCTTCATTTTTGTATTTATTGAAAGAAATCTCTGGATTAGATTGCTGGGCCCATGCAATCCAAGCCCATGCCTACCGGGGTGATAGTTTCATTCATTTACTTCCATTAATTACTGTTCCAAAAAAACTGAAGAACTTAATGATAATTTCGACGTAGCTAAGAAAACTTTAAATTATCTTTCTAAATGAATTCAAAGTGATTCTAAACTGCATTCACAGTATCGAGAGACTTTAGAGGAGTATGAAGATAAACAAATTATTGAGCGTTACCTGATGATTTTCAGCCAAAAAACAAACCATTTTTTTACCTGCCTCATAGAGTACTTCTAGAAGTACTCATAGAGTACAATTCTAGAAAATGAAAAATTTACTGATTCCTTCATATGACGGGCTATATGCTAGTATAAATTATAATACTAAAAATGTTTCTTTCAGTTCTTGTTATATTGAAGATGATATTCAAAGTGAAAAAAGAAAAACTTTGTCTTCCAATATCTAAAGATTCACTTCTTTCACATCATTCCAATCGGAAATAATTTTTCTCGTACAGGAAAATAAAAAGAAACCTAGGTAGTGTAAATTTAGATACATAAAATTGCTTCTTAAAGTTCTTGTACAAAAAACGACTTTAAAAGGGAAAAAAGGAAAACTTTGTCTCTCAAAATCAAAAATTTCATTCCTTTTGCATTTTTCCGGTCATATTAAATTTTTCCTCCAATAAAATATAAACTGTTCCACAAGGTACATTATCTCCTTCTTTAATTTTCTTCCGTTTCCTCGATAGTTTATACGAATGATTGAGAAAAATTACCAATAAAACATTAATAATAGAACAATAAAGAAAGAAGTACAATTGATCGTTTAAAGTGGTCCAGGTTAAAAGAAAGTGAACAGAAACAGATGGTTGAGTCTCAAACATATTTATGCTTTGATGAAAAATAAATAAATTAAAGTCAGTTCTCAGGAAGTATAGAAAAATTTTGTAGGAGTATATTTTTTAATATTTTCATGCTAGCTTTGAAGATCTTCAGAATAACTGACGGGATAAAAGGGAAGGAAAATCAACACTATCCAAGCTGAAAAGACAATAATGCAATTATCGCTTATACATAGGAGACTGTGTGAAAGGATATTTTTCTTGGCAGAAAAGGAAAAGTAAATGCACATTTCGTGGAGAAGAAATTCTTGTAGTTTAATAAAGAAAATTTTGCTATTAGCATACCGTCGGGAAATTCGGAAGCGAAAATTAATTTATTGATTACTGCAGCTGAATAGTGGCTTGGTCTTCAAGCATTACTGTACGAAATAATAACTTCCGTTGCATGAACATTTAATTCGACAAATTAATGCATGCACAAAATTTTTTTAAAAAATCATATATGCACATAATACGATATCCTTTTACATCTATTAAATTACATTATTTTTTATTTTGAGGTTGTAATGCGTCATCTTTAAGCGTCATTTTAAAAATCATTTTAAAAGCGTCATAATTAAGTATTATGATTTACAGTATATATATTTTTCTTTTACGAAATAAGAGGATTGTAATCATCTTATTTCATAAAACAAAGTAAAAGAAAAATATATATACTGTAAATCTTAATACTTAAAATGACGCTTAAAGTTAAAGACAGTAATAGTCGTGAAAAACAAAAACTTGACCATCAAAATAAACGAAATAATTTCTTTATCATTACTGCGATTCCATTTAACTATTTCGTACAAAAAAGTAAAAAGAAATCTAAATAATATAAATTATAAAATTGAAAATGATTCTTAAATTTCTTGTTATATTGAAGATGATGTAGTGAAAAGTAAAACTTTGACTCTCAAAACCAAAAATTTTATTTCTTTAATGTTACTCCAACCATAAATATTTTTTTCATACAATAAGATAAATAGAAAACTACATAATGTAAGTTATAATGATAGAAAAGGCTTTTCAAAGTTCTTGTTATATTAAATGTGTTTTTAATAGCGAAAATTTAAAAATTTTACCTCATAAAATCTAAAATTAGTTATGTAAATATTAATCTGATCACAAATATTATTTCTCGAACAAGGTAGTAAAGAGAAATCTAGTTAATCTAGATTATAATACTAAAAAGTGCTTCGAAATATTCTTGTTATACTAAACACGATATTAGTAGAGAAAAATAAAATTTTGACTAGCAAAATCAAAAATTAATTTCTTTAACATTACTCCAATTACAAATTCTTCATTTTTCCTTTGTGTAATAAAGTAAATAGAATACTAGATAATTTAAACTATAATGCTAAATAAATACTTTTAAAGTTATTGTTATATTGAAAGCAATATTAGTAGTGAATCGAAAAACTTTGACTCAGAAAATCAAAAATTAATTTCTTTACCACTACTTCTTTCACAAATATTTTTTTCGTACAAGAAAGTAAGAAAAAAGTCTAGACAATGTAAATTATAATACTAAAATGAATCTTAATGTTGTTGTTACAACGAAGACGGTTGAAAGAAAGAAAACTTTAACTCAATAAAAAAAATTATTTCTTTAGAATTACTACTATTATAAATACTATTTTTCGTACAAGGAAGTAAAAAGAAAACTATATATTGTAAATAATACTAAAAGTGCACCTTAACGTTCTTTTTATTTTGAAGACGGTATTACTAGCAAAAAATAAAATTTTGACTTGTAAAATCAAAAATTAAGTTCTTTAATATTACTCCAATTACAAATTCTTTATTCTTTTGTCCAATAAAGTAAATAGAATACGAGATAATTTAAACTAAAATGGTAAAAAAAATACTTCTTAAAGTTAATGTTATATTGAAAGCGATATTAGTAGTGAAACGTAAAACTTTGACTCATAAAATCAAAAACTAATTTCTTTACCACTACTCTGTTCAAAAATATTTTTTTATACAAGAAAGTAAGAAAAAATTCTAGACAATGTAAATTATAATACTAAAAATGAATCTTAATGTTCTTGTTATAATAAAGACGGTTAAAAATAAAAAAAACTTTGACTCAATAAAAAAATTTATTTATTTAGAATTGCTCTGATCACAAATACTATTTTTCGTACAAGGAAGTAAAAAGATAACTAGATATTGAAAATTATAATACTAAAAGTGCACTTTAACGTTCTTGTACTATTGAAGACGATATTAGTAGTGAAAAATAAAATTTTGACTTGTAAAATCAAAAATAAATTTCTTTAACATCACTCCAATTACAAATTCTTTTTTCTTTTGTACAATAAAGTAAATAGAATACTAGATAATTTAAACTATAATTCTAAAACATCCTTTTTAAAGTTATTGTTATATTGAAAGCAATATTGTAGTGAATTGTAAAACTTTGACTAACAAAATCAAAAATTAATTTCTTTACCATTACTCCGTTCATAAATAATTTGTTTCGTACAAGAAAGTAAAAAAAAAAATAGAGACAATGTAAATTATAATACTAAAATTCATCTTAATGTTCATGTGACAAAGAAGACGGTTGAAAAAAAAATTTGACTTAATAAAAAAATTTATTTCTTTAGAATTACTCCGATTATAAATACTATTTTTCGTACAAGGAAGTAAAAAGAAAACTAGATATTGTAAATTATAATACTAAATGTGCACCTTAACGTTCTTGTTATATTGAGGACTGTATTAGTAGTGAAAAATAACATTTTGACTCGCAAAATCAAAAATTAATTTTTTTAACATTACACTAATTACAAATTCTTCTTTTCTTATGTGCAATAAAATAAATAGAGTACTAGATAATTTAAACTAAAATTCTAAAAAAAATACTTCCTAAAGTTATTGTTATATTGAAAGCAATATTAGTAGTGAAACGTAAATCTTTGACTCAGAAAATTAAAAATTAATTTCTTTACCACTACTCCTTTCACAAATAATTTGTTTCGTACAAGAAAGTAAAAAAAAAAAATCTAGACAATGTAAATTATAATATTAAAAATGCATCTTAATGTTCTTGTGTTAACGAAGATAACTGAAAAGAATAAAAACTTTGACACAATAAAAAATTATTTCTTTAGAATTATTCCGATCACAAATACAATTTTTCGTACAAGGGAGTAAAAAGAAAACTAGATTTTGTAAATTACAATAATAAAAGTGCTCCATAAAGTTCTTGTTATATTGAAGACGATATTAGTAGTGAAAAGCAAAGATTTAATTTACAAAATAAAAAATTAATCATTTTAACAATAATCCGACCGCAAATACTTTACTGCGTACAAGAGAATAAAAAGAAAATTAATTATTGGAAACTATAATACTAAAAATGCATCAACGATTTTGTTGTATTGAAGACTATATTTGTAGTAAAAAGCAAAACTTTGATTTACAAAATCAAAAATTATTCTTTTTAACATTAATCCGATCCCAAATACTTTACTGCGTACAAGAAAATACAAATAAAACTAGATATTGGAAATTTTAACACTAAAAATACATCTTAACGATTTTGTTGTTTTGAAGACTATATTTGTAGTGAAAAGCAAAACTTTGATTTACAAAATCAAAAATTATTTTCTTTAAAATTACTCCCACCCCAAACATTTTTACATATAAGAAAATAAGAATAAAAGGTATATAATGTAAATTAAATTACTAAAAATTTATCTTAATATTCTTGTTATATTAGAAGCATTATTAGAAGTGAAAACAAAACAAAATTACCTCCCAAAAGCAAAAGATTAATTTCTTTATATGATTTTGATCATATAATTTTTTTCTCCAATAAAATATAACTGTCCCACAAGGTATATCATTCCTTTCATTATTTTTCTCCCTTTTCCACGATAGTTTACACGAATGCGAGAAAAAATTATCAATAAAATATTAATAATAAAACAACAACAACAAAAAGTACAATTGATCGTTTAAAGTGGTCCAGGTTAAAAGAAAGTTAACAGTAACAGAGGGTTGAGTCTCAAACATACTTATGCTTTGAAAAAAAAAGTAAATAAATGTAAGCTATTGGGAAGTATAGAAACATTTTGTAAGAGTATAGTTTTTAAATATTTTCATGCTAGCTTTGAAGAACTCCTGGATGACTGACGGGCTAAAAGGGAAAGAAAATCAACACTATCCGAGCTAAAAAGACAATAATGTAATTATCGCTTGTACAACGGAGATTGTATGAAAAGGATATTTTGCTTGGAAGCAAATGAAAAGTAGGCGCACATTTCGTAGAGAATAAATTCTTGTAGTTTGTAATAAAAAATCTCACTATTGGCATATGCTGGGAAATTTGGAAGCGAAAATTAATTTATTGATTGCTGTAGTCGAATAATTGCTTGGTTTTCATTTGGTGGCAAGCTTTATTGTATCAACGAATAACTGACGTTACATTCGTGTTAATTGGTGCAAATTTATGCTTACACAAACTTTAAGGGGTTTCAGATCCCTAAACCTTCAAAATTTTTGATTTTTCAAATATATATATATATATATATATATATATATATATATATATATATATATATGATAGATTGAAATATTGTACGCATTTTTAAAATAAAAGCCATACAAAAATTCCATGAATCCAAAAGTCATGATTACAAATATAAAAGACACTCTAGTGCTTGGAAGTTGTTTGCTTATTAAATTCATTTTTTTTTTTTTTCAGAAAACAAATTTTTAATGTTGCTCGCAAAATTTCTCAAAAGCTGTTTAATATTTTTGCACAAAATTTTCAGCATTTCAAAATAATGATGTAATTGAACTAAAATTATTGCTATGAAAATAATATTTTTTGTTTTAGAGAGGTAAGTACATGTCAAAATACTCGAAAAGAAAGAGTAAAATTTTAAATATGTTTTACAAATATAAAATGTGCTTAAACTTATGGAGTTTTTTTGTTAGATTCAATTTTAAAAGCATTTTCTTCATTTTTAAAAAATACACTGAAAATCTTTACTTTAGCTGTTTTAAAAGTATTGTTTCAACAGCAAGTGAATACGTCGATATCTTTCTGTTACATTGTTGTATGCTGGTAGAGTTATTGTGTAGTTATACTGAGTAATTTTTTTTATTAATATTCTATAGAGTGCATATTGCAATAAAAAAAGAGAAGCACAACTAAATGTTACAATAGTTCTAAATTCAAATTTTCCCATTTTACAGGCAATCGTTTTTAAATTATGCGAGATGCATGCTTACTTACGTAAGTACAGATGTCATGACGAAACTAGACAAAATGCATTCAGGGATATTCGAAGAGTATATTTAAAATTTAAAATTTAACCTTGTACGTCTGTTCAGACGTAACTATTCAAAATTTATTTTGTCATTCTCATAATGGGTATTTTTCAATGAAATTAGAAAATCAAAATTTTTCGCTATTGCTATACTTTTTTTATTTTGCACACGAAAGAAAAAAAAAAGTATAAAATACAATATTAAAATTTATTTTAATGTTCTTGTTATATTGAAGATGATAGCAGTAGTGAAAATCAAAACTTTGAGTCACAAAATCAAAAAACTCCTCACTTCTTTTGCATCATTCCGATCCCATATATATATTTTTTTTCTGAAATAAAATAAAGTGTCCCCAAAAGATACGCCACCTCATTCTTCATATTCTCTTCCATTTCCCCAAAAGTTTATAAGAATACAGAAAAAAAAATTTAAAATATTAATAATAAAACAATAACAGAACTATCAGCGACATTCTATCGATCGTTTAAAGAGGTACAGGTTAAAGAAAACGTAACAGAAACAGATGGCGAAGTCTCTAATTCAAGACCTTATTTATGCTTTGATATAAAAAAAAGAATAAACTATTAAGAAGTATAGAAAATTTTTGTCGGAGTACCTTTATTTATTTATTTATTTACTAGTATATAGCCAGTCATATGACGGGATCAGTAAAAAACTTTACTGGTCGTATATTAGTTGCCAACTTTCATTTATCTTGCCATATTACATGATAGGATGGACAGCAGAGATTTTAATATTGACAGAGATTATTTGGTGGTATATATGAATGATGTCCAAAATTGTCCAACCATTGCAAACATTGTGGGTATGTATAAAAATCAAACACACAAACGAACAAACTTTTTAATAAAGCAATTTGTCGCAACGTCATGAACTACTATAATGCCCTTCCCACTCATTTTCATGTTTACAACAGCCAATAGACAAACAATAAACTGCCCTTCCGTTTGAAACTAAAGCCAGAATTGTCATAAGTTGAGATGTACCCTATTGTATGAAATTGCCGTATTTTCAAAGATATATAACTTAAACGCTAGATATTTATTATTCCGTAAAATAGACTAAATATTTTTATAAAAATAATTTGTTGTAAATACCGGTGATAAAATTTTCATTGCAACAAAAAATAATAGATGATTAAATTTTAAATTGTCACATATGTACCTAATCTATTATTTAAGCCAAATATAAGAGAAAATTATTTACGTCATATCTAAGTTTAATGATAAAACGTATGAAAATAATGCAGACGATATTTAAATAATTTAAAATAAGAAATGATTAAATGAGATGGTTAAAGGAATGACGTCATAATGCTAGAAAAAGTGTTATTCAACTCCTCTTCTTAGCCCACTCTCCTGTTTCTAATCATGGATTTTGTTGGTGCTTCAACCACATTTGGCGAAATTGGCGTGCTTGCAGCTTGCGTGCGTGGCGTGCGTGGCGTTTGAAATCTGGCGAGGGGATCGTAACTCATCAAGAATCCAATATGGATGCCTCTATCCATGTCAGGTCCAACTGCTTCAAAAATTCGAGGACAGACGGATAGATAAATCAAGTATTATTATATAGGGGATTTATTTTCATGTTAGCTCTGTAGATCGTCAAAATGACTGACAGGATAAAATGGAAGATAAATCAGCACTATTCAAGCTGAAGGGGCAATAATGCAATTATCGCTTATACAACGGAGAATGTATACAACAGGATACTTTTCTGGGCAACAAAAGAAAAGTAACCTCCCATTTCATGGAGAATAGTTTTATGTAGTTTCATCAACAATAACCCCTTTTTATGAGTGGTTGCAGGTACAAGTCCTTTCAGTCCTACATATAAGCACCATATCTTCAGCAGCTAGAAACCATTTATGGTATGGCTGTGGTACAGAGTGTTTTCTAGTCCTGCATATGGAACAATTAAAATGCTTTCATAAAAAAACTGTAAATGTAAACTTTATATGTAAAAAATGTGAAAATATATGAATAAAATTGATGATATGAAACTAGTGTACCTCTTCTAGATTATATTTTAATGGTAAGCCCTGCAATAGCATAGTAACTGTAATAGTTATAAACGAATTGTGTTATTTTTTAAAACTGTATATGGTTCCTGAAATTGTTTATAAAAAAGGAAAAAAAACCTTTTGACAAAAGCAACTGTTTCTATTGTTATGAATTAAACAAGTTTCACCAAATATTTATTTGTACTGCTTCTGTCTGTTTTCTTATATGTCTCTGTAACTTTGAATTACTCTTTAATAAGTATGTAGTTTTTTATACTCACCCTTGCTCTTAGATGCTAAAATTCTTGTGGTTGGCAGCAAATGTGAGTAATTTCAGTCCAACATATAAAAGCCCCCCTCCCCTTTCCCTCCAAAGTTTCTCATATTGGACTTTGCTTATTCTAAGACAATATAGGAACAGTTTCTGCTCAGGGACTGGACCAGTAACAATTTCCTTTGTCTTGTGCATTGCAGTTTCGCCCCTCACTTCTTGGATCTATGTACTTTGAGATAACCTGGGCACTAAACCAGTTTGTATACTTTTCAGAATAATTTAATCCAGAAAACAGATTTAATTATTCTAAAAAAGTATGTTCTAAATCTCTCCAACAAAAAAATTCATTCATCTTTATTATGGACCAGTAACAACTTGCTTTGTCTTGTGCATTGCAGTTTCTCCCCTAACTTCTTAGATCTATGTACTTTGAGATGGCCTGGGCACTAAACCAGTTTGTATACTTTTCAGAATAGTTTAATCCAGAAAACAGATTTATTCTAAAAAATATATTCTAAATCTCTCCAACAAAAAAAAAACTCATTCATCTTTATTATAAAAAGATTTCCTCTTCATTTTTTTCTGAAATTGTCAAAAAAAAAAAGCTTGCAAGTGGAAAAAGGCAGTCTCTCTCTTATCTCTTTTCCTGAACAGAGGTCCCTATATTTATGTGCAACACCTCCCTCCCCTATTTTTTTAAATAATTCCATCTTTATAATTTATTAAAATTGGCAAAAGACACTTGCAAGTGGAAAAAGGCAGTCTCTCTCTCTCTCTTATCTCTCATTACCACACATTACACAACCCAGGGGATAGTGAAAACAGCTCCTCTTTTCCCAAACTGAAATCACAAGATGTTGAGCTAGTATCAACTTTCAAATGACAAATGAACTAACAAATGACAAGCAACAGGTTCCACTGAGGTAACACGTCACTGCTTGTCACTGTCTACAGCACAAGTATTGAAAATTCTGTGGACAGAAAATCACTAGATGTTGAAATCAAAACTGAAATTACTAGATGTTGAGCTAGTATCAACTCTCAAATAACAAATTAACTAACAAATGACAAGCAACATGTTCCACTGAAGCAACACATCACTGTTTGTCACTGTCTGAAGCACAAGTATTGAAAAATTCTGTGGACAGGAAATCACTAGATGTTGAAATCAAAACTGAAATCACTAGACGTTAAGCTAGTATCAATTCTCAAATAACAAATGAGCTAACAAATGACATGCAACATGTTCCACTGAGGCAACACGTTACTGTTTGTCACTGTCTGGAGCACAAGTATTGAAAAATCCTGTGGACAGGAAATCACTAAATGCTGAAATCACAACTGAAATCACTAGATGTTGAGCTAGTATCAACTCTCAAATAACAAATGAGCTAACAAATGACAAGCAATATGTTCCAGTGAGGCAATACTTCACTGTTTGTCACTGTCTGGAACACAAGTATTGAAAAATTCTGTGGACAAGAAATCACTAGATGTTGAAATCAAAACTGAAATCACTAGACGTTAAGCTAGTATCAATTCTCAAATAACAAATGAGCTAACAAATGACATGCAACATGTTCCACTGAGGCAACACGTTACTGTTTGTCACTGTCTGGAGCACAAGTATTGAAAAATTCTGTGGACAAGAAATCACTAGATGTTGAGCTAGTATCAACTCTCAAATGACAAATGAGCTAACAAATGACAAGCAACAGGTTCCACTGAGGCAACACGTTACTGTTTGTCACTGTCTGGAGCACAAATATAGAAAAATTCTTTGGACAAGAATTTCTATGGTAGAAGATACCATTTCACATAGCTTTCATAAGTGGTATATGACATCAAAGGTGTTTGTCAAGAGACAGGAAGGATGCCATTTCTTGGTGACAACCCATATAATCCATGAATATAAAATAACTTTTTTATTGGAATATGATTTTTTTTAAAGTAAAAGTCTTAAAAAGAGTTCTTAATTGCCATTGTACTCTAATAATACTGAAACTAAAATTAAAATATGGAGATGTTTTCAAAGAAATTTTGGACAAAAATAAATTGTGTTTGGGGGAAATAAAATTGGGTCCTGAAACATTTTCTGCAGATCTGCTCTCTTTTTGTTTCCCTCCAAACCACCTTTACCATAGCACAGCTAAAAGACATTTTAAAAATTAACTAGTGAATTAATGTAGATCGTCAAAATGACTGACGAGATAAAATGGAAGAGAAATCAACACTATCAAGCTGAAAGGACAATAATGCAATTATCGCTTATACAACGAGATTGTATAAAACAGGATACTATTATTATTAAGGGGATTTATTTTCATGTTAAATTTGTAGATCGTTAAAATGACTGACGAGATAAAATGGAAGAGAAATCAACACTATCAAGCTGAAAGGACAATAATGCAATTATCGCTTATACAACGGAGATTGTATAAATCAGGATACTATTATTATTAAGGGATTTATTTTCATGTTAAATTTGTAGATCGTCAAAATGACTGACGAGATAAAATGGAAGAGAAATCAACACTATCAAGCTGAAAGGACAATAATGCAATTATCGCTTATACAACGGAGATTGTATAAATCAGGATACTATTATTATTAAGGGGATTTATTTTCATGTTAAATTTGTTGATCGTCAAAATGACTGACGAGATAAAATGGAGAGAGAAATCAACACTATCAAGCTGAAAGGACAATAATGCAATTATCGCTTATACAACGGAGATTGTATAAAAACAGGATACTATTATTATTAAGGGGATTTATTTTCATGTTAAATTTGTAGATCGTTAAAATGACTGACGAGATAAAATGGAAGAGAAATCAACACTATCAAGCTGAAAGGACAATAATGCAATTATCGCTTATACAACAGAGATTGTATAAAACAGGATACTATTATTATTAAGGGGATTTATTTTGATGTTAAATTTTTTAGATCGTTAAAATGACTGACGAGATAAAATGGAAGAAAAATCAACACTATCAAGCTGAAAGGACAATAATGCAATTATCGCTTATACAACAGAGATTGTATAAAACAGGATACTATTATTATTAAGGGGATTTATTTTCATGTTAAATTTGTAGATCGTCAAAATGACTGACGAGATAAAATGGAAGAGAAATCAACACTATCAAGCTGAAAGGACAATAATGCAATTATCGCTTATACAACGGAGATTGTATAAATCAGGATACTATTATTATTAAGGGGATTTATTTTCATGTTAAATTTGTAGATCGTCAAAATGACTGACGAGATAAAATGGAAGAGAAATCAACACTATCAAGCTGAAAGGACAATAATGCAATTATCGCTTATACAACTGAGATTGTATAAAACAGGATACTTTTCTTGGCAGCTCTGGTATAGGGTTTTCTTTGGAAGGTGGGGTTTCTATGGGGAACTAGGAGTCGAGCAAAACATAAAAAGGTTTGCACCTGAAAAAGAAACCCATAGAAAAGACAATAAAAAAAAATTATTTGAGTGAGTGATATATAGTGGTAATACGCATTATTTCCTTAACCCAATGTTTAATATATAAATTGAATTTGGTTTTTCGCCAACAAGTTTAATTCTTAAAGTAAAAAAACACAATATACATTAAAAATAAAGGAGAGAAGTTACTGAATTAATGGATTTTATTGATATTAATATAAAATTTTAAAAATTAATAGAAGACAATTGATTGAGTTTTTTTAAAGATAAAAATTAATAAAAAGAAAGGAGAAAACAAAAATGGACTAAAAAAAAAGACAATTATGGAGGAAGGAACACCGAGCTCCTCTTTTCGTTTCGGGATCCAGGTCTCTCTCTCTCTCTTCCATCCTGTCTGTTCGGATGAGAACCGCCTGTCGGGAAATCTGCAAGTCAAGTCTAAGTGAAGAGCATAGCCTAACGCACTATGATGAAAAGTATCTCTTGTGTCTGCAGGGCTGAAACCTCTGATGGCTGGAAAACTCATCAACATTCCAGTGGCCTGGCGGCACGGTGGAAAACCGCCAAGTGCAGGACTAAAACATGCCAATATGTGGAGTGGGGATATGTCATATCATGAAAAGGGCAAATTTATAAAACTAGTGCAATGCATCGCTCACCAAAGAGAACGCCAAGTGACGCTCCTGGTATGTGTGATGTCATCTGATTGAATATCCAGAGCGGCTTATGCGATAAAAAAAAAATAGGTTTTTCGACTCACTAACGTGATAATTGGGAGCATGACAGGGAAGTTACAAACAGGAAATTTTGAGGGAAGCTTATAGAATTAAATAAAACTAAATGGAACAGAATTGAAATTAAGTAAATGGAACGTTATGACAGCAGCAAAAAAGAAGTAACCGAACATTTCGTAGAGAATAATTTTTTGTAGTTAAATAAAATCTTGCTATTAGTATACCAGCCGAGTTGGCAGCAAAAATTAATTTATTTACCCCCTCAGCTTCCAATTAATGGCCTGGTTTCATAAAAAATGGACTTAAAGATCTTTATTCCAGTTAAAGTATTGTTTCTACTGCATATGAATTCGTGTATATCTTTCTGTTACATTGTTAAATGTCGGTAGCGTTAATGTATGTTTATACAGAGTAGTTTTTTTTTTTTTCATTAATATATAGTGCAGATTGTATAAAGAAAAGTAGCCGCATATTTCATGAAGAATAAATTCTTGTAGTTTAATACAGAAAATATGGCTACTGATACTGCCAGGATTTGCCAGTGAAATAAATATGGTGGACGTAGTTTTCCTCTACTTGCCCTTGACTGCTAAAAATTATGTAGTTGGGTATGGGTAACTTTACTAATATATATAACTGACCAAAATCAGGAATATATAACAATGGTAAAAGATACTTACAATACATTAAACCAAAATTACTTTCTTATACAATTCAGATTTCAAATATATTTACAGCATTTTAAATTTTACACTCTAAAAAATATCTTCTCCACTCAAAAATAATTTAACTGTAAATATGTGGATATAAATATTATTGTATAAAAATTAATAATAATAAAATGACTGTGTTATTTGATTTGTAACGTGTAAAATTTTATAAAATGTAAAAGTAATTGATAGTTATTTTTCACTTGAATATGTAAAGATTTACATAAAATATATGTGATAAGTATAAGCATGTAAACATAAATAACACTTAGTAAAAGAATGACAATAATATAAATTTTTGACTTGGTTTACATCTTGATTTGTAAAGAGATTTTTCTGTAAATTGGTATACCCATATGTAGACCTTGTCTTTGGAGAATTATTTAGCTTCGTCAGCCATGACCCCTTTTTATGAGTAGTTATAGGTATAAGTCCTTTCAGTCTTACATATAAGCACCTTAGCTTCGGCAGCTAGAAACCATTTATAGAATGGCTGTGGTACAGAGTGTTTTCTGGTCCAGCATATGAAACAATTAAAACACTTACATGTAAAAAAGAAAACTGTAAATGTAAATTTTATATGTAAAAAATGTGAAAGTATATGTATAAAATTGATGATATGAAACTAGTTTACCTCTTCTAGATTATATTTTAATAATAAATCTTTCAATAGCATAGTAATTGTAATAGTTATAAACAAATTGCATTATTTTTTTAAACTGTATATGGTACCTGAATTTGTTTATAAAAAAGAAAAAAAACTTTTGACAAAAGCAACTGTTTCTATTGACATGAATTAAACAAGTTTCACCAAATATTTATTTGTACTGCTTCTCTCTGTTTTCTTATGTGTCTCTGTAGTTTTGAATTATTCTTTGATAAAGTATGTAGTTTTTCCTACTCACCCTTGCTCTTAGCTGCTAAAATTCTTGTGTTTGGCGGCAAAAGTGGGTAATTTTAGTCCTACATATAAAAGCCACTTCCCCTTTCCACACAGAGTCCCAGGTTTCTCATATTGGACTTTGCTTATTCTAAGACAATATAGGAGCAGTTTCTGCTCAGGGATTGGACCAGTAACAATTTGCTTTGCCTTGTGCATCCTCCAACTTCTTGGACATAAAGTCCCACTACCAGTTTCTTTTCAGTAATTTAATCCAAGAAACAGATTTAATTATTTTAAAAAGTATATTCTAAATCTCTATCATTCACTATGGACCAGTAACAACTTGCTTTGCCTTGTGCATTGCAGGTTCCCCCCTCACTTCTTGGATCTATGTAATTGGAGATGGCCTGGACACTAAACCAGTTTGTAAACTTTTCAGAATAATTTAATCCAAGAAACAGATTTAATTATTTTAAAAAGTATATTCTAAATCTCTCCAACAAAAAAATTCATTCATCTTTATTATAAAAAGATTTCATCTTTATTTTTTCTATTATAAACTTATAGTCTCTCTCTTATCTTTGAATTCCTATATTTATGCTAAAAAATGACTCCATCATTATAATTTATTAAAATTGTCAAAAAGACGCAAGTGTAAAAAAGCAGTCTCTTTCTTATCTCTTTTCCTGAACAGATGTCCCTATATTTATGTGCAACTCCTCCCTCCCCTTTTTTTATGATTACATCATTATAATTTATTAAAATTGGCAAAAGATACTTGCAAGTGTAAAAAGGCAGTCTCTCTCTTCAGGCCTACCACACATCCCTATATTTAGTGAACTCCTCTTTTTAAACTGAAATCATTATAATTTATTAAAATTGGCAAAAGATACTTGCAAGTGTAAAAAGGCAGTCTCTCTCTTATCTCTTTTCCTTAACAGATGTCCCTTTATTTATGTGCAACTCCTGCCTTCCCCTTTTTGTTTAAATGATTCCATGATTATAATTTATTAAAATTGACAAAAGACACTTGCAAGTGTAAAAAGGCAGTCTCTCTCATCTCTTTTCCTGAACAGAGGTCCCTATATTTATGTGCAACTCCCTTCCCTTTTTTAAATGATTCCATCTTTATCATTTATTAAAATTGGCAAAAGACACTTGCAAGTGTAAAAAAGCACTCTCTCTTTTATATCTGTCTGAAGCACAGTATTGAAAAATTCTGTGGACAGGAAAATAGATGTTGAAATCAAAACTGAAGTCACTAGATGTTGAGCTAGTATCAACTCTCAAATGACAAATGAGCTAATAAATGACAAGCAACATGTTCCACTGGGGCAACATGTCACTATTTGTCACTGTCTGGAGCACAAGTATTGAAAAATCCTGTGGACAGGAAATCACTAAATGCTGAAATCACAACTGAAATCACTAGATGTTGAGCTAGTATCAACTCTCAAATGACAAATGAGCTAATAAATGACAAGCAACATGTTCCACTGGGGCAACATGTCACTATTTGTCACTGTCTGGAGCACAAGTATTGAAAAATTCTGTGGGCAGGAAATCCTTAGATGTTGCGCTAGTATCAACTCTCAAATGACAAATGAGCTAACAAATGACAAGCAACACATCACCGTTTGTCACTGTCTTGAGCACAAGTATTGAAAAATCCTGTGGACAGGAAATCACTAAATGCTGAAATCACAACTGAAATCACTAGATGTTGAGCTAGTATCAACTCTCAAATAACAAATGAGCTAACAAATGACAAGCAATATGTTCCAGTGAGGCAATACTTCACTGTTTGTCACTGTCTGGAGCACAAGTATTGAAAACTTCTGTGGATAGGAATTTTTATGGTAGAAGATACCATTTCACACAGTTTTCTTCAGTAGTATATGACATCAAAGGTGTTTGTCAAGAGACAGGAAGGATGCCATTTCTTGTTGACAACCCATATAATCCATGTATACAAAATAGTTTTTTTATTGGAATAAATATTAGAATTTTTTTAACCTGCAAATAACAATCTTAAAAACAGTTCTTAATTGTCATTGTACTAATAATACTGAAACTAAAATTAAAATATGGGAACGTTTTCAAAGAAATTTTGGACAAAATAAATTGTATTTTGGGGAAATAATATTGGGTCCTAAAACATTTTCTGCACATCTGCTCTTTCTTTATTTCCCTCCAAACCACCTTTACCACAGCACAGCTAAAACACATTTTAAAAATTAACTAACAGATTAATCCATTAGATATTTAGTCACTTAAGTCATTTTGTTGAATTAAAAGTAATTAGCATATCAAAAGCTTTCAAGTTTTTAGAGTCAAACTTTAAATTACCAGTTAGAAATTTATTTGTTAATAAAAATTGTATCAAATAAAAAGTAAACATCTATTTTTTATCATTTAACACTTATACTTAGTTGATTTTAATAAATTAACAAGACACCAACAAATATATTTCAAAAATGATTTTATTTGTCTTTATACTCTCATTTACAAATTTATAAAATTTTATTTTCAGCAGTAATTAAACTAAAGATTTACTTTACATAAAAAATTATTTTAAAAAATGCAGAAAATATTAAAAAGCTTTAATATTAAACATGGCTATATTTAACTTATTCCTAGTTTAAAGTCAGACATAAAATATCTACAGAGAAACTTAAAATAAAAAACAGATTAAAGCTGAATAAATAATGAATTGCTATAAAAGTGTATATTATTCTTTTACATATATAGCAATAACAATTATAAAGCACATTGAACTATAAAAATAATAAAACATTGAATGTGTTTAACAAGAGTTTTCTTGAATTTATTTCTCTAACAAATATATTGCTCATTCTTTAAACAGACACTGATATCAATAAAAAATTTTAGATAAAAGGCCATTTTCTCCAAATTTTATCATCAGTATTATGAACAGACAATAATACTAATGATTTCAAATAATTATATAAACAATTGTTATATAAAATTAATTATATTTCCAGTAATTACTATACATTATTTTGCCAAATAATGATTTTCTAGATGGAAATCATTATTATACGGCAATTTTTCATGTATGCATGAATTCAATTAGATTTACATATAATTTATGATGGTATCATAATTTTCCAATTTTATCAACATTATTTAATAATCCAACAGGATCATTTTTATAAAACATAAAAAGACCTTGTACTTCTGCCATGCTTACAGGTCTATTAAGTTCTGTAACAGACTTAGAAAATTCATCAGACAACTTTGAAGATGCTTCAGGATAAAATCTATGAAACATTTGCTTTAACTGGAAAGGAGAAGCATGTCCTATATACTCTTTTACATCAACCCGACCAGGTCGAATTAAGGCTGCATCTAACCTATATAAAAATTAAAAGAAAATAAGGTTTTATCAGTAATATATCAACAATAGAATATAAAATTAATATAGTAAGATTTTCAAAGGATGTTGATCACTTGTTTTCTAAATGAAACTACAGTAAAGTGCCAATATCTAGACCGATTGAGACTGAGGTTGATATAATTAACAAAAAATCCAGATTATTAGGCAACTTTAAAAAATGAATATGAAAATGTTTATTAACAACTCTAAAGCTATACAAAACAGATATGACAATGTTTTTTAACAATTATAAAACTATAAAAAATAAATATGACAATATTTTTCTAACTTTCTTTCACATTATTTTCAAACTTAGGATTGGCAATTGTAGTAGAGTATATTTTAGCATATTAAAATAGCGTGTTTAAAAGTTAGTTTTTAAACTTTTTTTTTTATTTTCATTTCCTACAAATTTGGTAGAAACCCAATGACAACAACAGTTGGCCTAATAGACATAAGAGAAGAATAATAAATTAGCTTATGGTATGAGAGGGTAGCTTCAAAACTACCTCGAGCATAAGGTTGGTTCAGATGTAATGATGTAACAGAGAGCAACTATTCATCGCCTGGTATTTCCTAGTTCCATACAGACACAAACAATCAGTTGTTAGTATGCTGAGTAAGTGCCCATGTTTCTATAGTTTCACCGATTTTTGTTCATACCATATTTGTAACTATCACAGACAATTAGCACCGTATATATGTGTTGTGTGCTGTTGTACCAAAGGACAGTTATTTTTATCCCCAAATAACACAAAACATTAATACAAGTGGATTAATATTATGTTTAACTCCAATAAATTAATCAAAGATAAGTTAAGATTTCTGTACTTATTATAATTTTAATTTGAAAAATTGCCTGAAAAAATTAACTAATAAATAAAAATCTTTAATGTCTCCAAACAAATTTTGTATTGTTTATGAATCCATTATTGTAGAGACTAAAAAAAAACTTGTATACCTGTTAGGTTTCAAAACAATTTCTATATTTGCAGCCCATTGGAAGTCTCAATAATAAGTTTTATGAAGTTATATTACTGAATTTTTAATAATCAAAACAGCTTTTGACAATACTCATTGTTGACAATTTATGATCTGCAAATATATATGATAATAAGTTTTATAATATACAGATTATAAGAAAATTATGACCACTGAATTGTTTCCACATCTTTGTAGATTTGTACAATAAATGATAATGGAGAGGGGCAATCGACTTTAAAGAATTTATAATCAAATATACTGTTGTGAAGTAAAAGGTTATTCACAACATTTTATGGTGTACGACCCCTCAGACCAGTTTGAATGTAAGAAGGTACTGCTTTTGTGCAGTTTCTTTGTCACCTTTTAACCTTCCCACTTTCTGTGGTCAAGAGGCATTGTAGTATCCTCTTTAGGGGTATTCTAAGGAATGTCTCTAAAGCTACAGGGCACAGCTGTCGAGACCACAATTGGCACTGTATCACTACACGTATTTGCCTTGGCAATCCTGGTGGACAAAAATGAGTGCACCTATTGTTAGGAAATATTACATCACTGGTAAATTTTCCTTTTTATAAATAAATATTTCCACTTATCCCTCACCTTAAAGACAAGGCCGACTAAGCATCCGTCATAAAAGGAGCACACAGCCAGGGAGGCAGACTGATGAATCGGCAAAGGCATGTTTGGATGCTACTGCAGTTGGGCTTGTGTTCTTTTTACCGATGCATGATCTTTCAAGATTTTTGGGTCAAGTATGTTTTTCTATTAAGAAGGTTTGTGAGTAGCAACCTTATTTTGTAGATACCAAGACTGATATGTTCCATTAAATGTTATAGTTATTATTTGCTCTAGCCACCATTATTTTTAGCTTCCACTGCAAACTACCTTTTTTTTTTTTCATCTATACCAATAACTTAGTTATCTAGCTCACACTTTTAAGAGTGGGAGGTAACACCTATTTAAGGGCGAGCATTTTTGGGCTGAAGCAGAGAGTGTGACTGATCCTTAAATAACCCCACCTTGAACAGGTGGCTTGCAGTTATGACCCCTTGATGGTATGTGAGTATATATACTTGGCATATTACTTTGACCAATGCATTTATTTTCAATAAAATACTTCAATATTTTTTTAATTTCTCTTCCTGAGTCTGTCCTTTTAGGTCGATACATATTTACTGTAGCATGATGTTTTATTTTATAAGTCTACTCCTCACAACGCATTGTATTTTTACAGTCCCCGTGACTTCATTCCCACTTGTAGAAAAATCATCTTGTAACATATACATATATATATTATTAAAAAATCTAAAAGGGTAAAAAAAAAATCATTCACAATGGAATTTTGGAAGCTAAATAATTGACAAATTGTAGTGAAAAATTTTGATCAGCAGAAAAAAAAACAATGCTAAAATCAAGAACTGTATGTAAAAGTACAACGTTGGAGTAGAATGCTTTCTTTCATACCAAAAAGAGAAAAATATATTGCAATGGATTATACCCCTGTTTTATTTTTATGACGACAACCTGTATAAATAATACGTTTGGTAAGAATTTTTTTTATATTTTTTGTATGTATATTGAGTTAAAGAAACATTTAATATTTTACATTTAAAAGAAAAATGTTTCTTACAATGCTTGGTATAATACAAGTTAAATAAACTACAAAAGAAAAATTTAACTAGTGTAAATACTATATTATAATCATTAATATATTATGAAAAGTTAATATTATAATATTTTACATTTTTATTATGATCTCAGATGTTTTAAATCATTTTGGTTTCTGCAAAATTTTATACTTATTTAGTACATAATTTTCAAATATGTTTGAATTCTTGTGAATTAAGTAATGAATAAACTCTAGTAACTAGTTAAAAACATTTAAAATTTAAATATTAAATATTTAATTCTATTTAAATATTATAATATACTAAAACATTAAAATTATCTAATATATGCACAGACATAAGTAATATTTAAAAGTAACAAACCTCTCTAAATAATTTGTAGTCATAAATAAAATCCTAGCTTCTGCTGAAACAACTCCGTCCAGCATATTTAAAAGACCACTAAATGTAACCCTATTCAATCCATCATAAGCCACTTTTGCTAAAAAATAAAAAATATATATTATTTGATACGATTAAAAGTTATATGAAAGAATACAAATTGAAAACAATATGCAAATCTCAAATGAACAGAAATATTTTATTTCTCAACTAAAAAAACTCTTTTGCACTTCTTTTTCCCAAGATACTTTCTTTATTTTGATGTATTTGGCTTACTCTGACTATTCTTTTCTTTACACAGTAAAAAAAGGGGATGTTCTTTAGGGGATTACATATGAAATATATGAATGACAAATAACTACAAATTAGCCACCATTAAGGCTATTTTTAAAGCTATATCTTTGTTTGGGTTTAATACAATATTATGCCACAAAATTTCAACTATATTACTCAGGAAGCTTTATCCATTTTTAACGCTTCAGATTCAGAATTAAAATAAAACTTTTAACTCCTTCTCAGTTGGCTGAATGATGACTGAATGGTTAAGATGCTGATTTTTGGTACCGGAGTTCATGGGTTCAAATCCCACTGTGGCATGGATGTTCATAGCCATTCAGAATCAGCTTTAAGCAGTAAATCCCAGTCACATTAGCCCTCGTGTTGCAAAAAAGTAGACTGTATTTAAATATGTTCATTTTCTTTTTGTTTGGTTATGCTTCTGTTTAAAAAATTAGAATTTAATGCCACATTGAATTTATACATTTTCAATGTTAATTTTACTATTAAATTCATTGTGCAGTTACTTCATTACTTATTCTAGGCTTTAAATTTGTTCATTATATCCTTTTTAAATCTTTTTAATATTTTAAAACCCTACTGTATTATGATACTCTTTAGGGGTATACATACATAAGAAAACCTGTCCTTTTTCTGAAGCATCATTCCGAAAAATACAATGTCTTTTCCCTTGGTCCCTCTCCAAATATAATTTCTGGCTACAGCCCTGGAGAATTGTGATATAAAAGCTCAAGCAGGCCAAAGATCAGTTGTATTCATTAATGGTGGCTGGGGTACATAAAATAGGTTTGTGGTCACAATGTCTTCCAAGTTCCCAAACAATACCTCTGGATGTGACAGGTCAAGCCTGAGGATTATTCTGCTTGGTCCATGTTTCTAAATCAAGAGAACCCACTTTGTTTGTGTTATTTTAAAGAGTAATGTTACCACCTATATAGTGCTCCCATAATAAAATGGTCAACAAAATCTGCATTGTTGTATAGGTGAATGCTTAATAGGCAAGTACCCTCATGATATAAAAAAATTAAAACAAAGAAAGAAATACATTTGGAAAGATGAAGGACATTTCAAACAACTTCCCCCTCTTCTTTTACAAACACACAATCAGACAGAAACCGAAAACATATTAAATATTAAGTGTAGTAAAATTTATCAAAACTATATAATAAAAATTGCATATGCATGTAATGATAAGCCTTAACTCACTAATAAATAGCCAAATATTAATAAATTGCAAAATAAGGCAAATGTTTGATCAACAGATAGGTCAACAAACTAAATCACAAAAACTGCATATCCACGAGGAAATTGCATCTCTCTCCTTCCCCCCCCCCATACACACATACATTCATTAAACATGATTTCACTAGTTTTCCCAGATATTTAATAATACATTACCGATGATTTTTGGAAGTAGTTATCTAAATAAACCATACCAAAATTATTCAAAATCTCTAGAATCCCAAATTTGATTCCCAATTCCTCTACAGATGTATATCTGACCTTTGACTGAAAAGCTGGAAAGTGGTCTTTCAGAGAGGAAGACCAAAAAAGTGGTCCTTTAACAGAAAGAAAATTAATATTGAACCCATCATTAAAATTTTTTAAAAATACTTACTTATTACTTTCAACTTACTACTTACTTAATAATATTTTACTTTATCATTTGTTTACTAAAATACGTTAAGAGTAAAACATTGGTTGGTTGGTTGGGTTTGGAACACTATGGTCTACTATTTTGCTACACAAAGGCTAATGAGATCAGGCCTACTGCTTAAAGTCAATTACAAATGGCTACAAGCATCCATGCCAGCAGTGAGATTCGAACATGAACTACTGCTTAAAGTCAATTACAAATGGCTACAAGCATCCATGCCAGCAGTGAGATTCGAACATGAAAACTCTGGTATCAAAGAGCAGTGTCCTACCATTCAGCCATCAAAAAAGGATAGCATTATCCCTGACACCATAGTGAAAATGTTGATTAGTCTTCCTTTCTAGTTTTATGAACAAAAACAAACATAACTAAACATCACATGTTTGTATCTTATTGCTAAATAGGTAATCAGTTATTTCCATTTTTAAAAAATAAGTTTTAAAACTTTAAGACCTCTTATTATTTTGTACCACGGTAAGTGTATATTGAAAAAATTTAAGAAAGAAGTGAAGACTTAGCTCTCCCTATGGATAAGCTATAGACTAGGTGACAATGGACCCAAATTATCAAAAGCATAAAATTTCTGAACATGAATATTATAATTAAAGTGCAATGTTAATTGCAATAATATAGTACAGGAATATGATAAGTATGTTTTTCAATCAATTTAAATCACTATTATTTTTAAAAATAAACTTATCAGATGTTTAGTAAAATCAAATATATGCAAAAAATTAATATATGAATAAAAGAAATCATGAATAAAGTTCAAAAAGCATACTTGCAACAGATTCTTCTCTGTTTATAAAAGCAGCATCTATGTCTTCAAGCAAAATAATACTTTGCTGAGGTGCTACACTCATCAAGTGCTGTAAACGGTCATCTGATAAACCTCTTTCACTCAGGTTTAAAATGCATATGCTATATTCAAGTTCACCAGCCAGAGCAGTTCTAAAACAATTTTTATTTACAATTTAATAAAATAAATAAATTAACAAAGAAAAAGATCACAACAGTAAAGTAATAAAAATATTTTTAACTATACAAGAACTAAAATCTGAAAAGTTCTATCACTGAATAATAATTTTTTTATGAATTTCTTAAATATTAACTTCACAATATATTTGATTTGAGGTACATAAAATGCAAACTTAAACAAGATTTGATATAAAGCTACTCTAATACTAAATCTAAGAAAAAGCAAGCCAAACATTTCAGACAGTTATCATTAATAATATGAATGATATAAGATTCTTCAAAGCAACAAATTCCTTTTAAGCATGTTAAATAAATTGATAAGATCTAATAACACATAAAATAAAAAGAAATCTGATACAAAAGAAACAAAATTCAATTCTTTTGATACAACTGTTTATTTTTGTTAGTTTTTCAAATTTATTTTTAAATTTCATCGTATAAAAAATTGTAAACTTTTTTTTAGGATTTGGTTAAACATTTATTTTATAAATTTTCATTAAGCAATTTTAAGTGCAAAATTAACATCTTGAAGAAAGAATGAAATATTTCTCTAAAACTAATTACAAAATAGTAAAAGAAGCATACTAAATTTAACATTATACACTTATTTTTATTTTTATGCTATTTGTACATAAAAGTATACTATTATATATTTATGAGTTATCCTCCTACTAGCTATAAAATAATGAAATGAAATTTTTACCATGAAATTAGATAAGGTCAAGGACAAAATCTGAGTTTTAAGAAATGGTTTAAAAATAAAATATCTTGTGTACATTTGCCTGAAAGATTAAAAGTAAAAAATTGTGTTTCTTTTAAAGCTAATAACAAAAGGGATTTTTAACAATGAGTCGCCCTGTCACCATAGAGGTTAGAACATTCACCTACCATGATAGTGTGTGTCAGTTCAAATTACACATAAGGTATAGTTGTAACTTGTGTTAACCCTTGTAAAGAGTAAAGTTAACTGCCTATATGGGGCTTTCATAATAAAAATGGTCAACAAATCAGTGGCATTGTAAAGGTTAGTACTTAAAAGGTAAGTACCCTTCTACTGCCCTAACACTGAAAAAAATGAATTTAACAACAATAATTTTAAAGTAAAACTGAGAATGATATAACTAATTTTGAAGGTATTACTCATAGTATTATTGTGCGATAAAATATAAATCAATTTCAATAAAATGTTAATTCAAATATAGTTTCATAGTTTACATACCAACTCTATTATCCCCCTCCCATTTTTTCCTTTTCTACTATTGTCAGCACTCAAGAATTTAATTTTCAGGAGAAAAAATTAATTAAATGGACTATGAACATAACATTTGTTACTAATTTTAACCATCAAGTAGCAAATATAAAAGTATAACAAAACAATTCTATTCTGGTACATAATAATATATGTATAAATTAACTCACATAAAACTACTTTTCCCACAGCCTGGAGGACCATATAATAAATAACCTCGTCTGTAAGGAATTCCTAAAATATGAAAATTTAAGAACATAAATTTGTTAAATTAGAAATAAATTTGTATTTTACAACTTAATCAAATCAGCATATAATAATGGTCTACTTTCAAAATAAAATTTATCATACCAGGCCATTTAAAAATTCTTAAAAATAATACAGTAGAACCTCGGTATAACGACCCCCTGTGGGACCAACATCATATGGTCATTGTAACAAAAGGTCGTTGTAACGAATTGAAAAAATAATAAAAAAATTGAGCAAAGAAATGATGCAACAGTACATACCTAGAGAACACTTCTATTTATTTGTATTTACATTACTGAATTTTTGAAAAAAAGTCTTTGATTGACACCTGTTTCAAGTTCATTTGGGAATTTTTCATTATCACTGATTCCATATCTGTTAGATTTTGAAGGAAATCTTCAGAATTAAACTGTCCTTCAAAATATTGAAGCAAGGCATTGATTGCATTGAAGGCTACTATTTCATTCACTTTTTCAAAAGCTTAGACGGTTTCTTCTCTGTCGTCAGAATCGAATTGAAATTGCAACACATTATGATAGTTTTGAAATAACCCAATTGCTTATGAATTCTGCAGACTAAAATTGGCAGTCGCTCTAACCAAAAATAATACACTTTGAACTTTTTAAGATGGTCATTCTAATGAAGGGGTCATTGTATGTGGGGTTATTAAAAAGAGGTTCCACTGTATAATAAACCAAATTAAAATATTCTTGCATGTATATACTTAGATTCAAGCACATATATATCTTAAGATGTATTGGTTTGGTTGTGAAACGCTACAGTCTACTTTTTGCAACACAAGGGAGACCGGGACCTACTGCTTAAAGCCGATTCCGAATGACTATGAACATCCATGCCATAGTGGGATTCGAACCCATGAACTCCGGTTCCGAAGGCCAGCACCCTAACCATTCGGCCATCATTCGGCCTTTAGATGTATTAAACTAATTTGAAATTCATGAAATCTAACCCACTTCCTAAATGCAAACTCAATATTTGGGAAAAAAATATAAGAATAATTCACATTAGAATCTGCTCTAATAATCTATTTTTCAGAAAGTATGAGAGAGTTACTTTTAAAAATATATATCCATAAAGTAGAAAATAATAACAGAAGATGAAATGCTGAATAGAAAAATATTCAATGCAGCATTCTCTATATTCTTAGAAGGGCACTACTATATATTTTAAGTTCAATATAGCTTATCTGTTCACCAAGAATATGCAACTTTTTTATATGCAAAAGAAAAATTAAAAGAAAAATTAATAAAATTAGTGAAAATTATGCCTAAAATAAAATTAAATTAAAAACTCCTTTTAAAAATGGATGCTTTAAACAGAAAGATATTCATATGAGTAAAGATACAAAAATATTTTCTTTACAGTACACATCACTTCAGAAGTGATATAAAATTAATATTACCTCTTTCTGTATACCAATGAGGGGTACTAATAAATTCACGAACATCAGCAAGTATACGATCAGCAAGCCCCATGTCCAAAATAACAGATGAAATGGGCCTACGCTTTCGTGGATGACCAAACTGTCTCCATTCAGAGCCCATAGCAGTATACATGATAGTTTTACCTTCTTCTTTCTTTAAGGCTAACTTTCTAGCTATAATCAATGTGTTCTGTATGTAAATAAATTAATAAATAATACATGCAATCAATTTCTACTGATAATTCTACTTAATATATATTTTTAATGGTAATAAATTACACATACCTTCCTCTAGCATTTTAAAATACAGAGCTTTATTTCTACCAAGAGCAGTTAAGGTGACTGTTTCCCAAGGTACTCCCATATGCAGGTCCAAAGTATGTTGCTCTCTATTTCTCTCCACTCTTATCCAAGTTTTATTATAGCTAAAAAATAGATAATATATATGCATATAATATATTAAATTATTACACCTAAAATATCTATCTAAAATTCTACTTTTTCCCCTTTTCATTCTTTAATACCTAATTTTCCAGCCATAAAATGTCAGATTAAAAACAGTGTTTGTTGACTTAAATTCTTTTTAACAGTCTCCCCAAACCAATGCTAGGAAAAATGCTAATTTTCTTTCTACTAGCCATATTTTCCAACTATCCTAGGAAAATAATTTTACTCCTCCACTGTCTAACTGCTATGTATGTGGTTTTAGAGCTCATTAAAATGATCAAGGTTCATTTCTGACTGCCAATAACGCTGAGTAATCTCTTGGTCTCTAAGGAGAAAAGTCATGTAATCACTCACTGTTTGTTAAAACTGATAGAAGTGCGTATTTGTGAACATCAGGGCCTGATTATCACATGGGCACTTGGGGCATGTGCCCTGGGCACGAAAATTTAGTTGAGTGCTTGAAACACTTATTAAGTGGGGAAAAATTGCAAACATACACTACCATCGTGAAGTTTTAATAAATTATTGTACAAGGTAATTGTGTTTGTCATGAACTCTACTGTTTCCTATTTACTTTAATTTTACTGTTATTTACCTGATAATTAATTCCCTCAACGAACCTGGTGCTCTTTTTATCCTATGGGTTATTGCATACTTATAAAACAGATTATTAGCAACATACCACTATAAACCATTAAATCATCTCATCAATTTAAATTATTTTTAATTCTATTATTTTTATTTTCTGAACCACAGAGCTTGTGAATGTGATAAGGTAAAAATAAAAAAAGAGGGCCACTCTAGGTCTTTAAAAGTCCTTAATTTTTAGCATGGCTAAATAGAGATAATAACGATTACGAAAAACGAAAATTTCGTGCTTTTGATTTTGAATATTACTTTAATGCTAATTTCTTAAATCCATTTGCTAATTCAATGTTATAATTTTTACATGACTGTAATTATGATAACTTGTCACAATAAATTTGCATGGGGGTGGAGTGCACAAAAATTGTATTGTGCCCTGGGCACAAAAGTATCTTAGTCAGGCCCTGGTGAGCATTTGATGCAAAGTTCTTGCTTGTAAAGACTTCTATTTTTAGTCTTAATAAAGTTAAAGTTCGACCATGTTGGATTTTTGCAATTTTTTTTAATCAAGCCACAATGGCAAATCACTTAGGTTCTTACATTCCCTAATAAG
Organism: Pardosa pseudoannulata; assembly: GCA_032207245.1. Classification (NCBI taxonomy): domain Eukaryota; kingdom Metazoa; phylum Arthropoda; class Arachnida; order Araneae; family Lycosidae; genus Pardosa; species Pardosa pseudoannulata. Next base: position 128,046,724 of record CM063508.1, on the reverse strand, counting down.
CCCAAGCAATCCAAATAATAGGGGCTTTCTTGTGCAATTGCCAAGAATAAATTTGCCCATACAGAATCGTACACATACAGAAAAATATAATAATTTTAAATGCATGGTAGCTACTAAATACAAGGAGGAAAAATACTTTATTTCCCTGAAAACTTTCCCAAAATTCTCTGACATAATAATCACATATCTCAGAAATATGCTAAATTTTAAATTAAAAGATGCTGCATCTCTATAAGGCTGAGTACATCATTTTGTGCACTTTCATTAGTAAAAAGTGTAATTTTAGCTAATGCTAGCACAGTTTTATTTTCTTCTGGATACACCTAATTATTTCATCACTCTTTCTATTAGATTAGTTAGAATCATATGTCAAAAGTATATCTTTTACATATGCAGAGAATAAAATAGAGGGTCAATCTTGTATCCAAACAGTCTAAATTAGCATAAATATATATGATGCAACTAAAAGTGATGAAATAATTTACTTAAACATTAATTAGCATTAAAATATCTAAATAATTTAACATACATAAGGAAAATTTAAAAATTAGAAATGAATATTTAAAAGTTGAAATTAGAAAATAACTTTACCAAAAAAAAATAATAAAATTATTTAAAATTCCTTATTAAAGTGTAAAATTAACTTTTAAAAATTCGAAACATTTTTAATTTTTATTTCGCACAGTGATTTATCTTTTTTAAATATAACAAAAAAAGTCCTGGAATAAAATTCTGAAAAATTCCTTAATTTTTGTAGAATTTTTAAAATACCCTGATATTTTTTAAAATTAAAGAGTATGCTGACAATTTCTAATTTCTCCTGATCTGTGGCCACTCTAAAATAGTTCTTATACATAAGTGAAACTATTTAAATTATATTAGATACACAGTAATGAAGTACAGTGAAACTTCTGCCACCCCTGACCCTCTCTAAACGGCCACCAAGTGGGATTGCCCCTTTTATTTTTCGGGAAATTCTGCTCACTCCATGCTTTAATTTTGAGCAAAAAAACTCAAGGTCAGGTTTATGGTCAGATATAAGACAAAGGAATAACTTGAGAAGTCCACTCCCGTGGTTCCCCCCCCCTTTCTAAGAAAGATTAAATCTGTTATCTCTTTTGTGTTCTCCCCACATCCTTCAGATGGGGAATCCCTATTGCACCCTCCATAGAAACTGAGGGAAGAACTGGACAATAAAGCACTGAAAGTGTTCTAGGGCCTTTGTTTCAAATTCCAATGGGTAAAGTTAAGGAAGAAATGCACCTCTGTCAGCAAAAATGTCATTGACACCAGTTTCATTTCATTAGTCATAATGATGTCGAAATGCGTTTTTCTAAATCTCGAGCAGAGCATTGAAGTTCTGCGTGAGAGAGAGCATTAGATGAGAATGGTAAATCAGCAAGAAAGTTAGCTGAATTATTTAACTGCGGAAGAACAGAAATCAAGAAAGTCATTCAAGAAAAGAATTTGACTTTGAAGGAGTATGAAGACTACAGAACAAACAGAAACAAATTGTAGCCTTTTCTTTAAAAAAAATGTAAAGAAGCACGAAATAAAGTACTAATTTCTCTTTAGACAAGTTTTAAATTTCATTTACATAAGGAATATATGTCAGAATTGTTTATATTATGCATTATAGTAATTCTGGTATAGTATTTTCTGTAGAAGTGGGGTTTCTATGGGGAACTAGGAGTCGAGCAAAACATAAAAAGGTTTATACCTGAAAAAGAAACCCATAGAAAAGACAATAAAAAAAAATATTATTTGAGTGGGTGATGTATAGTAGTAATGAGCATTATGTCCTTAACCTGATATTTAATATATAAATTGAATTTGGCTTTTTGCCAACTTAGGTTTAAATCTTAAAGTAAAAAAAACACAATAGGCATTAAAAATAAAGGAGAGGAGAAGTTACTGAATTAATGGATTTTATTGATATTAATATAAATTTAAAAAATGAATAGAAACCAATTGAGTTTTTTTTAAAGATAAAAATTAATTATAAAGGAGAAAACAAAAATGGACTAAAAAAATAAGAAAATCATGAAGGACGGAACTCAAAGCTCTTCTTCTCGTTTCGGGATCCAGGTCTCTCTCTCTCCTCCATCCTGTCTATTCAGATGAGAACTGCCAGTCTGGAAAACTCATCAAAATTCCTTTTGCCTGGTGACACGGTGGAAAACTGCCAAGCGCAGGACTAAAACATGCCAATGTGTGGAGTGGGGATATGTCATATCATGAAAAGGGTTAATTTATAAAACTATTGCAATGCAGCGCTCACCAAGGAGAACGCCAAGTGAAACTCCTGGTATATGTGATGTCATCTGATTGAATATCCAGAGTGGCTTAAGCAATAAAAAAATAGGTTTTTCGACTCACCAACGTGATAATTGGGAGCATGGCAGGAAAGTTACACATAGGGAATTTTTAAGGGAAGCTTATGGAATTAATGGAAACTAAATGGAACAGAATTAAAATTAAGGAAATAGAACGTTATGACAGTAATTATCTCATAATAGTAAATAAAACCCTTCAGAGCGGCCAACCCCTCTAATCGGCCAAATATTCTCGGTACGGAGGGGTGATTGGTCAGAGAGGTTTCACTGTATACACAAAATTAGACTATTAACTTACTAAAAAAAATGTGTTCCAACACTTGGTACAAAATCAAAAGATGTTGATATTTTCCCAGTATCATGCTGCTTGAATGTAGTCTCAACACTTATATGCTGAGTGTGAGCCGCATTCTGAGTTATCCATTGCAGTAACCATTGATAGCTTTTATCTCGACATGGAACTTCCAAGGTCATCATGTAATGTCTTCTAAATAGAATCATTGCAACCATTGAAGCCTTCCTCAAAACTGCTAAACCAGCTCCTACACCCACTAAACCAAATCCTGCACCAAAATATGGATTATCTTGAAGAGACGTAATAAAATCTGATAAAGGCATTTTCTTCTCTTAATATTAATACCTGCAATAAAGATAAAAATTAATAATTTACAATAAGTTTCAATACTTATTATAATAGCACAGAGTTGAATATTTCTGCTAAATCATGCTTGAGGTAATAAAAGGGATGTAATTTTTCTTTTCTTACAAATATTTTATAAAATTTCATACATTTTAGAATAATACAATGAGCTTATTAAATACTACTATGGTTAATAATGAATTATATTTTTAATTGTGTATTTCACCAAAAAAAATAGATGAGACTTTTAAATTTTTAATTTTATGATGTAGTCCATACAAAGCAATTATTTTGAGTAAAAAATGACATATTAACATTTATAGTAACTACAAAACTATGATATATAAATAACAATCAAATAAAAAATTTTACAAAAGGTAAAATATAAAAGCTGATGCAACATTTAATAATAAATAGTAATGGTCATAGATATTGTCATACAGCATGCAAGTAACATTACTGAAGAGATTTTCCAATTACCTATACGATGTGAAAATGTCTTTGATACTGTTTAGATCATAAATAAATTTTACACATGCCGACTTTACACCTCTAGATTAAAATACCTATGTAGTTAAATATGCGCGCCGCCATGTTCTTAGTTTATTTACTAAACAAAGGTGCTCTTCTTTATCAAAGCGATAAATCATGGAGTAAAAACTATTTCACCCAGCTTAATAGATTATTAATTTAAATAAAATAAAAAAAGGTAGGTATTGACTTAGGAAAATAATTAAATGATTAATATTTACTAACCACATTGACTAAAGTTCTCAAATTACCGACCAGCGCAGTATCACTTCGTTGGATCTTTCTCTGCCCATTCAGCATTCTATTATTGAACATGTCGCTGTCAAAGTTTGGATTAATAATACTCCTCTTACTGTTATTAATATCTATAGCCCAAAGTGCAGCTTTGATCTTGGGTACTTCCCTGCTTGATAATACTGATCCACCGTTTATTATTATGGGTGACCTGAATTTAAACCTCCTAAAACGAGGTAGCTACGGCCTGGATCCGGTTAATCAGTTTTTTGTTTGGGTTTCTAGAAATGATCTTTACTTTGTAAACATGGACATTCCTACGAGTTTCATGTTGGCAATTTTCCTTCTGTTCTTGATTTTGAGATCGTTTCTCCTGATTTGTTCCCTTTAGTCCAATTTTATGTTCACCTAGATAGTTTTGGCTCTGATCATTGTATGATTTTCCTGCAGCTTTAGGGTCCATATGCTCTGCGAGTTGCTGGTGCATTTCGTCTTCGGACTAACTGGTCCAGGGCTAGCTGTGACTTGAACGAGTGCATGAAACATGATAATCTGACTTCTTACTCCGACCTCCTATCTCAGTACAAACAAGCTATTTCTGATAATAGACATTATCAAAGGGTCACTGGAGCTTCTTACCCACAGTGGTGGAACCCTAGGTGCTCTTGGGGCAGAAAAGAAAGCTCTATCGGCTGGCTAAGCGTCTTTTTTTCACGTGATCACTGGATGCAGCACGAAAATATTTCTAGTATCCCATGGCTTCACATAAAGAGCAGCATTTGGAATTACTGGAATAATCTCTGCAATCTTCAAAACAGCATACGGATTATTTATCGAACTCTTAAGAAGCAGGCCAATCGACAGGCTTCTCGAGGGACTCTCCTGTACCGAGGGGTTAGTATTACCTGCCCCTACCACTAAGCTGCTTTATTTGGACAGAATTTCTACCCCAAGACAAACAATCCTCCCCTTCCGTACGCCTTAACACTAGATTTATGGATGTTGATTATATACCTATTTTTACTGAAGTGAGCCAATTTGACTCATACAAGAAAATTGAAGTTTTTTGCAAAGAAAATAGTTCCAAATTAATTTAAATGAAACGTTTATTATCAAAAAATTCATGAAAAACATTTTTTACATATAAAATCTGTTTTTGAAATACATTTTCCGCAAACATTTCTATTACATTTAGCACAAGGGTTCCTACATCTGTTTCTTTTGCATGATTGTTGAACTTGACAATTCTTCCGTGCGTCAGTAGCATGAATTTCTGTCATTAGAGTGGAAATGTTCTCGACTTCTTCTCTATATTTACTTCTTAGCTCTTCAGCCAATTAGAAAATATCCCAGGCCTGATAGGACCCATAAATTTCATGTTATGAGATTAACTGTTAAACCCTTCTATGAGTCAAATTGACTCACAACTGTGAAAATAGGTATAGCACATTTGCTAATGCAAAATGAAGGGGTCTGCGGGGAAGAGGAATGAAAGTTTACATATATTTTATTACTTAACTAAAAACCAACGTATGTTTATGAAAAGCGATATTAAAGTTTTATATATATAAATAGTTATTAAATTTTTAATGAGTCAAATTGGCTCGGTCCGTAAATCTAGTGTTAGGTTGCTGAGTTAGGCGATGCAATTGATACTCTTGAGCTCCAGAGAGCTATCAAAGCTGCGAAATCTACTGCTTCGGGGATCAAAGGATGGATTTGGCACAGAACTGCCTGACCATAGTCCTCTAGTTCTATTGAGATTGGCAAAACAACATAATTGAAATGATTTGGCTCTAACAAGCTGCTTCGGGAGAATATGGCATCTCCTTAGAAGCGTCTGAGCCGGCCTTTCCCCATTCACGAAAACGCTGTTAAAGGGGCATAGCCGGCTTTTTTCTCCCCCCCTGGAAATTTCTTTGACAAGGAGAAGGTAATTGGTGCATTTCGGGAGTAGATTGTATCTAGCTTTTTTTGTTGCGGACTATAAAGGACCAAGTTCCGGCTATGATGACATTTTTTGTATAGTAAAAGAACTGTCCGAAATTATACTTAAGAATATTACGCTTTGAAAAATGTTTGTTTATAAAAATATTGTGTGGTTAACATATTAAATATTTCATCGTTTTAAGAGGTGCTTTTTTTTATCCTAAAGGTTATTTAAACTTTTAAAAATGAGAATTTCTCCTGACTAAATAATTTTAATACGAACAGAATTATCAAGTTTTCTTTCACGTTTTTTCCCATTGCTTTTTCTAGACTAATGTTTTATATTATATATGCGTACAATTATGATTTTATATTAATGGGAAACATTTTTAGAACATCAAAAATGGCTTTAACGTATTTTATGAACATAGACGAATTACTTCCTGATAAATAGTTTACAGTTCTGTTTCTATTTTATACTTTCTTTTTCTGTTGTGTGTATGAGAAAGATAAAAGTTCTTTACTACAAATATTTTTGGGTCTATAGTATGAAAATTTTCAAAAATAAAATAATACCTAAGGTGACCATTTATGTATTTTTACGAATACTAGACAGTTGTCATTTAAGCTTTTCATATATTCTTTTATTTCCAATATTTCGATTCAATACCGGAGGTCTATGGTCATGGGCTGTGAGTACCCCCCTCCTCCCCCACTTCCGTACAGTGTATAAGCAAAGAATACACACACACGTAGTCAGTTATCTGGTGAAGATTTTCTAATTCGAAATGCCTGACAATGAGGTGCATTTTTAAGGTGACACTCAGATATATTCTTTGTGTAGATGGGCTTATAATAGTCATAGTGAAATAATAATTTCAATATAGGTATATCAGAGTTTTGTGCCTAGCAAAGTGTATTTGCTTGCACAAAATCACTAAATTTCTTTTACATTTCTACATTAAAGGATCAAAGACTAAAAGATCCTTATGCATTTCTAGATCCTGTTTTGGCTTTAGAATTAATGTGCTCAAAATGAGAAAAGATAGCGATTTTACTTTTCTCCTGGATTGTAAACACCTAAAATTTACATGATGTTGAATTATATTCAAGGGGTGTAAATACGAAATTATATTACATTAAGTTAAAAATAATTGAAGAATTATGCTAAGTTTTAGTTTTTAATTACATTCTTATGTCAACGATAAAGAAATGAAAAAAAGAACTGCATTGACCGGTACTCAAAGTCAATTTGATTGTCCAAAAAGACATATAACGTTTTCAGCATCTTAGTTACCATTTCATTTAACTGCAAATTAAATACACTTTTTGAATATTAAAGCTACAAAAGTAACAGAACCCCAATAAAAAAAAAAAAAAGAAAAAAATGTTGATATGAAAAAGTATTGGAATTCTTATTGAGAAACTTCCAAGAATTAACAAATATAGCGAAGCAATTGAATATTTTTGTCAGTAAAAGAGTGAATTTTAAGAACATTGACAAAACAAGTAATACATAATCCGCAAACACAAACTTGTTAAATATTTTTAAAAACCCGGAAATGAGTTTTTGAAAAATAATGCCCTGAATAAAGTTTTCATATATATATATGTATATGTGTGAGAGAGGAATTAAAAAATGTCACTCTTGGGTGAATCATCTACATATTTTAGGGCTGGATTTAAAAAGACAGTCTTAGCTTTTACAAGGATATAAGAGTGTAATTTACATGGTAATCATAAATTTATGTTTAGTTGATAGAAAGTTTATAAATTTAATGCAGCACAGAATTCCTTAAAAACAATTTTTTTTTGGGGGGGGATGGAGAAGAACAAAAAAATTCAGTACTCTTTGCCTATAACATGAAAGATATTTTAAACAATCTAATACCGTTTTTAAGAAATTTGTCAAACCACAGAATGTATAACTCCGTGCATCAGAATAGGAAATAATATTTGATTATTCAGAAGTATTTTCACTAATAGAGATATTTTTACATTTAAATAACTACATAGGGCATGATATACAGCAAATTATATATAAAAAAATCAGTGGAATGTTTTTAATGACGCCAAAGTGTAAAGATTTAATTGAACAATTCTTACTATCTGACGAAAATCACCAAATGATAGTGGATCTTCAGCACATATTTAAATTAAAGCATATGGGCAATTGGTTTGGAAATCTACGGTCTATTCTTTTCCTACACGAAAGCTAATTGTGACGGGAAACTATATCTTAAAAATGATTATGAATGTCTACAAACATCCATGCCAATAGTGAGATTCAAACCTATGAATTTCGGTACCGGGAAGCAGCGCCCTACCCAACTGACCATGCATACTGTATTAGATTTGCCATCATTCATAAATCTTTTTAGTTTATCCGAATGATAGGGAATTGATATGTATTTTTAACTACACTTTTTACATGAGGTTTCAATTTTATTGTTTCATTCCAAATTAAAAAAAAAAAAAATGCATGTACTGCCTATTCTATTGACCCTCCGTCAAAAATTTAGTCTAGTTTTAGTGAACTAGACTTTAATAACTTTATGAATGATTTAGAATTTTTAGATTATGAATATTTCTTAGAAACGACCAAAACTAATTCATTTATTAGCTTGTTATTTACTTTTAAAAATTCTTTAAATTCGAATTAGCTGTCACAAGTATGTAATTTTCAAAGTTTAATTATTAGAAAGAAATTAATATTTTTAAATAAATGAGATACTCTTAAATACAATATAACCGATTTACAAATTAAGTTTCAATATATTAAGTTGAAGCTAAGATTTTCATTTATTATTAAGGATTTTTATTTTTTTTTTCCTTACACTCAATAGTAAATAGTGACAATGTTAAAGAAATAGGGGTAGGGGGAAAAGCAGTTCTTGATGATTTACATGCAACGAAAGAAATTTTAAAATGTTAATAGTCCACTATGAGCCTTAAAAAAAAAATTTTTTTTTTTTAATCAAGTAAAATGCTACTAAAAATACTAAAGGTATTAAAAATACTACTAGCTTATCAATTCAGCAATTTAACCTTTAGTTATCAATAGACACGCATGTTGAAATTAATAAAAGTAGATCATAATTAAAATATTTGAAAAACAAATCTTTTGTTAAATAATTTTGATGATTTCAGTTTCAGAATTTTAAGTCTTCAAATATGTTTAAACTTTAATTGAATTACCCCACCCACCCAGTCTTACTGAGAATAAACAGTGTACTTTGAGACTTTTGCAACGTTAATCTCTAATTGACTTAATACGTAAATCTTACGTCAATCAATTATTACAATTCTTACACCTATAGAGCCTTTCCCCCCCTTTTTTTTTTTAAAAAAAAAAAAAAACCTTTTTCAAGACCACTTAAAATGTGACAGATTACTATTTCTACTACAAAAACGTAAGTTGAATGTTTGAACAACTACGAGAGTTTACGAGACCGTGGAGCGAAAAATTATTTAATGTTGAGCAACAAATATTTGAAACTTTTATTGCATACATTTGAAATGCCTTTAAATGTTCCCTCCCTATTTTTTTTAAGTGTCGTAATTGCATGAAATATATAGCACACACAATTTGCATACTATGTTGTAAAGATATCTGTTCTTCTCATTTTATGTTCAATCTGAATGTTTTTTAACACTTGTTTTCGACACTGTACTTTAAAATATAGCAGATTACCAAATCTACGCAAGTAATGTAAAATACTCAAGTAGAATGTTTGAAGTGTTACTAGTGACTAGGGATGCAGGGATGTCAACCTGGCCAGAGTTTCAACCGAATGTCAGTATGTTTTGCACTTTTTCTTTTTAAATAAATCAGCTTTATGTACTTTATTTTTTACTACCAATTGCATGAAATATGTAGCACACACAATTTGCATTAAGGGTTGTAAAGAAAGCTGTTTTTATTTTATATTAAATTTCTATGCTTCTTTAACTCTTGTTTTCGACACTGTACTTCTATTTTAAAATGTGACATATTACTATTTTTACTACAAAAACGCAAGTTATAAAAAAAATTGTCAAGTTGAATGTATGAACAACTACGAGTGCCTGCTAGACCGTGGAATGAAAATTTATTTAATGGCGAACAGAAAAAAAAATTCTATCAAAGTACAGAAGATTCTACTCTGGTTTTGATTGGTACACGATATGAATTAATGAAATTAACTAGCATGCACGACCTAAGCGCTGAGCAGATAACGACGAGCATGGGAATTGTTATCCATCATTACAGTCGCATTTAACAACTAGTGAACAATAGTCTATTGAATAAAATGTACTTACTACAAATAGTGTCTTGCAATACTCAAACAAAAAAATTGCTAGTGAACTACAAATCAGGGTTGCGAGAAGCAATTGACGACCTTCGTAAAGCCGATTCCTAACAGCTATGAAATGTACCAAAGTGAGATTCGATCAAACTCCGATCACCTCCCTAACCATTCAGCCGTCATTTGGCACAATGTACATGCCATGACGAATATTACATGATCGAGGTTATATTATAAATACTGATTAGTTGGTTACAGTAACAATATTACTGAATTTATATTGAATCGAAACAAATCGATATTTTTTTTTTTCAGTTCAGATCTGGTTCGAAGTTCTGATATGAAGTCAATGCGAGGGCTTATTATAAAATTTTTCTGACAAACTGTGCGCAGACTTCAAACAACGCTAAATGAATTTCATTAACTATTTTTCCTTATTTAGTAACCAATAAACACTGGGTATAATTTTCCTCCGGTTTAAATTTTTTAGTATCAGGTTAATTACACCAAGCTATCTTATTTCCTAAAAAGAAAAAAAAAATTTCCAAGTACTAAACGTAGTTAAAAAAAACTATTAAAGTAGGTAGTATATCACTGTCTGTCTATACTGCGATATGTGTTTACTAAGACAGTTCAAAATCAGCATGTACAATTCCTTTTTTAAATTGGATTTTGTTCAAGTTCTATAAACCTTTCAGCGACTTTTCTCTTTAGTCTCCATGGTATCTACGATGTTAAATGCAGAGACTGTATAGTTGTACTCATTGTAATTCAGCTATTGCAATAAGGTTTGTTTTAAATTATTTAAAAATGTCTAGAGGTATTAAAATTGTATAAGTAAAAAATTCGGACGTTTAATGATTTAAAAGCTTATAAATGACTCTTAAAAGTCAAAAATATGTAAAACATTAATTTCGATTTCTAATACCATAAAAATTACCCGTTTAACATTCAATTTTTTTTTCACATTTTTATTCATACTTCCTCTTAATAGTGGAAAAAATATCTAAGCTGAGTTTAAAATCTTTGTTTCAAAATATAATTGCACTGAAAAATCCAACTGTTTTAGATTTAACAGTTTCTTTGCACCGAAATGCAAATAAGAAACGGTACACGATTTATGGAATTGTATTTCCGAATAATCTCATGTCTGCGGTTGACAGTACTCGACAAAACACACACATAAAACAAAAAAAAAAAAATAAATAAATGTGGGTGTAAACGAGTTTTCTGTGCCGCCACCTCCCAGAAGTAAAACGCTTTTGTCAGTTTAATTTTGCTTAGATTTTTTTTTTTGTTAAAATCCGATTAATAACCGCTACGAGCACTTACGTAAGAGTAAAATTCGTACACAAGAATTACGGTACCAAACCGCATCACTCTTTCACTCGATTAATTGAATGTATCATTACTCCTCGGGATGCCACAAAATATTCGTAACTTAGAAGCATGACCAGATGGCCTGTAGATTTATAATCTGTTTAAGTACTTGGTATATTACGATCGCAAAAACTTTGTTACATTCATCAGCCTAACATAATGTTCGGGCCCCCAATCAACAATCCGTTCATAGGCAATAACCTCTATGTTAAGCATACTGGAAACCGTGGTTTATTTTTATTTTATCCTTGCTTCGCAAATTGTGACATTTTTCTATTTCATAAATTAGAATTTTTTAAATCTTTCAAAATTAATATAAAATTTTGCTAGAACTGAAGACTAGCAGTTATATGCACAGTGGAAGGTTACAACCTGATTAATCTCGCACTGTTCGGCTAAGAAGCCTACCTTCATTTGTACAATCGGGTTTTAATTGATTAAGGGTTGCTTGCTTTAATGACATATCAACCAATCACATTTGCGCTAAAGCTTGATTTGGTTTAATGTTTGACGTCATTTTCTCGCTTAACAGAGAATTTATACTAGATTCCACGAAGAAAAAATAAACTTAATTCACGACTGTTGCAGATTATTTTCATGGCTTGTGTGTTTAAAGTATCTGTATGTAGACTCCCCTTTTTCCCCCCCATGTCCATAACCTTTTGTTAAATTAATATTTAAACTAGTTTTACCCTAGCGTATGAAAGTTATACGATAATTATATATTATCGCAACTCTTGAATTCTTTGTGCTATTTTGTTTTGTCATATGCTAGCATACGGGAGAAAAACAGGAAAGGGGAGAAAGATGGATATGGAATGCTATTAGAAAATTACCGTGTAATAATTATTTTGTTACACTAGGCAAGGATTATATGTTTAGTTTATTAACAAGGCCTTGTTGTTAGTATATGTGTAAACTGTTTGAAAAAGTATATATATGCATATGTAATGACTTACATAGAATTAAAAGAGTTACGTAACATGTTTTATAAGCTATTGTTTTTGGTGTACTGCATGCTATTAAGGAAACTTAAGTTTCGTCATCCTTATTTCGGTTATAGCCAATAAAACTGTAAGTAAACTTGTTTTTGTGCTTGTACATTAAACTTGCTTTTCATTCAGCTTGGTATGCTCAAAACCTTATTTAGCTTTTATTCGTCTTATTCTTTATTTAACCATATTTGGCTAGTGAACCCTTTCCCTATCACCAGATAAAAAAACTGTTAAAAGATGTCATTCATATATCTAATCAATATATATAATTAAATCTAAACTCTTCAATTTAAATATTTTCCACTAAGAGTAATTATACCGCATTAGCTGTATATATCATATAGGACTGGCAAAATATCCCATCTTAGAATTAAATCTAAGCTGAAATGGTAGTTTAGGTGACTATTTGTTGTTTGTAAATAAAAACACACACACAGCAAGAGTTTTTTGTAAGAAAAAAAAAAAAAGGATGAGCAATTTGAACTATAACAGACAAGTCGGTTCTAACCTAATAATATCTGCAAGAGATGACTTTTCAGAGATTATAAATCACATTTCATCTGTTAGAAAGTCTTTTAAAGTTCTAAAATGTGATATTTCTCTTATAAATCAGATGAATAATTGCAAAAATATTTCCCTGCCCTGCAAACTGTATGAAAATGTCTGTTCTTTATATTTCAACGTCCAAAATATGAGGAATGTCCATAAACTTGTAGAGATGAATTCAGCTTCATTGCATCTGTATCTTCTCCTTGAGCACCATATCCAGTTTGTTTCAATATTTCATTAATGTCACCTTCAGAGATTAACGCAAAGGCTACGAGTGAGTTGTATTATCACTGAGAGAGGAGCTCGATGGGTGTAGGGTGCAAACATTCCACGCTTTCAATATACTTCATCTCTAATAATTAACAAATTTTTATACAAAGTGAAAAGTGGAAACTTGTTTAAAAAAACATTTCAGGCACACTGTGTGCAGACTTTATACTACACAAAATGAAAGTCATTGTTAATTTTTGATTCTTTGAAAACAATATTTATCAAGTATTTTCTCCACCTAATTAAACTTTTAAAAATTACCAGATCCATGTCACTACAGGATTCAATTTTCAAAATAGCTAAAATATTTAATACTACATTTCAAATGCAATAAATGCTAAATGAAATAAGAAACGAATAAAGTAGGTAAATTTTCATTACAAGTCTAAAGTATTTACTTGTAAAAATTTAAATGCATTACAATTTTTTATAGTGTCTTTATAAGTTATTATATTAAAATATGAAAAATCAGATAACTTTTTGTTTAAGTCTAACATTCCAAGAATTTATTTTAAGGTATCCGTCTACGTTAAAAACGTCATTTTTTGCCAAAAATCATAATTTTTATTTCTCTATTGTAAAATTTCAACATGTCGGCTTCTAAATCTGTTTTTATCTCTAAGACATTTTAAAGAAAAGTACAGCTGTTAAACAGTGACAACTGTCAAAACAAAACGGTTTGTTTTGGAATGCTACAGTCTATTTTTTTGCAACACGAGGGCTAATGAGATCGGGACCTACTGCTTAAAGCCCATTTCGAACTTCTACGAACATCCATGCCACTATGGGATTCGAACCCACGAGCACCGGTACTGAAGGTCAGCACCCTAACCATTCGGCCAGTCAAAACAAAACGGAAGTCGCGACTTCGGAACCGGAAGTTGTGAATTTAGAGCCTTTTAAAGATCAATTGTTGGACAAAACTTTAAATTTTCATGAAGATTAAACATTTTTGTAGTACTTTCAATAATTAGCAACTTGGCAATTAGAAAGTTTTGAAGCAAGGAAGTGTGGGATATTTTAAACATGTATTTTAATTTTTAATAGTTAAAGTTGCTTTCATAAACTTCAAATGCGTTTTTCTCAGAACGGTATTTTTAATAAAACGTTGAAACTTTAAATGCGATTTCTCAAAAAGTTCTCAAAATATTTTGTTGAAATTTATGAATGCTTTTGATACTATTTACTAGTGAATGCCTAGTGAATAGCTTTAAACTTGGATAATTTTTAATGATGTTAAACTCATAGTTAGATATAAAGGTAATAAAAATTTGTTAAAAATTGAATGTGTATGATTTTGAAGGACCAAAATTTTTTACCAAAACTATATTAAGAAAAGATTTAAGGTAATTCACTAGTCGAGTGTATAAGAAATGTGTTGCATCAAAAAATATTGAAATAATTTAATTTACTAAAAAATTGGAGCTTCTGAAAAAAAAACAATTTTTTTACTAAATGTTCTCTATTAAAAATTTCATAGAAAATATATTTCTGGAGAAGTTTTTAAGCGTAGTTCTGTATGATAATATAAAAAATAGATCTAAAAATGTAAAGACATGAACTAGTTTCTACGTTTAAAGAAAAATTCTGACCGTAGAAGGATACCTTAAACGATTCAGCAATGTCCAAACTTTTAAAACTGCAAATCGAAAAATCTAATTTCAAAAAGTTTGAGTGGCGAATCTCTTTAAATAGGACAAGTAAAGCAAATTCACGAATGAATGTACACACATTAGGGCTGATAAACTGGCGACCTCAAGCAGCATCAGAATTCAAAATAAAATCGCAAGCAAAAAGTAAAACATAAGTGGAAGAAAAAAATTGTGCAAGACGACTTTCAAATAGTTAACATTGGAAATACTGATTGCATAATTATTTTTGAGAATATAGAGAACTTAAGTCAAAAATTGGGAGGTAGTGGTTGATTGGTTGAAGACCTCCGTCAACTTTACGTGGGTAAATGAGACAAAGACTTTCCTGCTTTAAAGTAGGTTCCGAAATGAGTCATGTCACCTGTAGCTTACGAACTCCGCTACCGAATAGCAGAGCCCTACCCCTTCGACATTGTTTTTCTATAACTCGGTTAGGTTTTCATCGCTACGATCTACTATTTTGCTGGATGACTGTTAACGACAGGGACCTACTGCTTAAGCCGATTCCGTTTGGCTAAGAGCATCCATGCCCCAGTGGGATTCGTATCCACGAACTGCAAAAATCAATTTCAAAATGTAATAAACTAGATTGACGTAACTCTTTCCAAACACTTCAATGAACTTTTAACGAGGACATTACTCTATAAATACTTCACTTCAAAAGACGTTCTCGTGTATCTACCTACTCCTCTTAAATTCTCGAAATTTAACGAAATTCAATGAAAAGTACAAGTAAAAAAAAAGAATTTAAAAACACAGATATCAAGTGCTTTATGAGATAAGAGACCGTCAGATGTTTAATTCGGGGCGCTACAGTCTACATTTCGGCAAGAAGAGGGTTAATGAGATCGGGATTACTGCTTAAAGCATATTCCGAACAGCTAAAAAACACCCATGCCACTATGGGATTCGAAATTGCGAACTCCGATACAGAAGAACATCGCCCTAACATTTGGCCATCATCCGGCAAAACTGGAAGGAAATTGCTTTCAAAAAATGGAAGCAACAGAAGTCCTTAAACTATTCATCCTCGAAAGAAATATAAAAATGAAATGGGTTTCAAATAACTTCAATATAACTCAGATATCACTTAACCCATATTGGACCGCTGTCCTATAAATAGGACAGCAAATAAAACTCCATTTAATAATAAAGTTATAAATATTTTTGAGTGTATTTTAACACCTATAAAATAAACTCACTTTAGTAAAGAAACAAAAAAATGAGAAATGAAATTATATTGTATTGTAAAATTTACTTTCAGCAACCCTTTAAAATTTGTCATTTTATAATTTTTAATTTCATATTTATTATCTTTTTTAAACATTGTGGAGGTTACTTGTAGTTTAAATATAGAGCTAATAATGTAGCTCAAAATTTTTGTCCAAAAAATATTTTGCACTTGTATTTTGTAAGTATAAACAAGGTGTCCTAAAATTAGGACAAGTTTAATGAAATGTAAGTGATATTTGTTAAATTTTAGTAGTATATTGGACCGTTGTCCTATTTATAGGACAGCTAATTTCTTTAACAATTAAAAATAGTTTTTTTAAGTTTTGGTTTAATATGCTTAGTTATTCCATATTAATGATAAGGATAAAGTTTTAATAGCTTTCAGAAATACTTAGTTGATATGGTCCAATATGGGTTAACGTAGGAATCCGCGCGTCGCACATAACAATATCATTAGTCAGATGAGAGAAACTTGATTCAGCAGTGGTCTGTTGTAGACAAATTTATTAGTTTCAAAATGCAATAAACTAGATTCACTTACTCCTCTTGCCAAAAACAATACAATGAGTTTTCATTGAACACATATCTGAATAAATACTTCCCAAGAAGAGAAAGAGTGCTCGGCTTAAAGTAGCCAATTTTTTTTAACGACATCGAATGAAAATTGCAAATAAAACAAGAATTGTTAAAAAGACGGGACAAGTCAGATATCAAGAGCATTACGAGTTTATAAGCCGCTTGAACAACCTTCAGATGTTTGCTTTCGAGAGTTGCTGTATACTTTTTTGCAAAACGGGGGCTAATGACACTGGGACCTACCACTTAAAGTCGATTTGGGACAATTTTGAACATACATGCCACAGTGGGATTCGAACCCACGACTTCCGGTACCGAAGAACAGCACCCTAACCATCGGGTCATTGTTCGGTTTCTGAGTTTATAAGAAGTACGGATATTAGAAGCAATGGTTATATAAGAATTTGAGGCAGAATATAAAACCTGGCATACTGAGCGACAGAAGATATTGGAGACAATTTAATGTGAAAAAGAGTACAAGAAAATAGGATAAAAGATTTAGTTCATTACACCTCATAACGTTTTTCGAAATAAATCGATTTGTAAAATCATTAGAGAACAGTTATCTGATTACTCTTGCCACCAATAGAATAACTAAATTTGAATCTGAACAAATTATTTAGATAGCGCTCGGAAATATAGCTCCATAGATTATTTTGGAGCGCTACGGTCTCCTGTTTCGCACACGAGGGCTAATGAGACCGGAACCTACTACTTACAGCCGATTTCTAACAGCTACGAACATCCATTCCAGCAGCAGAATTAGTATCAGAGAACTCTGGTGCCGAATAGCTGCGCTCTACCTTTCGACCATTCTCCGGATGGAAAATTTGGTATAACATTCATAAGAGCAATGACATGTTTAACAGAATCCTTTAAATTAGCAGATTAAAAACCCCTCAAAATTGAAAGACCATTTAATACGAGTAATTAACTTATAGGAGGCTTAGAAGCGATAGACAAATTGTAAAGTTACAGAGCATAAAGCTAATCTTCGATTAAAGAGATTTGGTTTGGTTTGGAGCTCTACAATCTATCGTTTTGCTACCCGAAGGCTAATGAGACCGATACCTACTCTATAAACCCATTCCAAATAGCTAAGAACAACCATGCCTGCAATGGGATGGGTGGCTATAAACTTCGGTACCGATTGGTTGGTTGTATAAAGCTTTATGGCACTGAGACGTCTTAAGTCATGTTGTGCCAAACAAATAGCTTAAAGCTTACACTACAGCGATCAAAAGTTAAAACAGCAAGAACAAAAGAATGTCAGAAGATAAAAATAAACAAGCAAGAAAATATGTAATAACATTGTATAAACAAAAAGATGATTAGTCCAGTGCGCTTAAATATAAGTATAAAAACCAATATCTTAGAAAATTAGAGAGATTCAAATGTGGTGGAGTTTGGTACCGAAGAGCAATGCCTTACCTATTCGGCCATAGTTCGGCAATACTGACACAGGTTTGGTTTGAAGACCTACGGTCTATTTTGTACAATACGAGGACTAATGAACAAAGAATAATTCCTTAAAGCAGATTTAGAAAGGCTAAGGGCATCCATTACAGTTGTGTTACGAACCCACGATTTGTGGTACCGAAGAGCAGATCCCTACGCCTTCGCCCATTCTTCATCTGAAATTATAAGGTTTAGTTTTTAGCACACTACGGTCCACTTTTCTGCAGTACGAGGACAATAAGACTAAGACCTACTGTTTAAAGCCGATTAAGAACGGCTAAGAGCCGACCTGCCACTGTGGGATTCGAATCCACGAACTCCGTACCGAAGAACAGCGCTCTAACCATTTGCCCGTCAACCAACATAATTGGAAGGAGATTGACACTTCCAAAAATTGGAAACAGCATAAATCATTAACATAGTCATCCACAAAACTAATATAAAAATAAAAACGGTTTCAAATCGCTTCAAAATAACTCATGTAGATATCACTAAATATAGGAATCCGCGATTCACACATAGCAATATCATTATAAGATTAGTTTTTATCAGATGATTAAACAACAGTTATCTGTCCTAGACCAATTCATGAATTTTCAAATGCAATAAAGTAGACTGACGTAGGCCTCTTGCCTAAACAACCCAACAGAATTTTAACGAGCACATTACTGAATAAATACTTCACACCGAAAGAAGTTAATGTTCGAAGAAATGAAGAAAGATCGTCTTCAACTTCCGATATTGTTTAACGAAAGCATATGAAACTTACAAGTAAAAAAAGAATTGTTAAAAAGACGGGATAAATCAGTTATGGAGTGCTCTATGAGTTTGTAAGAGGTTTGAAAATCCTTCAGATATTTGGTTTGGAGAGCTACGGTACTTTTGCAACATGAGGGATAATGACACCGGGACCTGCTCAAACCTGATTCTGAAGAGCTACGAACATCCATGACGCAGAGCGAATCGAACCCACGACTTCCGGTACCGAAGATCGACCCTAACCGACATCGTTCGGCTTATGAGTTTGTAAGAAGTACTGATACTAGAAGTAATGTATATAAGGCTATCTGAGAATCTGAGGTAAGATCAGAGTAAGAATCCGAGGTAAAATTTTAAACCTGACATAATGAGCAACAGAATGTATTGGAGACAATTTGATGCGAAAAAGACAAGATAGGATGGCAGATTTAGTTCATTCCAGCTTGAGTATCAGCTAATTTTCCTCTCAATAGGATCTCTCATTAACAAGTTTTTCGAAGAAAGTAGATTCGTACAATCATTAGAGAACAGTAGTCCGATTACTCATGCCAGAAATGGTTGACTGGTTAAAGTTTTACGGCGAAAGGTCCTATTTTGGGCACAAGGTGTTTTTTCATAAATACAACAAGACATAACAGATAAAAGTGCACTAATCCGAAAACAGAACAAGATAAAACAAGCAAAGGTAAAACAGTACCAATTTAAAAAATTTATAGAAATGTCTACTGTATATATACTCAATTACACAGGATAGGTACGTAAACATGCCAGCAATGGAATAACTAAATTAGAATCTGAACTAATTATTTAGATAACATTCTGAAATTTTTCTCAATTTGTTAGGTTGGAACGCTACGATCTACAGTACTGCTCACGAGGGCTACTAGCAGATTCCGAAAGGATAAGAACACCCATGCCACAATGAGATTCGAACCCATGAACTCCGATACCGAAGATTTGCTTCCTCGCCATTCGGCCGTCATCCGCCAAAATTGGAAGGAGATTGACACTTCCAAAAATTAGAAGCAGCAGAAGCCATTAGAATTGTCATCCTCAAAACTAATATAAAATGAAAAGGGTTTGAATTAACTCTTATGATATCACTAAATATAGGAATACAAGATTCACACATAGCAATATCATTAGTCATCCGATAGAAACTAACTTTTATAAACTAACTTTTATAAACTAACTTTTATAAACAGTGATGTCTCGTAGGCAAATTCATAAATTTTTCAAAATGCAATAAACTAGACTGACGTAGGCTTCCTGCCAAAACAATCCAATAGTTTTATCGAACCCATTACAGAATAAATACTTCACATCGAAAGAAGTTAATGTGCATCTATCTGCTCGTCTTCAACTTCCAAAATTGTTTAAGGAATTCCAATGAAAATTATAAGAAAAAAAAAAGATTTATATGCCAGGTTTAAAAATGGAGTTAAGGATTAAGCGAGTTATAATTGAAATTATTTGGAACTCAACGATAACGTAACAGGAGAAAAACACCCTCGAGCGGACTACACAAGAGTGGAGAAGCTGACGCGGAATTAGAGAATATGAATTTGCTCAGGTAGCGACGACAAAAACTCACTTCTAGGCGAGAAATTGGGCTTGTTGCTCCAAAATGTGAACAAAAAATATCTAAAATGGCGTAGCTTTTAACGGAAGGATTGCAATAAAGAACTTTTTATATACGAACTAATAGGTTTTCTACGCCTTAATCTCTCTGACTGTGTTAAATATATACAAACAGGGGTCTGGCTTAGACAAATTCATCAATTTTAAGATTCCGTAAACTAGATTCGCGGAGCTATGTTGCCAAAACAATCCAATGGGCTTTCAACGAGCACATAACTGAAGAAATGCCCATCAAAAGAAATTGTGTATTTCAGTGCTCGGCTTAAGTGCACGCAATTTTTTAAAGAAAGAAATCCAATGACAAATTGAGAGAAAAAAAATATTGTTAAGACAGGAGAAATCTTATATCAAATGCTTTATGTGTGTGCAAGTGGTTTGAACGACATTTAATTTGGAGAGCTACGGTCTATTTTGCAGAACGAGGGCTAATGAGACCGGGACCCATTTCTTAAAGCAGATTTTGAACAACTACGAACACCCATGCTACAGAGGTATTCGAATCCACGACTTACGGTACCGAAGATCCACCCTAACCGACATCGTTCGGATTATGAGTTTGTAAGTACCGATATTAGAAGAAATGGATAAAAATAGAGGTAAAGTATAAAACATGGCATAGTGAGCGACAGAAGGCATTGGAGACAATCTAATGCAAGAAAATAGTATGGCAAATTTAGTTCATTACAGCTGAAGTGACAGCTGTTTTTCGTCTCAATAATGACCCTCATTAATAACCTATTCGAAATAAGACGGTTTGTACAATCGTTAGAGAACAGTAATCTGGTTATTCATGCCAGTAATGGAACTAAATTAGAATAAAAACAAGCTACTTACATAAACGTTCGGAAATTTTGCTAGATTGGTTGATTGGTAACGGTCTACTATTTTGCTCAAGGGAGCTAATGACACCGGAAGCTACTACTTAAAACCAATTCCGAACGGCTACGGACATCCATTCCAACAGCAGAATTCGAACACGCGAAGTGCGGTACCGAAGAGCAGAGCTCACTTTTTGGTCATCGTTCGAATGGAAAATTTGGTATTATCATAATGTTAACAATAAGAAGTTTAACATAATCCTTTTAATTAGGAGACAAAGATCCCAAATTTGACAGACCATTCAGTCGAGTGATTTAGCTTAGAAAACTATACCGCCTAGAGAACAGATAATATAAAATTTCAGAGCATAGATGTGATCTTCGATTAAAGAGACACGGGTAGATTTGGAGAGCTACAGTCTACTGTTTTGCAACCTGCGGGCTAACAAGACCGATACCTGCTCTTTAAATCCAATTCCAGATAACTACGAGCATCCATGCTAGCAATGGGATTCGGGCAGTTAAACTCCAGTAGCGACTGGTTGGTTATATAAAGTTTTGTGCCACTGAGAAGTCTTAGGTCGTATAGTGCAAAATAACTTAAAACTTACACTACAGCGACCAAGTTAAAACAACGGATAAAAAGGTGTCAGAAGATAAAAGCAAACAAGTAAAAATATGCAATAATAGCGTATAAACAAAAAAGTGATTATTCCAATGTACTACGTATAAATGTGAAACCAGTCTTAAAATATTAGAAAGATTCAAATGAGCAGAGCCAAAGAGCAGTACCATAGATCGGCAAAAGCGACGCCGAATAGGTTTGGAACACTACGGTCTACATTTTGCTACACGAGGGCTAATGAGACCGAGGTCTACTGCTTAAAGCAGATTCCAATTGGCTACGAACATCCCTGTCTTAGTGGGATTCGAAACCAAGAACTCCGGTACCGAAGATCAGCACCTTACCAGCCACTTGTCAGCCTTAATGTGTGCATTTTTTTGTCCATGAAATTTTTTTCGGCTCGTGATATTTTCAGGCGTTGATTTTCTGTCTCGTCGCTCCCTGAATTTTTATCCACTAAAGTTGTCGCATTAATTATGCCTGCAGTAGAAGTCAAATCAACGAACTCCTGTACCGAAATGCAGCACAGTACCCATTCAGCTCCTCTCTTTGAGCGATCGACAGATGATCTGGTGGTCAATCTGCAGGGCTAGATTGCTGGATTCCACAAATAAGATGCACTGTACCTCTCCCAGGGAACATGCCTATAAACGAGAAAAATATCACTTATTACAGAAGTATTCATGGATCTATTAACACATAGGAATAAATAGTCAAGGTATAAATACGGATCAATATGTTAAACCATACTTAACAGAGTATACTTATAATAAATGCAATAAAGGTAAAATTTACCATTTATGTACTGGCGAAAAATACTTTCCCCTAACGCAAGTGTCAATATGGGCACTATATTCCTTTACGTCAATATAAGGCTGCGAAGCTTTTGACCATTTAGCACCCCCGGGAAGCACGTAAAGTTTAAGGTATGCTACGGACGCAAGTAACATGACCCCCGATGGGTCCGCGTAATTTTAAAGCAGGGAAGAAGCAGAAGACCCCAGGTTTGGCCTGCCACCCGCAGATGTATCGTTTGAGAACTTTGAGGACATTGTGACCACGAACCTACTTTACGTGATCCAATCACTTTTAACGAACATGGCGGATCTTAAGCTGTCTCCAGCCCCGAACCCGCAACGTTTGAGTTACGATATCACTGCCTTTGCCTACTGAGCTACCGCGGCTACCATGGTGAAAAATATGAGTACAAACCCCAAACTATGTATCAAAACGTGGTTATCAAGACCAAGACGTAATCGTTCTAAAATAACTTTACACTCCTTTGAATCCTGTAAAGCAGCAGCGAAATAGTGGTCCACGGTCTGCCAATGGTTCGTGAAAAATATTTGAAGGTTTGCAGGCATAATGGAAGATTATTTGTAACATGTAACATAAGTAACAAAAAGTTCCAGTACCATTCAAATTAAAAAATAAAAACTGACAGAACTTATAATGAAGTAAGGTCTTTATTATTTTTAATCTATGATACTATTCAGCTAAATAGTAACCAAGTGCTGTAAAACACCTTCCACATTTTAGGGTTTTCTTCTCAAAAATATATCACACCTGGAAGGTATAACGCTAAATTTTACAATGGAATTTTACAATGTTGTTCACAAACCCATTTCAGAAATACGGCTTTATCAAAAAGAAATATGCGCCTTATGTGTAGGTCCGCCACACCTCGTAGATAAAAAGCAAAAGTTACAATAAGAAATGCTCATGCCTCGCACATTTTCGTAAACAGAAGTTAGTAACTAGGTATTACGAAATTAGAGAAAGGTCAGCTTGAGTTCCGAGTTATATAAAATTGTGGTCAATACTTCAAAAGGAAACCGGCTCGTAAAAATGCGATCTTTTGAAAAACAACTTTTCGATTTGAACAGAATTTAAGCCAGGTGTAATGGGTACAAAGATACCACACTTATAGTACATAGGAAAAAGTACTTAGGATTTAAAAATGAAAGTATTTTCTAAAAATCATTAAAGAAGCTGCGTCTACGAATAACCCCCGATACCCCTTCAATATATAAAAGGGAGAGTACAAAAAGATGTTGAGAAAAGGTCCAGGACATAAAAAAGGGAGTCTCGTAGAAAAAAAAATAAATGAAAATAAATACGAGCGTGGGGTGCTATAATCCAACGAAACATCAGATTTTGAAAAATTACCACCTGAATCTCCAAGAGTGGATAGTTTTCTCGAATGGGGACGGAACCACGGAGGGATTAAGGAAAAGGTAAAGGGATATACAGTAGAACCTCTTTTTAATGACCCCACGATACAACGACCCCTTCGTTAGAACGACCATCTTAAAAAGTCCCAATTATTTTACCATAGGAATAATGTTAATTTTGAATCATTACAACGACCCCAAGCGTATTATTTTTCGTTAGAACGACCGCCAATTTTAGTCCGCAGAACTCATGAGCAAGTGGGCTATTTCAAAATTAATGTACTGTGGTGCAACTTCAAAAAATCTGTACTCCTCTGTGTTTCCTTAAAGGAGGGGAGGGACCGAACGATGGCCGATTGGTTAGGGTGCTGGCCTTCGGTACCAGAGTTCGTGGGTTCGAATCCCACAGTGGCATGGATGTTCGTAGCCGTCCGGAATCGGCTTTAAGCTGTAGGTCCCGGTCTCATTAGTCCTCGTGTTGCAAAAAGTAGACCGTAGCACTCCAAACCTAACCAAAGGAGGGGGAGGTGACAAAAAGGGAGAACTAAATCTTGAATTATTTTTTGAGGAGTTTGTTGCGGTAGAAGAAACTTCACAGTGCTGCAAAGAAAATTTGAGGACGATTTTATTGCCCGTATTCCGGAATTGAAGAAATCTGCGATTCCGACGACAGAGAAGAAATCATCCAAGCTTTTGAAAAAGTGAATTCTGAAGATTTCATTCAAAATTTAACGGATATGGAATCAGTGATAATGAAAAAAGGACTTTAAACAGGCGTCAATCAAAGACTTTTTTCAAAAATTCAGTAATGGAAATACAAATAAATAGAAGTGTTCTCTAGGTATGTACTGTTGCATTATTTCTGCTCAGTTTTTTTTTTTCAATTAGTTACAACGACCCTATGATGTTGGTCCCACAGGGGGTCATGCCGAGGTTCTACTGTATATGCGAGAAAAAAAAGAGAAAAGAGGATTTTCTTTTATTGTTTAGTTTTTAGGTTTTTTTTTTTTTTAGCTTGGCAAAAAAAAAAAAAAAAAAAAAAAAAAAAAAATGTGGCTTCATCTTCAGGGGGTAAGTTCTGTTTTACTATTTTTAAAGCAGTGAGAATTGATTTAATATTTTTGTCTACATATGAAAATTGTAAATAGATTCCTTTTTTTTATCTAAAATTTCTATGTCTTAAAGAAATTAAATGTTCTGAATCACTAACAAAAATAGGTATGAACCTGGATTTTAAGTTAAATAAAATAAATGATTAAGAATTAAATGAGTAAAATTTTAAAGTTTTAGCGACTGAGCACAAAATTAGATTCCAAACTACCTCATCTATCTTGCGATTTAGGTCTCAAAAGCTATATTTCATCCATTTTTGTCGAGATCTCATTTTTGGCTTTTTATTTAAAAAAAAAAAAAAAAAAAAAAAAAAAAAAAAAAAAAAACAAAAAAAACTAGCATATAGCCCGTTATATGACAGGATTAGTAAATTTTTTAATTTTCCAGAATTGTAAAGTACCTTATGAGGTAGGTAAAACAATTTTTTTTTTTTTTTTTTTTTTTTGAGAATTTTCATTGCTACAAAAAATAATTGATGATTCAATTCAAAATCATCACATACGTACCTACTTATTATTTAAGTCAAATATAAAAGAAAATTGTTCGCATAAATCTGATTTCAGTGATAAAACGTATGAAAATAATGCAGACAATATTTAAATAATTTGAAATAAGAAATGATTAAATGAGAGGGTTAAAGGAATGACGTCATAATACTAGAAAAAATATTTTTACCTATTATGTGATGAATTGATAAATTTAATCGCCTGCTCTTAACCGGGGAAATTAGGGATTGAAATGATGGCATTAAATACTATAAAAGGGGGAGAAGAGGTGGATTTTGAACATTTTAAAAGAGTATTTTTTGCTGTGATAGGAAGCCTGTTTGTACCAATTTATTTTAGAATCAGATCCATAGTTTAAGAGGAGATACACTTTATTCCCTTTGAAATTTCTTAACCCTAACTGATAAAGAATCCAATATGGATGCCTCTATCCATTCCAGGTCCAACCGCTTCATAAATTCGAGGACTGACGGACAGATAACTTAATCTATTATTATATAGGGGATGAGTATATCCTTGAGTGAGAAAGAGCTGAAAATTTTAACTCCATTTTCAACAAGCTATGAGAAAAAAAAA
Organism: Pardosa pseudoannulata; assembly: GCA_032207245.1. Taxonomy (NCBI): domain Eukaryota; kingdom Metazoa; phylum Arthropoda; class Arachnida; order Araneae; family Lycosidae; genus Pardosa; species Pardosa pseudoannulata. Next base: position 128,020,440 of record CM063508.1, on the reverse strand, counting down.
TTTGATCTGTCACAGTAATTAATACTCGATATCGCTCTCTGTCCACATATGATAAGCAAGAACATACATCGGAGTAAAAACGGGTAATGCATAAATTGCTTTTTAAATTATGATATAACTTTACTATTCATGCTTGCTATTTTTATTAAACCATCTGTGGTTCCTTGGCCTTTCCTAAGGTTTCGGCTTTGAGATATTTATCACGAAACAGTTCACTGAGGGAGAGTACACTGTCTACAAGTATTTGGACCCCTATGCAAATGCTGAAATCTGCGGTCCTGAGGTACGTCACGCCCTCCCCCGGTATACATCGTGGAGGGAACAGCATTGGCATTAGTCGCATACAAGATTCCGCGCAGTTTGGAGGTCTGATTTAGAGAAAGGTATATAATTATCAGGTATCAAATGTGGCCGATCCTTAAGGGACATATCTAGCGATCTGAAGTACCCAAAATCGACAGTGGCCTATGTGATTAAGAAGTGGAATGCGAGCGGTGATTGTCGGAATGTGCTCCGAGTCGGCAGACCAACGAAGTGACCGACGAGTGCTGTCCAGAGAAATTCGGAAGAACCGCACCCAACCGATGGCCCTCATCCGCGAGGAGTTTCGACAGGCATCCTGGAGTATTGTTTCAATGAATACCATCCGTAAGGAAGCACATATGCTTGGTTTTCATGGTCGTGCTGCTGCCCATAAGCCTTTGATCACAAAGTCCAACCGCGCTGCTCGGTTAATGTGGTGCAAAGCACATCGAAATTGGACCGTAGATCAGTGGAAACGGGAGCGACGAATCAAGGTTCATGTTTTACCTTTACCGTTCGGATGGCACGGTCTAGTCTGACGTGGAGCTGCCTGGAGAACGTCTCCTGCCAGAATGCATTGTACCAACAGTCAAGTTCAGCGGGTGGATTTATGGTCTGGTATGGACTGGGACCCTTTGTTCTCATTCATGGTAAGCTCAACGCCGATTCTTACTGCACTATTTTGGATGACAGTGTGCTTCCTACGTTGTGGCAGTTTTACGGGTTGAACCCCTGTTACTTTCAGGACGAGAATACCAGTCATGTTTCGAAGTTAACCAAGGTTTGGTATGGTACCAATGGAGTTATTCGAATGGACTGGCCTGCCCAGTGCCCAGACCTGAACCCTATCGAGAATCTCTGGGACAAGTTGGATCGCCGAATTAAAGGGTTGTACTACTTGTCCAAAATCGGTGAAGGAAATTGTATGTCTACTCCAAGCCAAGTGGAAGACAATACCACTAGCTGTAATACAAAGACTTGTGGAAAGTATGCCCCGGAGGGTTCATGCTGTAATTGCCTCGCGTGGGGGCTGTACCAACTATTGATTTTGAATAAAGTTTTTCTTTTCTATTACAGGTGTCCAAATACTTATTGGTAAACAGTGTATTAATCATGAGTCATTCCTGAAAAATGTCCAATGTTTAAAATAGTTTAGGACAAAATTCTGAAAGAAGGTAGTATTATGCTAACAGTTACTAGTGTGAAAGTAAACGAATAAGGTTAAAGCTAGTGAAAAAAGATTTTGAAAGCTAATTAAAACTAAAACGAAACCCTATAATTGGTGAAGTTAATTGGGTTCCAAAATAATATTAAGAACATGTGTGCAATCTGACTGAATGAAATAAAAGTTAATATTCTATAAAATAATTAGCCATTTTTAATTTTAAATTCATATAATTGGTGGTTCGCCAAATAAGAATTATATATGCAGTAATCTTTGAAGTTCTAAAGTTTGCTAAGTTCTGTTCTAAAAGTTATTACACTTCATATGTTGAAAATTGGTTATTCCATGCGAAATCAACGCAATTTTTAGAACAAATTCTACCTGACCACCTCCAATTTTGATTAAATTTGGTATAGCAAGTGACTTCATGGTTATAAAGAAAATCTCCAAATCTTATGTTCAAATAACAGGTTTGGGAGTTGTAAGGCTTTAAAGTTGCCAGATATGTCTAAAAAATACACTATCAGCACACCTTTAAATTACACTTGCTACGCACCTAAGCTAGAGATATGTGCAAGGTGTTAATTTAAACCTTTTTTTTAATGGGCTTTCATATAATATACAATACATAACTTAAAATTGCAAAAAAGTTTAAATTTCTCAAAAAGGCAAGTTTTTAAAATTTTGAAAAAAAAAAATCTCAAAAATTGCTCATATTAATCCATTCTCAAAATTCCATGTTGGGTTAATAATGGGATCACAAGCTACAAAAGTTTTTTTTGTTTGATATATTTACTATTACAATAACGAAATGAGAACATGCGTTCATTACTTTTAAAGTAACTCATCTGTTTAGGATGGCATTAATGTTTACACAATACCTTATCGACACATTTTCTAGTAAATAGTACATTTAACATTTGTGAAACTTTCAGAATAAAGAAAAATCCTCAAAGTGCATTTTGATGGATGGTGCTACTTTTTAGTTGGAACTGGTAGAAAGATTCATGTGTTTTGAGAATTTCTACTTCTGAAAGACTAAACATTTGTCCTGTTGGAGTTAAAGGACTCACCTTACACAAAACATCTGAAATTTGAACCCATAGTACATCTGACTTCATACATTGGGACATAGTACATTGGGATCATAATGGGATCACAAGCTGTAAAATTTGTTTTGTTTGGTATATTATTACAATAAAAATGTGAAATATTTGTTCCTCACTTTCAATGTAAATACTTTGGAAGTTGTATATGGAAGTAATACTGACAACACTTTATTATTACATACTCCAGTAAATACTGCAGTTAACACACTTTAAATGTAATTTGTAAAAATTTTATAATTAGGAAAAATTATTACTGTTTAGAAAAGTTACTTTGGATCAATGTTGATTTGCTGACTTAGAATTTGTGTATAGCCTAACCTAGATTTTAAAAGGTTTTTCTGATCAAATTTACATTTAAAATTTAAATTTCATATAAAGCCAAGTTTAAAATAAAGAAATCTTAAAGTTATTCACTCTTTAGCCCTAAAAGTTTAACCTTGGATTAATAAGATCCACTGTGTTCGTTTAAGGTGACTAAGGCACGTAAAATAGGTCCATGGTCCAAGATCTCAATGTACCTCTGGGGGTGGCAGGCCTAAGGTCTTCTGCTCGGTTCCTGCTTCAAAATTACGAGGATCAAGAGGGGGGGGGTAATGTTACTTACATCCCTACCATTCCTTAAGCTACATGTGCTCCTCGGGTAGTACTGAATGAGATACTCAGTCAAGTTCAATTCGCAATCTTGCTTAAAAGTGTACGTATCTGTATTGCTACCCGCGCTGGAGAAAAAATTCTACATCATTTCGAACGTCGAGAAGGGTCAAACACTAACCAAGGGACGCACTCCAAAAACAGCGCTTTACCAAAGCCGTCTTGAGACTCCAATTCAGACAAAATCCTTTCCCTGCTGCTGAGGTCACAAATCGGGGCCAACATACTTCACCACCACCCTCTAATTCCCTGTTGGTTCATGCATTCAATGTAAGGGGAAAATAACACCCCTTTGGAATGTAAAAATGAACTTAAGAAATCATATCTTGATATATTAGACCGGAAGTTTATTTTGGCCCAACGATTTCTGCATTCATGTGTTCAATTAAAAAAATTTCAGACTTTAATAACTAAAGAGTTTGAAGAAGAATATTTAAACTAAAAAAAAAGAGAAAGAAAACTGCTTATTGAGCTTACTTTAGAAAAACTACAAGTACAAGAAAACTTTGGCGGGGACAGTGTTTTAATGAAAAGTGTAAAAAGGCATGAACAAATTGTTATATCACTGTGTAAAATGCATATCTAACATCTTGCTTAGTGATTATTGTAAAATGTATAATAATGTATTAAAAAAAAAAAAAAAAAAAAAAAAAAAAAAAAAAAAAAAAAAAGGCTACCTTGACACTGTATGTGAAAAAGTGTTTTAAATTTTTATACTTAATTTTTACTAATAGTAATTTTAAAAGGATTTTTGATTTTTTCTCTTTAGTATTTTACTAAAATATGTGAAAATAGAAACATAGCATTCTTAAAAACCTTTTTCAAATTTCTAAAGCCAATATAAAACTAAAATACATTTTACCAAAATATTTAATTTATAAGCTGTATAGGAGAAGTTTATGAGTGTGAATGACATAAGTTTGAGAAAATAATTTTAAATATCTGTATTTACCAAAACTTGCAAAAATTTTCTTCACCATGCAATTATGCTTTCTCAAAATAGTTTGTAAATTAAGGAAAGGTGGAGGTGGGTCTGTAAAAGATATGTAACATACAAAGTTATTTTATTTTTATCTTTTTATTTATTTATTTATTTATTTTAAGCTCATAATGTAGACATTGTGAAAGCCCATTATATAAATATAAAGCCCATTATAACTTAAATTGTCGATTTTATTCAGTGTTTTATTTTCAATGAAATATATAGAAATTTTAATGAATTTTTTCTGTTTACTAAGATTAATACATTTTTTTATTATTTCTATTCACGTTGTTTTAAAGTAAATCTTATATACTGTAATTTGATAAGTAACATTGTGATAATCTAAAACTATATATTTCCTATAATTATCACGTTACACATACTTCTATTAAATATTATTTTCATTTAAAAATAATATTGAGGAGTGATGTATATTCCTAACTAGTGTTTTTTTTTTTTTTTAACTTTTAAATGGAATGTTATTTCTTTAATAAAAATAATTTAATCTGTTTAAAATCCATCACCCTTATATTGATGATCTGGAATATACATTTTTAACAGTATATAAAAATATGCAATTCCTAGAATTTAGCATTTATTTATTGTTCCTATTTTAAATGTTGAGGATTTTTTTCTTTCATTTTTTAATAAATTAAAATTTAAGAATATTTTCTGAATATTTGTTAAATAATTGAAACTTCACTTTCTAACAGTTATTTAAATATTCATGTTATTTTGATCTACAAACTGTTTGAAAGGTCTTTTAATAGCTTACCCTTTTTTAAGTTATTATAATTATATATCTATTAATTTTTTTTAATTGCATCTGAAACTAAAAAAAATTTGGCCATTAACAAAAAAATTAAAAACGTTACTTAAAAGTCTAAATATCTAATACATATAATTTTATATCTCCAATATATTACTTTACATAGCTACGCAGAATGAATACGAAATACGCAAAACTATTTCGCGTTCTCGTTCCTGTGACGTCACGAATGCATGTGTCTGGCTTGGAGTCTCAAGACGGCTTTGGCTTTACCCATTTGGCGATCGTTCGGCTTGATTGTCCACAGAATAAAGTGATAGAGTACTAAACCATACGACATGTTTGTTGTAGACAAAGACATTGTACAATTTCATCTCACATATGCTACTTTACCTTACATGCCCTGATCACTACATTTGTTAAACGGTTTTTTGAGTGCTAAAGTCTTCATTTTTGCTACCCATGCATGAGACTAAGACCTATTGTCTAAAACCGATTCTAAGCAGCTACGAACTATCATGCCAAAAGTGGGATTCGAACCCACCTACTAGGGCATCGAAAATCAGCGGAAATCATTCGACTTTAATGTCTACAGAATAAAGTGACACAGCACTAACCCAGCGGTCGGCAAACTATAGATCTTCCATGACAACTAGGGCTGGAAGATATTAGAAATTTAATATCGCAATATATCCCCACATTTATATTATTGATATATCGCGATAGTACTTTAAAGTAGGAGGGTATATTACTATTTTTGAATAACTTTAGCTTTCATTTTAAACCTTTTTCCCTGGTAATTAAAATTTTTAGAATTAAAATTTGTTACTAAAAATTAGGATTTCTGAAAGGTAAAAAGAACTTTTCAAGAATATTTCATTTTAATACTTAAAAGTAAAATTGATATTCATCATTCAGAAGTAATTAGTACACAAACTAAACAGAATTCTTAATCCAAATTGGAATCCATTACTCCTAATTTACATTGCCTATTTATGCCAAATTATATTTCTCCTTTCAATGGTAAACTCCTTAAATGGTTAACTCCTTTCAAGGGTAAACTAATCTTCAGTATCTGATACCGTGAGTTCGAATTTCGCTGCCGGCAAGGATGTTCGTAGCCGTTTGGAATCAGCTAAGTAGTAAGTGTGAGTGAATAACGTCGGTAGACCAGAAATAGTAAACCGTAGCGATCCAAACCAAAATGGATTCATTGGTCCAATATCTGGCAGGTGAAGCCGTAATGCCATTTATAACTATGACTCGAGTATTCTAAAAATTAGTCATATGCATTAATGAACAGATCAATTTTTCTGATCATTTTGCTTGAAATACTTTTAATATTTACTATACTCTTACACAGAACAGACCGCAAACGAAACTATTTAGCAACACTTCGCTACTTTACATTTTATTTTATTTTTTTGGAATTCTATGTATATTCCGTCTGAAAAATATATTTTCTTAAATTGGACGCAGATTTTTTTTTTAATTCATAAGAATAAAATTTCGACCATCTATTGAAATTCAGTAAAACAAAATTTTAAATTAATGAGTTATTAAAAATAAAGACATTTTGATACACGTTAATTTACAAAAATAAAAAGCAGTCCGATATTGCAGATCATTGTTATATTTCAAGTAATTCCATGAATTAAAACGAAGCCGTCGTAAAAACTGCACACAGATCTACATTGCAAATCAATATATTTTCACTTATTTTGCCATTTTCATACCCGGTCAGACAAGGTCAAATAATGGGAAAAAAGGGATAAAAATGCAAAAAAAGGGAAAAAGTTAAATACCTATTAAAAATTAATGTTCTGATTTAATTTAATGCAAAAACAAGTGCCTAAATATGAAAAAAGTATCTAAAACAACTTTTTATCAATATAAACAAGTACTTAAGTTTTCTAGTAAAGAAATATTTAAAAGTTTCAAATCAGATGCTTTTTCAACTTGCCTAATTAAAAAAATAAATTCACCAATACAGCTGAACTTTATTATATTAAACTTTGAGCAACCATTGTTGTACACCTTTAAAAACCTTTTCTACCCTTTAATGTTAGATCTCAGAAAATTATAACTTGTATAAGATTTACATAAAATTACATGTAAGATTTACATATATAAGATTTATAAAAATATCTTAACGATCTTAATTAAAACCAAACACCTGAACGATCGCGTATTAGAATGACCGAAAATGTAGACAAATGCAAAATTAGTTTTTTCTTTTACTTTTTTTCTTACAATTTTATTAATGAATTAATTTATAATCTATACGTGATGCCAGTATCAAGAGAGTTTAAGGAATTTCTTTGTCCAATACAAAAACATTTTCTTTTCTTGAGTGGCTGTTATTAATTTCATGCACTTTGTTTTTAAATCTAGAAACATATTTAAATTTGTTTTCATAACTGCAAAAAAGTTTTATAAAAAACTTAGTAAATGTCTAAAAGAACGTATCTTTTTACCTCATTCACTATAGATATTTTCCATTTATAGCATTGCAAACAAAAGGAAAATCACGAGATCAAAATTTTCATTTGTTATCAAAATAGGGATTTCAACAGTACACCAATAATTTAAAAGCCATTTCAAATAGCAAAGCTTTAAAATGCACTTCTAAACAAAAATTTATAACAGTAAAATTTGTTTTTAACTAGTTTGTAAAATTTATTAATTTTTCTTACATTGATTTATAATTAATGTTTAAAAGTATTAAATTAAATATTAATTGTCATTTATTAGTTATTTATTATAAATTTAATTTTAAGTATTTAAGTAATTATTTAATATTAAATATTAATTGTTAAATTAATTTTTACGGTATAAGTCTAATTTTTTTAAATGGACAATTTCAAAAAATTTTTTTAAAATTAAACCCAGAAATTAAATATTAGAAGGAAAAAAGGGGGGAAACTAAAGAACAGTTTAAAAATAGTTATTTGATTTACATTATGTAAAAATAAGAACCTAAGTATGAAATATACGAGAAGCTAAATAATTTTTACTAATATACAATTACTCGAGTCGACTAATCAAAAATGTTCAAAACAGATTCACATCAGAAGTGTCTCAAATAGCCTAAAAAAAAAAATCTAAAAAAAAAAAAAAAAAAAAGATATTTCTATAAACAAATGTTTAATTTTGTGACTGTAGAATTTCTTAAATAGCAGTAAAATCTATACCTTAATAGTTTGGAAAGATACGTTTGGTTTGGTTTGGAGTGCTACGGTCTACTTTTTGCAACACGAGGGCTAATGAGACCGGGACCTACAGCTTAAAGCCAATTTCGAATAGCTACGAAAATCCATGCCACAGTGGGATTCGAACCCACGAACTCCGGCGCCGAAGGCCATTACCCTAACCAATCGGCCATCGTTCGGCACCATTCGATTTAATTTTAATCAATGTCTAAAAATTCATGATTTATATAACATACACTGTATAAGGCTATTTAAGTGGACACTTATTTTTCTTCTTTTCAATAGTAATATTTCAGGACGATGATCAAATAGGGCGGGATTTCTTTCGGTATCTGAGCCAGGGAGTTCGAATTCTACTTTAGACTAACAGATTTGTAACTATTTAGTTTGGTGCATGAGAGCTAGTTTTATTTTATGTTACCCGACGGCTAAAGACATCGGAATTTACTTAATTACTACGTATCTGAACTGCTACGAACAAAGAGTGGGATTCGAACCTGTGGTCGCGTCCTACCGATTCAGCTACAGGGCCGATTTTTATCGGGATTGTCGTTAAAAGTTACCAATTTTCATTAGCAAATTTTTTTCAACTTCAAGGCACATGCGAAACTTAACAACAACAACAACAAAAAAAGGTGCGGATGTCTCAACAATAAACTTCCGTTCATATCCAAAATCTCCTAACTTATTTGCAATAGTTTCATTTTCTCACAGTCACTGCTCATAGCAGAAAATTCAGTCAATAAGATGAAGTACCGTTTGAAACAAATATAGGAGGGATTGGAATCTCAAAACTGCAACCGCGATATTAAAAAAATACCAATATATAAAACAGGGTTACAACCAGTCTACATGCACGTGAGTTCGGGTGATATCTATAAAGTACGCAGGTTGTTAAAACATACTTCTACCGTATGAGAGTCCCATATTATGATCGCAGTATTAACTATAATGGTCCATTAAAAAATGAACATTTTCTGGAACCGAAATCCAGAAAACTTGTTTTTTTACCAAAAACATATAATTATGGCTTAGTTGTACTATTATAACTAGAACCACAAAAGTTTTATATATGCTTTATTTATACCGCGTCACACGGCTTTTTGACCTTTAAGCCTGTGTTGCGAGAATCAACTGATAACTTTCCTGCTCTTTGTCAGAAAAAAATTGTGGACGTGGCAAAGAGAAAAAGGATGAGAAAAAGACAAAACTTTCAGATTATCGTCAAAAATTATATATATATATATATATATATATATATATATATATATATATATATATATATATATATGCGAGATAAAAAAAAATGGCTTCCTTTATATATTTTTTTATTTCCAAAAAATATGTGCTTAACAATCTGTGGTTTTAGAACAAACCCACAAAAAATTTCGGATCAGAGTCGTCCCTGAATTCAATATTCGATGTGGCAGTCCATTTTTAAGCTCGCAGGATTGGAATAACGGTTCTCCCTCCCCCTCTTGGTTTCAGAAACGGGTTAAACAGATTTCTCGACACAATAAAAAAATTATGGTCCCTCTTTGGTTTTGACAATTTGATCGTTTTTTGCTACCTTTCAAACACACGTACCGCCAATAAATAGCCTAATACTTTTTTTCGAGGGGGGGGTGAATATCCACAGGAAGAAGTTAGAAAAACGAAAGTGTTATCAAAACATGGTAAAGATGATGTGTGCAATCCGTTCCGCCGTTACGTAACTCCGTAAATGTTGAGAAAAAAAAAAAAAAAAAAAAAAACGAATAAAAGGAGTGAACGGGCCACAGAAAAAAAGGAATTAAAGGTAACGGAAAAAAGGAGGAAATAAGGCCGTGAAATAAGGAAAAAGGCAGAGATTTCTAGATAAAAGGAAAAAGAGGAAGAAAAAGGTGCGTTGCGGTGTCTGATAGCCTAACATATTAGAAGATATGAACAAGCAAGAAGCAAATTATCGAAACATATCTTCACGTGGACATATCACTAAATATTGCAAAGTCAAACAATTGTAAATATATCAGGATATTGTTCCTATAAAGCATTAAGCAGGTGCGGCAACAATTAAGCTATCGCTGCCAATTGCGAGTTGTGGAATTTCCGGTCTTGACACGCGTGCTTCATAATCGAGTTATTGGGATATACAGACCTATAAAGAACTCGGGTTTTTAAAATTCATATTCACTAACTAAAAAAATAGCAAAATTTAGTCGATTTCTCTGAAAAGAGTAGCTCAAAAGTTATCAATCATGGGAATGTTTGTATCAACTATTTGCGCCATGACCTTGAAATGACGTCACGAAATTTGAAAAGAACCGAACAAAAGGATGATTATTTGGCTCATAGAAACGAAGTCTGTAGTTACCGTAAAAGAAAACGAAAACTATGGTGTAACCGCCTTCTTAAAAAATTGTCAATGGTTCAGTTTAAGGAAACAGGCATGTTTTAAAGCAAAAGCCGACCGAGTGTGTCTCAAGAGAAAGTGGACAGAACTGTTGGATTTTTTCTTCTGCATATCAAGACTTGTGTATGCAGAGAAAATTCGTGATGTTCAACATCTCAGGGAACGAATAGTAAGTTGTGGCAACCGTAAATGCTCGCCATACATGGGAAAGTAGAATACGTTTAGACTTCTGCCGTGCCACTAACGGGGCTCATATAGAACTTTACTAAGTGTTAAAAAAAAATTTGAAAATGTAAGCTTGCCAGTCATGTATAAAACATGTATGTATGTTTTTTTATTTCATTAAAAAATATTGCCTCAAAACATTCTTTTTATGCACATATTACCGAAGACCTTAATGTGATGAGGCGATTTAGATCATTATAACTGATAATTAATATAATTGATATAATTAATGATTGATTAATATAATTGCTATAAATAAAAACGAGAAGTAAATTGCTTGGGATATAAATCCGTAGTCATTACATCTTTTGTCACAGCCATCTAAACACCAGGTCTGCGCACCGATTTTCAGAAAAAGGGTCACGTGATCGCTCGAAGACGGTATTCTATTCTGTTGATGCTTGTTGAATGCATAGACTAAAAAAGCCTGGAAGACCGCCGACTTCGGCCTAGATTTGCGCGCCCCCGGTGTCAGACCATCTGTAACGGAACTAACTGGCGCTTTGTAAGTGGTCTGGGACCTTAGCGATGGTGTGCTGCTATATAGTCTGTGATCTTAACATTGAAGGCCTAACCTATTGGCGATTCTAAACGGTTACCAGAAAATTTTCCCTGTTGTCGTTTCTTGGACATGGGAAAATTTCGAGTGAAAACGATTGTGCTTTGTGATTTCTAATTAATAAAGTCAACCAAATGTAGTGATTTGATTTATTTATATGATAACTTTATCATGAATGTTATTTCCATGTTGGCTATTAACTAATCTTTTTATATTTCTAGCACTTTTGCTTAAAAAGCTGAAAAATTGTTTCCTTTTTGTTCTCGATTGTTCTAACGGATATTTTAAAATTACTACTTATTGTGCTACTTATTTATATTTTGTTATTGCTTCTACATGTTTTGCTAATAACTAATATTTTTTATAACATTTTTGTATTTTAATACTACATTTTGTTCATAATACAAAATATCTGCACAGATCAATTAAAAGCGTAAATCTTTTTATAAGGGATAATTTCTAAATAAAAAAGTATGGATATTAGTAATTATTAAATGGGAGATTTTCCACAAGTCATTTCTACAATAAAAAAACCAGTATTAGATTTAAGAAATATTAGAAAGAAATGAGAAAATTAGTAGCATTGCATGTGATTTCTGCCGTTATTTTTAGTTTATAAAACGGTTTTAATAAAACGTATGCCCTCAACCCTACGTCGTTTTTTTTTCTGCTTCATTAAAAAAAAGTCGCCAAAAGAGCGATAAACATATTTATCTGGTAACCATGCTTTAGTTCCGATGGTCTGACACCGGGGGCGCCACTTTCTATGCGAGTCCCATGTTACAGAAGCGTATCGCTATTGCCTATGGGAGTTGGCTGTCTTAGTGTTTTAGTCTATGGATGAATACTTGCTGATTACTGCTTTTGATAAAAAAAATTTCTGGAAGTAAAATAACGTTTGCTATTATAGGAAAGGTAAGTAGCAATTTTGCTATTGTTTCTTTTTTTAGCTGTCTTCTAATTAAGCATACCATAAGGATGATGTTAATTCTTAAGTTCACTACTATGGTATAGTTGAAATGTTTTGTTACTAGTGTGAGCTTTGTATCACATTGTATTTTATAACTGTCGATTTAAAAATAAGTTTCATTTTATTGTTAGAACTCATTAAAGAACATAAGTACTTAATATAACATTAAATATCAGCGGGTTTAACACTGATTACCCAAGGCAGTCATTTTGACTGTTTTAATTTCAATTAGAAAAACAATTATGAAGTATAATGACACAATTTCTTAGAATTTGGTGACTTTTTCTATAACATATAAATTTGTTTATGAATAATTGTAGTTACTTCCGCCCTCCTTTATTAAATAATATTAAAAAAAATTTTTAAACAAATTTCTTCACATATTTGTTATTTTTTCACAATGCAGTCATTTCGACTGTTTTTGGGCAATATAGGTATACAAGAAATCTCGGGCAATCTAGTGTTAAAGTTTTGTTAGTTTCGTTTTTGCTGTGTCCTGCAACTTGACTATTGTAGATAACTCACAAATTACAATTTCTATAACTTTATTCTACAACAGCAATTGTGAAATTTCGTACTAGGTAGAATCACTGTTATCAGCACTTTGAATTGTTTCTGATTTATCAGCTTCATATTTTTTAAGTCCTGAGCTCTGTTTCGAGATTTTCCTATTAACTTTCTACCATTTAAAATTTTGAATAAGCGTAAAAAAGACGTATCTAACAAAAATTAAACTACCAAAAGAAAATATATAAATGTAAGAAAAGTGTAAAATGACTAAAACAAATTATATACATTAAAATTTTTAAAATTATTGTAAACGTTAATGCAATAATATATTTTTGTTATATAGATTATGCCTTTCAAGTGTTCCGTTCCGGGCAGTAAATAAGCCACCATATGTTTCCTGCTTCCGATTTCCCAGACACTGACAGAATATTTTTTATTAATAGGATTCACAGAGACAGTTTTCTATACACTGATAATGCTAGAGTCTGTATCAAGCATTTCGACAAATCTATGATTATTAGAGAAGACTCGTGGACTGATACAGATGGGAAAGTCCATAAAATTCCCCTTGCCAATCCAATTTTAACTCCATATGCTTTTCCAAGCTTAAGTTAAACTACACCTCATCTAAATGTATCAGTGGCAAAGAAAAGAAAATCTGGGGAAAAAAAGATAGGATTCAGCAATGTTTAGCTGAGTGTTTTGACACATATATACAAGTTAAAAGGGCCCAACGGAAATGTCTGTCAGAAGTAAAATTATATGTAAAACACTGCCTAAAGGACTATTCCAGCTGGACATACATTTTTTGTAATTCCATGTTGACAGTTGTAAAACTATGTGATACTGATATTCCAATTATAACAGCATCACTTAAAGTGAAGATTATCTTTTGAAATATATTGTAATAACGAAAGATTTAATGCAAATATTCTAAATTTAAACTTTACAAAATTAGAAAGCCAACATATTGATATATTGTTAAATGCTTGCAGTAATTTTAATTTGTATGAGAAAAATATTATGGATGACAAATTTTCACAGGCTATAAACACGTAGAATCCTTCATAGATTAACATTTTTACATTTTTTTTCCTCTATATACTATTAAATTATGTTTCACTGTTTATGTAGTAAAAATCAGTATCAGATGTTACATGTAAATAAAACTAAAAATTTTGAAATCATTTTGCCTCAGCATAAATTGCTCTATGATTTAACACTAATGCAGTTTTTTTTTAATTCTGCCTTTTTAATACGATCCTTTATGGATCATATTTTATGAATAAAGGTTAAGATATTTTATTTCCATGGGACCATTTAAGGAAAGGTAAGTAAAAAGAAATAAAAGATGCCAGTTGTGTAAATTTTTGCAGATGCAACTTCTTTGCTTAAAATTTTATCTATGTATTTTATATGTTCTTGTGTTGGTAAATAAAATTAAATATAAATTGGCTCACAAATAAAATATAGCAAAACAATTTTTCTACTAATAAATAGTTTAGTAAAATGAATATCCTTAGTTTATTTTTTGAAAAAAAAATATTTTGCTGAGTAGTAAAAGGCATAACACATTTTACTTGTGCATTACAGAAAAGAAACCGCCTTCGGCTGTCGCCATTTTGTTTGAGTGCACAGGCCTTCTATATAGACGGCTGTGCTTTAGTACAGGGGAGAGGACCATAAAAATTATTTCAACGGATTTTCATCGTGTGCAGGATTCTTGGGCGGGGTTCTGATCCCAGTCACAGATTAAAATCACGTCTCCGTATACGACATTAAATAAGATTGTACCTTTGTGGAGTTATTTATGAGTCCCTAAGGGACAGTGCCCAATTTCGAGAGGCAAGGTTTTTTCATGTTTGCGGTTTCAAGGCGGGGTAAAGGGTACCAATAAATTTAGACAACTCTCCCAATTAGACGAAAAGAAGTAAGAAATGACAGATGAATATAATATAAGAAAAGTCGAGGGAGGGGTGTTCGGCAGTCGAGTCGAGGAGAGAAGTCCGACTGAGTGTTCAACAGTCAGAGTTCGACGGCAAGTGTTCAGGACTCGAGGACAGAGTACTGGGACCAAAGGAGATTTGGGTCTAAGAGACTTCGACATCGCACACCGGCCAGAAGTATTCCAGCGCAACCGCCTTACAGAACCATCCCAATTTATTTAGAAGGTCCCATACCAGCGGTGAGACTGGAGTCAGCATTATCATCCCATTAATCGAAATAATACGCAAGGTATCTACAAAAGCTCCCAAGAGTTCAGCCTTGGCACACCAAAATAGATCCACAAAAGTACTCATTATAAATATTTGAATCGAGCTTATGCGGAATATTCAGGATGTCGTTTGGAGATTACGTTATCACGAACGAGAGAAAAACCGTATCGCGGACGGGGATATATCGGCAGAACATAATTTTAATATTGTCATCGCGATACTTAAAGTATAACAATATTTCGCAATATATTATAAACGTTCCCGACGTAACCACTACATACAATTTTTATTTCGCGGGCCACAAGTAATATGAATTTAAAATTTTAAAAAAATCTGTAAATATGTAAAATAACCAGAAACTTAATACAAATATGCACTTATATCGTAATTTCAGAAAATGCTTACTTACGCATTACTTATTTTTCGTGTGATACATGCTCTTGCTCATCGTATGTGGCGTTTTGGCTTCAACGACATCCCTGCAAGACAGAACGATATTGTTTTAATTCCTGTGACAGATAAAAGTGTTTATATTTCAAAAATAGGCTGCTGAAAATTTAATTATAATTTTTTGTAATTTGTCACTCAGTGATTGGTATACATTTTTATATAGACTAAGATGACTAAAGTATAGCTTTGAGATCTAAGTCGCAAGAGAGATCGACGAGGTAGTTTGGAATTCAAGCTTAAATACTATTTCGTCAATAAATAGTACCAAAGAAAAAAATAATTAGTATGTTCTGTTGCTTTTCCTTTTTTAATATGAATGTTTATGAAAAATTGTTAGTTGTGTTGCAGCTTACAATAAATCATCCGCTTTTTCTGAGGACCATCAAACATTCATTTTTCGTGATGTATTATTTGATGTTCCTTTTGTTTGTATAATTTACTAGAATTTATAAAACTTGTTTGGCGCAGTATAAAACCAGACAATATTGCGGCAATAAACGCAAATCCAATATATACAAATCCAACATTCACAGACCAGTAGTGTTTCGTGGACCACCATTCGGCGACTGCTGTTCTAAACTGGTTGAAAGTTTGGTGTATATGTCGGAGGGAAAAGGTGAAAAGGGAGATTTGATCAAATCCTAAAGACAGATGGTCAATTGACTTAAGATGTTAAAATAAATGTGGGGTAATTTCCCAAAAGAAAGTAAGTGATTTGATCAAACACTTTAACTGTTGTAGAGAAAAGTGTTTTTTTTTTTTTTTTTTTTTTTTTTTTTTTTTTTTTAAGTTTGCGTAATGTTCCGTCTTGTTTTATGTTTATAAAAATTAAAAAACTGAAAAAATACTTAAAAATTTAAAAATTTTATAAAACCATATATCTTTTTTTAGTGTTGTCACTTTTTGTTTATTTTTATTTGCTGTACCAAGTTGCTACGTTTTATTGTCCCTATTTTTTATTATTGTATTACTTTTTTATTAATTTCTGAGCTTCATGTTGCTGAATCAATGTATTGCTTATTTACCATACCGAATGGTCATTGTCAAAGTTTAACTATCCCCTAATTAGACAACGCGTTTATTCAATTTTTTTTATGAGAACGTCCTCACCTCCTCGCTTCCCTGTGAGCTGGAGTGTATTAAATTTTTGTTTGGATCACTTTTTGCCTAGAGGCCTAAATTTATGTTTTGATATGTTCGGAGGTTAAAATGAAGACCTTACACTTCGCTAGGTACTCCGTTAAACCCGATTACCTTGACAAAAGATGAAATAAACAAGTTCTCACTCGTACGGCTCTGTTTCACTTGTAACCACTCCCCTTTACTAATGTTGTGACGTACGTGGAATGCCTGAACCCATTATGCCGAGTAAGCGATTGCCTACGGGCCCCACGTTTTTAGGCGCTCTGCAACATTAAACTGCAAACACACCATACATACATAATTACAACAAAGAAATGTTTGCAGTATTAACAAATCTTACTGAATGCAAGAACTTAATCCCACAAACAACTAACCAACATCGGGGTCAATTTACAATAAATCAAAAATTTACACATGTATTTCATTCGTTAGTTTTAATACAGCATTTCCCAACCTGTGCTACGTGTACCATTGGTGGTTCACGAGTCTGGTTGGTGGTACACGAAATTTAACACAGACAAACATTAAAAAAAATATACAGACAGACAGAACCTTACAAGTAAAATTCAAACGACACATTCAAATTAATTTTTGGTTAAGCATTGGTAAATATAAATAACTTTCTGAGAAAGCTCTTAAATCATTACCGTTTACTAGTACAAAATTAGAAAGATTTTTCTTCCTACGTTTTTATGAAACTTTGAACAAACACAAATATACGTATAAGGCAGTGTTTCTTAACCTTTTGGGCACAATGAACCACTTTAAAATTTTAAATATGTCACGGACCCCTCTGGGAAAAAAATTGCTTAAACATTGTTACAAAAATTCTGTTTTATTTAATTATTTTAATATTTTTATTTCAATAGTATAAAAAATTTGAAGAATTTAAAATTTTTAATGTGAAGGCTGTTGCTGCTTTTCCTTGATTGACAGATTGAATTGAGGGATGGTTTTCGACAAAGCAACGCACATATGTTCGATATTCAATTGATTTCGATGTTGTTTTTTTATTGTGACAATGACAAGCATTAAGAATTAAAATGAAAAAGTAAAACAAATATTTTGTTTTAAAATTTTCAAGAACTTTGCGGAATTGATTTTAACTTCACTTTATTCCCAAGTGAAGTAAAATTAAAAGGCTACTTTGTGTTTCTAAAAATTTCAAATTTTATATGGTTTGCAGATGTTCTTTTCCTCGTATTGTAGAGGTTTCTATCGGGAAATGGCAGACAGACGGCTTACAGAGGTTGCCCGTGACAAAAAAGTTTTTTTTTAAATATTGATGCAAACATTTTAAAAATTAGAAGCAGTCAGAGGACCCCCAAAATATGACACATGAACCCCCAAGGGGTCCATGAACCACAGGTTAAGAAACCCTGGTCTAAGGAAACTAGATCGGGAAACTAATGTAGGTATTTTTTGTATAAAACTCCAAAGACGAATCGAGAAAATTTGAAAACTCTTGGAAATTTTTAATGAAAAAAAAAACCGGGCCCTTTTTAACCCCAAACCTAAATTTGACCTCTGGGTCTACAGTTTACGCCCTCAGAAAAGGGGGCACCTATTATGACTTGTCCTAGGTCAATTTAGGAAATTCCCAAACAAAAAGGAGATGCATGCTATCGGAGGCAGATTTTCCCAGAGGGTTTGACAGATGTTGACCCAGGTGCAGGGCCGTAACTAGGGCGTGGCAAAGGTAGCATTTTCCACTTGCGCATCCGTCATAAGGACGCCACACCGTGATGAAAATGGGATGTGAAAGAGGACAATTCGGTCCGAGTAGAAATAAGAAAAAATTGAAAAATATTTTTTTTTAATTTATAAAATCCGATTTTATTTACAAAATCCAATGTGTTTAAAAATTATATTTTATGAATTTTCTTATTTTTAAAATGCTTTTGAGTCTAAACTTGTTATATTCTTATAAAATGTTTACCAAACACTCCTGAAATGACTTAATCCGATTATTCCTTTTAAATTTTGAATTTTTTTAAAGTTATTAAAACTGAATTTAAATTTAGAAATTCGTCAATATTTTATGAAAATTTAACGTACAAATAAAAAATATTCCCCTCAAATAAACTGTTGCATTTATCAGCAAAATAATGCCCCCAGTGTTAAAAAATATTTTAAGTATTAATAAGGTAAAAATAGAAGAAAAAATAAAAATTAATATACTAGAAACATTTTAAGAATTAACAAAATATTTTGTGAGTTCATTCTGAATATATGATAAAGAAAAAAAGACATCTTTATATATTTTCTCACTATATTTGGAGATACACCGAACGATGGACGAATGATAGAGAGCTGCTCATCGGAACCGGAGTTCGTGGGTTCGAATCCCACTGCTGGCATGGATGTTCGTAGCCGTTCGAAATCGGTTTTAAACTGTAGATCTCGGTCTCATTAGCCCTCGTGTGCAAAACCGTAGGCCGTAGCTCTCCAAACCAAACCTCAATTTGGTTGGTTGGAGTTTTACGGCGCAAGGTCCTATTTAGGACATAAGCGCCAAGCACAAGGTGTTTTCATAAAAACAACGAGACCTAACTGATAAAAAGAGCCCTAACCTATCAATAGAACAAGGTAAAACCGTACCAATTTAATAAAGTTATAAAAAGTCTGCAGTATATATACTCAATTACACCAGATAGGTACGTAAAAGGTAAAAATGATGAAACATTAAAAAGCTAAAAGCACAATAAATTTTAATTAAAAGATGTAAAAAATACTAAAACAATTCATAGAAAATAAGTTAAATAGACCAAAATAAGCCTATAAAACGGAGAAAAGATAGGGATGCGGGGGTTCATCTAGTAACTCCGTTAAGGTAGGATGCCGTGTACCAAAAAATAAGACATACGCAGGCTGTAAGTGGCTACAAGAGGTAAGTATATGTAAAATAGTTAGCGGGGCCTGACAGAAAGAACACCGGGGTTAAAAATGTGGAATGCTTCACGATTTTGTGTGTCATCCTTGCACAGGGGCCATGCTAATCTTCTCTGTATCGTTCCAATTTTAGTATACATACTGCCGATGCAAGTACCTCACTATATTTGGCAGTAGGAGCGCAGACCAGTTTATTGCCACGAGCGCTAATGTACCTAGTTACGGCCCTGCCCAGGTGTTAGGGGCCTTTTACTTATAACATCCTGTTAACTGACCCCACAGTTTGTCCGGTCCCTATAGTAAATTGGAAACCCGTGCACCAAAGTTCCAATAAAAGTCCGACTAAAAAACGGTGTCATGCTTATGGCCGTAACTGCAACTACCCATCGTAAAGTCCATCTTAGTACATTATTTAATGTATATATAAAGTTAAATTGATTTTATAATTTCCGTAAGATAATTCGGCATGACGTTTAGGTATAATTTGTCTCATGTGATGTAAATACAAGGTCACCCTATGAGAAATGTATAATGGCAATATATAAACACTCGCAATGACAAATTGCACGAAATACAATCATTCTCACATAGTGGTACAATTGAGCACGATGTACAACGGAGTGGTACCGGGAGCCAAAGAAAAAAGATTGGGAATAGCTGGTCGTAATATATGCTAGTTTTTTTCTACATTAACATATTTATTATAACTAATGAGCGCCTTTATCATTTTAACCCTTTAACGGACAGTGGTCTCGAAGAGAAACCACCTGTTAAATTTTTCCTTCCCTTTTCAAAGCTATACGCAGGATTTTTTTATATTCTATGCTTTTGACATTTCATACTCACAACAGAGAGTAGCTCTATGCTTAATTTATTTTTTCATTTGAAATATATGTGATTAAACATTTTACGTTGAATTACTTGTCAGTACCTCATATTACTTGTCAGTAATGTGTTTTTCAATTATAGCCCTAAATAAAAATATTGAAACAAAACTTATTTATGTTGGTTTTAGTTGTTTGCTTTGGAGAGCTACAGTCTGTTTTGCAACAGGTGGGCTAATGAGACCAGATCTACTGCTTAAACACGATTACAAATGGCTACGAACATCGATGTCTGCAAGGGAAATTTCGACCCACGAATTCCTGTAATGAAAAACAGCGGAGTACCATGTGGCCATCGTTCGGCTATAAATTGTTTAGTTTTCTTTATTAAAACATTTTTATGATAATCATTGTTCCGCCAATATAATTAAACCTTTAAAAAAGTATTTTCACTCCGTACGAAGGGCTGGATTTTGCGCTTTAACCACCCCTCAAATTCCAACATGTAAATATGAATTTTACATTTATAAAACTCATAGATACCATTTATGAACCGATTTCCTTAAATCCAAAAGAATTTAGTGACCATTAAAGGGTTAATCCTAAATAGGATCCCTAGTTTATACCTAATCCTTAATTGATTTCCATAATTTTCTTATTAATTCACATTTCTTATTAATATTTATATTTGTTGATAATTTTTCATTCTTTTTGCATTAAAATTACATTTCAAAAACTTGTGATAAAATCATTTTCGTAAATTTATTAGATGACAGGACCTCGAAATTTCGACTACTGCGTCCATTTTGTTTAACCCGCTTTATTCCAAATTTATTATGTTCAAATTTGAGAATCGTACTTTCTAAAGTATATTAAACCTAAATAGACTAAACATAACAGAATTTGAAATTGGAGTTTAATATAGGAAATTTACCTCCTCCACATAGGACATTGGTATGAAGGGGATAAAATTGGCTTTTAGCGATTTCAGAGATCTCTTCATCAGTGAAAAGGATTCCAGCCTACAAACTTTTACAATGTATATATAATACTTCATTATTCACTTTAATAGTTCCATTTTTAGTCGAGTATAACACTAAACTTGGTTGAAAGGTCTAAAGCAAGCCTGACAAAGTATTTTACCGCATTTCCTGCAGTATGCTGTTAGTTATAAAGCTAGAAATAGCGTATCAATTGCATGTGTATCGTTCCACTAAAGATAGATGCATTATAGACACCGTGATTTTTTTTGTCGCCAAATTTGTCGATTTTATGGGGCGATGAGAAGGTTGGTGTGTTTGTCTCGACTTTGGTGGTGGGGTATGGCAGCTCTAATGTGTTCTTGCACCCCATTGGTGCACGTGATTTCTGACGCCAGTACTCGGCACTATTCGAGAAATCTGCATCTTAGCTGTTCTTTTGGTTTACAGTCGCCTAGGTAAGGTTGTATTTTGTTTTGGTTCTTATTTTGTGGGATTAAGTTAATTTAGTTATGACGTTTGAAGTTATTTCGGTTCTTACTATTTTTGAAATTGTTAAAATGTATCAGGATATTCCAAATCAAACAAAATGCTTTGGTTTGGAACATTTGTTTTTATTTTCTGGGATTTAGCAATTTAATTATGGCGGGTGTAGTTATTTCGGTTCTTACTATTTTTGAAATCGTTAAAAAATATCAGGATAATCTTAGGTGTGAGGTGGGTTTTGCATTTAATTCTAAACTCCAAGTGTGTGATGTAATGATCTGTTACATGACCCTAGCAAAAGAACGGAGGGTGACCTATCGCAGCGGACAATTACGGTTAGAGGCAAGTAGAAAAGGGCGGTCTTAACAATAGCTGTTTGTGTACTAGGTCCCGTCAACAAACCCACGACTCACGCTTAAAGAGACGTATTTGAAAACTGTCGGTGCGCTGGGGCCAGCGCGTCTGAACCATTGTAAGACTCGGGTAATTATTATTAATAGAGCGACACTGTTGTGCCTGTTAGCGGTACCGAAAAAGAAATTTAAGTGGTTTGGATGGGTTTACTTAAAGACGACCTTTCGGCCACATCTGGAAACGGATCAGCTGATTCAGGCGGAAAGTGACCTCAAGATTGCGTCATCCTAGTTCTGGAAGGTTCCGGAAGAATCAAGCGAAGGGAACGGGGACCCCTTTAAAACAAGATTGGCTTAGCCAAGGAGGCTTTTTCTTGAGTTGCTTTGAGTGCTGTTTGGGGAGCTCGAGAGGAGTCCACGTGTCTCTCCGATTTCAGGAGTTTGCTTGTTTTAGAGACCGCCAGCGTCTCTGCTTTGCTAAGGAAGTCGACTTTCGACTTTGGAATCTCATTCCCGTTATCTTAATATTTTTTTCTACTTCGTGCTTACTTCGTTGAGAGTGACCCTTCCTCTCAAATTTGGATCGTCTTGCATCCTAAGTTTCCTCAACGAACTCCAGCGTGATACTCACTCTGAGCTTTTGAATCTTAGTGTGGAAGCTGACTGTACTGATCGACAGCCAGAGATTATAGTGTCCGCGTTTCGTACCGGCACTAATTAGCGAACTGTTCCAGTGATTTAGAAGAACTAGCTTCATTGTACTCACGCATTGTAATTGGGTTAATGTTATCTCAGCACGAGATCCCAGAAGATTTCGAATCTACTGAACCTGTACATAATTTATTCACTTGAATAAAATATTTAATC
The DNA here is from genome assembly GCA_032207245.1 of Pardosa pseudoannulata. Taxonomy (NCBI): domain Eukaryota; kingdom Metazoa; phylum Arthropoda; class Arachnida; order Araneae; family Lycosidae; genus Pardosa; species Pardosa pseudoannulata. The sequence goes on along the minus strand of CM063508.1, from coordinate 127,997,382 downwards.
CTGAGAAAACGGTTGTCCAGCCTGTGTCATTGACGGCTTCGCCTACCCCCTACTCCAGGACGTCACAATGGGAACAGCGTTATTCCAAATCTGAGTTTCTTTTGTATTTGATAAAAAATATTTCAAAGTTTTTTTAAGGGAGGTAGGAGTGATGAAGAATGTTTGGAGCTGTACCGAGGTACTTTTCCAAGGTGCACGTGCATGCACAGCTGTGGGAGGATTTTCCTAGAGGAATTTAGGACTAATTGTTCACGTCAAGTTTAGGGACCCCTGCAGAGAAGGTATAGATTACGGAGTGGCAGCGTAACGGTCAAGCTCGCACAGAGATGTAACCGTGAGTTATGGGATCAGGGGCTAAAAAGTAATGTCAGCTTGCACAAAAGGAGCTACTTTAATGAGCCCACCTGCACTCCCGAAGGCCATACAGATTTTTGAAAATTTCCCGAAAAGAAGCAATTGGATAGGAAGAAAAAAGGGTTTGGACCAACGTGAGGTGTTTGGAAACGAAGTTAAGGAGAGAAGTTGAAGTCGGGAGTCGAGAGAAGTGGGACAAGGATCCACCAGCACCAACTCGTCCCGTGCGCCCGGACCGACATTGCATGAGGAAAGCCCCTGCCTGCTCCCCTGTGCCTTTAATATAGGTAGAGATAAAATAATATTTACAGTCACTTAACTTAGGCCTCTTTTAATAACTTAACAGTGTGATAGAATTGTAATAACTATAGTGTAAATATAAGACATGAATAATTGATGATTATGATATGAACCAAGGATCTATTTGTAAATGAATGTACAGAATAAATGTCTGAATCTCAATATAAAGTATTCTATTCTTTATGTATTTCCCCCTTGTTACGAACACTGGTGTATAGGTTGTAAGTACATTACAACAGGAGCTCTACCCTTTCCAATTTTCATCTGTTAAATTTATTTTGCATTTCTTTTATTACAAGGGGAGACCCCTCACATATTAGATTTTTTTTTATAATATTAGTGCTTATTAAAATGCTGTATATTGTGTTTATTCTGTATATATATATCATAAATATTACTAATCTGTTATTTATATTTTCAATAACGTAAAAATGATAATTATGCTAATTTTATTATAATAATGCTTTAAATTGTTATTTTTTTTCTTTTAAAGTTTAGTTTCGTTTATGTTAAGTTTCAAATATGCCATGTGACCGCCGCCATGTTTTACTATTGGCGATTTTTCAAAACATGCGTTTGTCTATAATGCATCTTTGTTCCCCACTAAAAATAATGCGCTGCAACTTACCTATTACTATTAACAGTTTAACCACCAGGATGATAAAGAAAGTACTCTTGCGTACAAAATACCCACCTAAGTGTCTGAAGCAAACTGAAAAGGAATTCTGCAACCGCAAAAAGATAAAAACTATGCTCACTAAAGCGGGAAATAATAGTTTCTAGACTGTTGTGATGGACAGGAGAGTTACATAACTGTTTCTAGCAGAAGCTTAAACTTACCTCTTCATATTCCAGCTGATAAAATATTCGCAACAAATAATGATTTCCACTTGCTTTTTTTCAGCTGTCCCCTGGAAAAGACAGTGGGTTAAAATAAGCTAATCCGACAATGTAAGACAACGAAACATAACATGCGAGTGAGGAAATAGTGTCATATGTTGCAGGGAAATTATGAAAATATAGATTTGATCAAATCCCTAAAAATGATCAACTCACGGATGTTAAAATAACTCTGGAGTTATGTTTGGTTTGAAGCGCTAAGATCTCGTCTTGTTACACTAGGGCTAAGGAGACCGAGATATACTACGTAAAGCCTATTCCGAACCGCTACAAATAACCATGCCACAGTGGGATTCGTATACACGAACTGCAGTACCGTATATCAGCGCCCTAACCATTCGGCCTTCGTTCGGCGCATTGTAGATGCAATGACGCTAATTGTATGGTTGACGTTAAATTAGAAAATATTAATAAGTTGGTTACAGTAATAAATGACTAAAGATATACCGAACAGAAATAAACCGATATTGTCGGTTCAGTTCCGGTCCGAAGTCGTGTCTTAAATGGACTGCACAGAATAAAATAAATATGAAGCTACAAAACAACTTTGAATACTATAGCACGTACAGCACGGGGATGGACAGCAGAGGTTTTAATATTGACAGTTCTTATTTCGCGGTATATATGAATGATATCCAAACTTTTGCGAATCGTGTGGTTATGTATAAAAAACAAACACACAAACCAATAAACTTCTTAATTTTCAAAGATATATAACTTATTAGATATATAAATAGATTCCGAGACTTATGAAAATAATTTGTTAATAACGGGGATAAAATTTTCATTGTAACAAAAAATAATCTATGATTAAATTTAGAATTACCACATATGTACCTAAGCTACTATTTAAGCCATATAAAAATTATTTACGTAATATCCAAGTTCAGTGATAAAACGTATTTAAATATCTTATTAAAAATCGCATTTTCATAATTTAAAATAAACGATTAAATGAGAGGAATGACGTCATAATGCTAGAAAAATTTTTTTCACCTATTTATTAGGCGATAAATTTAATAGTCTGCTTTTAACCGGGGAAAATAGGGCTTGAAATAATAGCATTAAACGCTCGAAAATATTTATACCAATTTTTTTTTTTAATCAGATCGATAATTTAGGAGAAGATAAACTTTACTCCCTTTGAATTTTGCTAACCCTAACTCGTCAAGAATCGTATATCCATTCCAGGTCCAACCGCTTCATAAATGTGATTTATCGTTTACCAAATATCAATATATTAATATGTTCTAATATACATCACCTTATTATAGAGCTGTAAATATAAGTGTGTTCTGTATAAAATAGTACAAACACATCAATTTGTGTGTTGGTTACCTAGAAAACAAAAAAATTCAATTTTTTAATCTGAACACTAATTTGAATTTTAACATTGCTTAAAAAAATCGCAGAACATTACTATTCTTCGGTTGAAAAAAAGATTTGTGTTGCAGCAGAGAAGAACAAAGTGTGAGAAAAGGTACAACTTTCTGATTATCTTCCAAACTCATTTTTCCTCTGCAGCGGAAGATGTTAATAAAACTTCCTTTTTAGTTTTCAAAACATAAAAAATCGTATCATTTTCGGAACAAGCTCACACAAATACTCTGAAAATACGGATCAGAATCACCCTTGAACGAGCACCACAACAATGAAAGTACGACTTCTAGTCAAGTGGGTCCTAGTCATTTAGAAGGAACCAGGAAGGAGCAGACAGAGGCGTGTGGTCCATATGTGCAGAGTGTGCACTGCACACCCTGGCAAAATTATGAGGGACAATAATTTTCTGCCCCTATATCTACCTATCTTTATATGGTATATAATAATTATTAATATATTCAAATATGTTGATTTGCTTGCTTGTATTCCGGCAGTGCGTGCGTAACTAGGTGCTGCACCACGTAGCGCGCAAACGAACATAGGAAGTTCTGATGTGTACGCACTGCGCAGAAAATCACACCTTATATGTATGTGCTACTGGAGAGGAACAACATACTATGGCACTGAGGTGCAGCTATTTTTCCTGCATTTGGCATTTAGAATCATCCCAAGGTACGGTTTATTAAGCGTTGTATTAGAGCGGGGACTTAAGTGCTGAAGCGATTTTGGTTTTTTAACTGATTAATTGGCCCTACGATTTTGCAGACTGTTAATGTTTAAATTTATATATTTTAAGATTTTGTTTTCATGGAAATATAAAAGTAGTATTTCATCAATATAAAGTGAAATGTTTTAGTGTGGTACATTAATTTCAGTGATGTATTTATTCTATTTATTGAAATAATTAGCTGAAAAACAATGTTTTGTTTTAAAGAAACTAACTTTAACAGAAGTCTAAATTTTACCATTCATTGTGTCTTGCAGACAGTATAAAAGTTATATCTAACACCATATCCTTGATTTTTTCAAGAATTGTCAAGATGTTTTTCGCAGAATATGATCTCCAAATGTTAAAAACAATAAATATAATTTAATCCACTAACCGAACAAGAAACAGTTCGCTCTATTGTGCCAGCCTGCAGCGAAATCCTCTGCACGTGGAATAGACTTTCGGTTTGTCGGCACCAATGACCATCTGGATGAGGCACCGCAGCGGCGGGCGCCATGTGGTGCTACTTTTGCTGAACATTTAAGTTTTTCGTGGAAGCCCGAAGAGTTGCTTTTTCGCCTCCGATATGACACCATACAACAAAAGACATGATTTTTGCTTCAGTGCTAATATAATTCTCATAAGTTTAGCTGTTTTTATAGTTATAACTCGACTACTCGTAGGTAAATTATTTATTGTATTCTTTAAATTTATATTCATAATAAATAACCCGTTTCAGAATGGAGAACTCAGATGTCTCAATAATTAAAGATTTATTGGAAAATCCATGTTCTCTGCACACCCTGCATGAAAACCTACCGCACGCCACTGCAAGCAGAAGACTAAGATTTGGCCTGTAACCCCCAGAAGTAATGATGGAGAACATGGAGGACATTGTGACCACGAACCTATTTTACTCGCCACAGCCACCTTTAACGGACACGGCGGATCTTAGACCCGCAACTCTCCAGTTACGAGACAGGCGCCTAAACCTGGTACTCCACTCGGACTGGGATTGGCTGTTAAGTACATTGGCAGTGATTTCTAATATTGGCGAAATATCTTGGCGACGCTTCCCGTGAATTTGTATATTATTTCAACAATCAGAAAGAGACAGGATAGTACATAGAAATTTTTTCAAAGGGAGAGGGGCGATTATATATTTGATTAAAGGCTTACTGGTATTTAATTAAAGTTAAGCTACACATTAAATTAATTATAGTTTACCGGAATGAGAAACTTTTACATGCTTTGTTAAATACTTTTTCTGATAAAACACAGCAGCAATATTTACAATTAGAACTTTCAATTTCCATTCTTTGTACGTTTCAAATTCTTCTAAATAAAGGAATAATGAGATAAATAAAGAAGGATATATAATGAGAAAGAAATAGATAAGAAGCCAATCTAAATCAATGGATAACAAGCCAATCGTGGAAATAATCGCCAAGATATTTCGCCAATTTTAAAAATTGCTGCCAACGTACTCATCAGCCAATCACAGGCCGAGTGGAATACCAGGTTCCAGGCGCTTGTGTTACGAGAGGGTTGCCTTTGCCGACTGGGCTACCGCGGCTCGCGATCTACTGTTAAATGTAATCAAGACGCAATCATTATCAGTCACACTTCTAACGTGATAAAGTCCTTGGCAGGACCGTAAGTAGGTCCTTCAGCACCCGTGGCAAAAGAAAAAATTATCGCCCCTACCACCTAATATAGTGAGAAAATATGTTTTTTTCTATATCATTTAGAATGAACTCAAAATATTTTTATTCTTAAAATGTTCCTAGTACAGTAAAACCTTTTTAACGACCCCTTCGTTAGAATGACCATCTTAAAAAGTCCCAATTATTTTACCATAGGAATAATGTTAATTTTGAATCATTACGACCCCAAGCGTATTATTTTTCGTTAAACGACCGCCAATTTTAGTCTGCAGAACTCTTGATCAAGTGGGCTATTTCAAAATTATTGTAATGTGGTGTAACTTCAAGAAACCTGTACTCCTCTCTTCGTGTTTGCTTAAAGGAGGGGATGGGGCGTGACGGAAAGGGAAGAACTAAATCTTCAATTATCTTTTGATGAGTTTTTCGTGGTAGACGAAATTTTATAGGGCTTAGGAGAAAATTTGAATGAGGACTATTTTATTGCTCGTATTACCGAAAATAAAGAAATCTGTGATTCTGAAGACGGAGAAGAAATCATCCAAGCTTTTGAAAAAGTGAATGAAAAAGAAGTCTTCAATCAATGCCTTACGTCAATATTTTGAAGGACAATTTAATTCTGAAATATTCTTCAAAATCTAACGGATATTGAATCAGTGATAATGAAAAATTACCAAATGAATTTGAAACAGGCGTCATCAAAGACTTTTTTTCAAAAATTCAGTAATGCAAATACAAATAAATGGAATCGTTCTCTAGGTATGTACTATTGCATCATTTCTTAGCTAAATTTTCTTTTATTATTTTTTCAATTCGTTACAACGGCCCTATGATGTTGGTCCCACAGGGGGTCGTTATACCGAGGTTCTACTGTATATTAATTTTTAATTTTTTCTTCTTTTTTTATTAATACTTAAAAATATTTTCGAACACTAAGAATATTTTGCTAATAAACTGAGATAGTTTATGGGGAATATTTTATTTGTATGTTGAATTTTCATAAAAAAATTGATCTCTTAAATTTAAATTCAGTTTCAATAACTTTAATAAATTTAAAATTTAAACCGAATACCCGAATTCATATAACGGCATATTAAAAGTGTTTGGTAAATATTATGTAAGAATCTATAACAAGTTGAATCTCTAGGAACATTTAAAAAAAAAAAAATTTAAACACATTGGATTTTAAAAATAGTATCTGATATTATAAAAAATTTTTTTTTCGACTTCTTATTTCTACTTGGGGCAAAAAGCTGATGCATCTTTCGGATCCCATTTTCCTCATGGTGCGGTGCACCTATGATGCGCCCCTGGCAAGTGCCACCTTTGCCATACCCTAGTTACGGTCCTGGTCCTTGGTGAAAAGGACAATCTCTTAAAATAGTATGAACACTATTTTTTGTTAAAAACAGTTTCTATTGCCTAGAATTAATATAATTGTTCATTAACTATTAATAAGATGTTTAATTATTTTATTTAAATTAAGTGAAAAGTTACAATGAAAGCCCTGATCAAAAATCGGTTAAATTGACGGTTACGGTAAAACTAGGTATATATTTAACATCGGTAATGTTTTAGGTTTTGCGGTGGCTACGAACAACTACATCACCGCATACCGCAACTCCTGACCTGATGGAATGAGGAATTTGCACATGTGGGGGATTCGAACAACTTAGTATTTTCCTAATAATTTCAGACTCGTAGATTCCAAAAATGTTCTAAAATGTAAAAAGCTCGGTCCATCATTTTAAAAATTAATTTTAAAGTTAAGCTAAAATCCCGTGACATCAAAACGCTCAGTGATTGGTTGTGACGTCATAGTTCACGATATCCAATATTTTCTTAATGCTTGTAAGCGTGCCCTATTTTCGGATTTTGTTTTTGCAAATATTGTAATTTTCTAGCTGTCACAGTTTATGTTTATTTAAACTTGAAGGTTTATTTTATCGATCTCGATAGCTTAAGTGTCAATTTGTTATAAATGTCTCTTTACCTAATTTACCAAAGGACACTCGGACAACCTCCCGAAAATTGACAGGATGTCAATGTTTTCGTTCTTGAGGGGAAAACCCCGGATTTTATGGGAGCAGAAATAAGTGGAATTAAAACCCAAAGGTATGTAAAATCCATTTGTATATATTTATCCTCTTTTACATAACATGTATTAATATTTTATCCATGCTTATCACAGCTCTTCCGTTTGTAGACAAGTCAAATATACATATATACACACGCATTTGTTGTAGCATCGCTTTTTATAAATAGAGATTTAATATATTAAAATAAAAATTAGAGGAGGTATTTATTGTGAGATCGGGACCTTTAGCCTTCGTGCTGCAAAAAGTAGACCGTAGTGCTCCATAATCAAACCAATTCTTAAGTATTTTAAATTTGATGAAAAAAATTTAAAATCTTAAAAAGGCTTTACTTAATTATTTATGCTTTTTTCAAATAGCAATACAATTTTATTGCCTTTATTATTAATGTTAAATTAAAAAATGTATAAAGTTTCTGAAATTAAATTTAATTTTTAAAGTAATTAGGTATTTCAAAAATATATACTTTTTCAAATTAGTCACCAATTTAATCGAAAAATATCACTGAATTGATACACATAAGAAAGTATGCATCTCTGAAGAAAATATTTATACTTTGAAAATACATAGCCTTCCCCTCCTCCGAGTTATTTATTAGACAATTATATGCTTTAGACTTTTATATGTTTTACGATATTTATATTCTTTATCAAACATTTATTGTAGTTGAACTGTGATGATACTCTAAAATTAGCAGTTTTAAAAGTTAAATAGCACTGGTTAATCAACAGTCCTTTTAAAGGTATATGTGTATTTTTATATACTTCACTTTTTCTAAACTAGTAATATTTAAACTAAAGCAAGCATTTACTTATCGATAAATGGTCTTAACAAACCCATAGATGATTTATATGATAATTTGAGGTTTAATTTCTCATCCCTTTTCACCGCATTTGTCCAGATTTTACGTGTATGTGGATCTTTGGAAACGCTGAAAAATATCTTCTCATTGCAATTAGTTGCTGTATTTTTACAGAGTGTCACAATACAATATTTATAATATGATTTTAATGCCGGACATAAAAAAAAATTTATTATATGCGATACTTTACACAGAAACAAATTTAAAAGTGGCCTTTTAACATGTAACCAGTATAGACGCTCGGTGTCAACGTGAACGATGACGTCAGACTAGGCGGAGGAAAAGTATCGTTTTTGAGAGACGTTAAAGACTCCCCTATAAAACCCATTAGAAATCACTCATTAGGCCCCCAAATGAAGAAAAATATCTACTTTGTCCTACTTTGTCTTCTATCGTTTAAAATTAAAATTAGAAAACGTGAAAATTCCTCATTGCGAGCTGCGGAATTACCGGTCTTGACACGTGTGCTTCATTGAGTTATTGGAATATATTACGGAAGACTAACAGACGTGATAATTTTCAACAAATTTTCTGGTTTGTGCTTGTATAAGTACACAGGTAAACATGGAAATCGGACGTCAAACGAATGCAATAGCTTGAAAAATTTAGTTTATGCTGAATATTCAGGATATCTTTTGGAGATCTACGTTATCACGAACGAGAGAAAAACCGTATGGCGGACGGGGATATAACGGAAGAACAGAATTTTAATATTCTCATCGCGATACTTAAAGTATAACAGTATTTCGCAAATATATGATAAACGTTCCAGACCTAACCACTACATATAATTTTTATTTGGCGGGTCACTAATTATATGAATTTAAAATTAAAAAAATATTCAAATATACAGAATAACCAGAAACTAACACAAATATGCACTTATCAAAATTGAAAAGTTATATCGTAATTTCAGAAAATGCTTACTTTTCCATTGCCTATTCCTCGTGTGATACATGCTCTTGCTCAACTCATAAGGCATTTTAGCTTCAACGACATGACTGCAAGACAGAGCGATATTGTGTTTTAATTCATGTGACAGATGAAAGTTTTTTCTCGCAAAAATAGGTTGCTGAAAATTAAATTAAAATTTTTAGTGATTTATCACTGTGATGGGTATATATTTTTATATGGACAAAGAAAAATGACCAAAATATAGCTTTGAGATCGCAAGAGAGATCGACGAGGTAGTTTGGAATTCAAGCTTAAATACTTATTTCGTCAATAAATAGTACTCAAGATAAAAAATAATTCATGTTCTGTTTTCATTTTTTAATATGAATATTAATGAAAATTTGTTAGTTGTGTTGCAGCGTACAATAAATCAGTTTTTCTGATGACCATCATACATTCATCTTTCGTGATGTATTTGATGTTCCTTTTGTTTTTATAATTTACTATAATTTATAAAACTTCTTTGGCGCAGTATAATCCCAGACAATATTGCGGCAATAAACGCAAATCCAATATATACAAATTAAACATTCACAGACCACTAGTGTTTCGTGGACCACCATTCAGACACACAATTCAAATATACATATATCGTATACATACACATTTGTAGTAACATCGCTTTTTATGAATAAGGATGGATGAAATATTAAAATAAAAATGAGAGGTTTTTATACTTAATTTTATTGGAAGTTCTGTTGATCTGATTAAAATATAAAGTATCTGAAAATTATTTTAGTGTTGAAGTTTGAAATGTATTAAAAATCATTCTTTGATTAAAACATCAAAATTATGTGTTAAAACCACCGTTAGGGTTTTAAAATTTATTAACATTCCTAGATGTTTACTTTTTTTGTGTAAAATACTAATTATTTCATATTTACATTCAAAGTAACACAATTTTATCATCTTTTAATATTAATATTAAATAAAAAATGTATACAGTTTCTGAAATTAAATTTACATTTTTAATCCCTATTAAATGTATGTATTTTAAATGTAATTTAAATGTATTTTAAATGTAAAAATTTAATTTAATATTTAAGTATTTTGAATTTGAAAAGAAAAAATCTTTAAGAGGCTTTAATTATTTATACTTTTTTAAATAGCAATACAATTTTATTGATTTTAATATTATTGTTAAATTTAAAAATGTATAAAGTTTCTGAAATTAAAATTTTTAATGTAATATTAAGTATTTTAAAATATACTTTTTTGAAATTAGTTACCAATTTAATCGAAAAATATTACTGAACTGATACACTTAAGTACGTATCTCAAAAGAAAATATACCTTGAAAATACATAAGCTTCCCCTCCCCAGAGTTATTTATTAGATAATTATATGCTTTAGATATAATTGTGTTAAGATAATTGTGTTTAGATATAATTTATGTTTTACAATATTTATATGCTTTATCAAACATTTATTGTACTTTAACTCTGATAATACTCGAAAATTAACAGTTAAAAGTTAAATAGCACTGGTTAATCAACAGTCCTTTTAAAGGTATAGATGTATTTTTATATACTTTAATTGTTCTAAATTAATAAAATTTAAATGAAAGCAAGCATTTACTAACCGAAAAATGGTCTTCACAAACCCATAGAGATGATTAATAATAATTTGGGGTTTAATTTCTCATCCCGTTCCAACACATTTGTACAGATTTTACGTGTATTTGGATCTTTGGGAACGCTGAAAAATATCTTCTCATTGCAAGTAGTTGTATTTTTACAGAGTGGCACAATACAATATTTAATATGATTTTTAGTGTCAGACCTAAAAAAAATTTCTATTGTATGCGATATTTTAACAAATTTAAAAGTCGCCTTTTAACATGTAAACATAGGCGGTCGGGGTTTTCATGAACTGTGACGTCATAAACTCGGCGGAGGAAAAGTATCGTTTTTGAGAGACGGTAAAGAGTCCCCTATAAAACCCATTAGAAATCACTCATTAGGCCCCCAAATGAAAGAAAAATATCTACTGTCCTACTTTTTTGTCTTCTATCGTTTAAAATTAAAATTAGAAAACGTAAAAATTCCTCATTGCAACACACGGTTGAGCGATACTCAACTTGAGTGGACTCTGGGTGCGGCAACCGTAACTGACTTTCACTCGTCAAGAAATCACCCCGCTTTGTTACGGTGTTCTAACGTACCGCATGCAGTTCTATCTGTAGAACGATCCTTCGTGCACGCTTATCTTTATTTCTGATTAAATATTTGTTAAGTTTATAATTTATAGTGTCGTCCTTCCCTAATGACCACGTGTATCTAGTTGTCGGAGATTGTAAAATATCGTATTGATCGTACACCGATTCCGCAGTTACAATTCTTTTGATCTTATTTTGCCCAAATCACCCCAATTATTTATTAATTACATTATCTAAAATTGATTACAAATAACCTTTATAAAAAAATTCATCATACCAAGTACGTACTTTTGTTAATTCGTTTCGAACATGTAATTTGTGTTTTAATGACTTAGGTTTTATTACCTACTCAACATTTAATAGTGCATAGTTTACTAAATAAATACTTTTAATGTCTAAACAATTTTGCTTCATTTTTCTCTAAAACAGTTAAGAGATTTGATAAATATTTAGGGACTAAAGAAACTAAACTAACTGTGGGCAATCTCCCTAAACTTTAGACACTGAACCACAGTTATTCAACTCCTCTTCTTAGCCCACTCTCCTGTTTCTAATCATGGATCTTGTTGGTGCTTCAACCACATTTGGCGAAATTGGCGTGCTTGCAGCTTGCGTGCTTGCAGCGTGGCGTTTGAAATCTGGCGAGGGGATCGTAACTCAACAAATTGATACATAAACAAAAACAACACTGAGGAAAAATTTTACAAAAATTGAATATTTAAAATTTAATTGAATTAACAAAGAAAACACAAAGGAAACACATAACATTCATACTAAATAGACTGAAACATTCACTTAATCACAAATTAAATAAACTGAGTGTGATTTTCATCACAAATTTGTGATTTAGTGTAAATTGTAAAATTAATTTAATTTTGATTCTGTATTTTGAGTGGAGGTTGAAGAGGAGTTGTAAAATTGAAAATTTTTTTTCAAATATCTTATTTTAACATATTCCGTAAATTAATGATCTACCTTAGGGATTTGATCAAATATACATTTTCATCATTTCCCTGTAACATACACTGAAGAGCTATGGTACGGGGTACGCCCATTAACAAAATCACTGCGCGTGTGCGGCTGATGTTGGAGTATATAAAGGCAACATCAAAACAAGAAATCGGGAAGAAATGGACATTTAGTTTGGTCTGGACCGCTACTTTGGACCGGTCTTTTTCAAAACGAGGACTAATGAGCTCGACCCTTACTGTTTAAAGCCGATTCCTAACAGCTCCGAACATCCATGCCACAGTGAGATTCGAGCCCACAAACTCCGGTACCGAATATCAGCGCCCTATCCTCTGTCATCGTTAGGTACATGTTTTGACGATAATTATATGGTTGGAGTTATATTAGAAAATTTTGATGTTTTGGTTACTTTAACGAAATGACTGAAGATATATCGAAACGAAATAAACCGAAATTTTTTAATTTGCTTCAGTTCTGGCGAAGGTAACTTTTTTTCGGTTTTCAGTAAAGTTCCTGTTCGAAGCCCTGCTTGAAACTAATTTGAAAAATAATTTTATTGGAAAGTACTACCTCTTCATAAATAAATGATTTTTAAAAATATTCATAAAAAAACTATGAATACTCACCTTACGAAGACTCCAACTTTAGGGCAGTGCCACAATAATCAATGTACGTTCCAGATTTTTGCTCTTGTAGAGAACTCCAATGTAAGATTCAACATGGAAGACAAAAGATTAGAGTGTCAAATAAGTTATATACATTGCGTAAATATACAATTAAATACAACACTAACGTAAATTAAAACTTATATCCTCGTTTCTAATGCCACTTGGACAGACTAAGCACGATTTGAGACATACACTACTTGTATTAAGGCAAAGGGATCAGTCTTTTGTATTACGAACACTGCTAGGGTGAAAGAAGTATTTTGCTCAAATGGGTTCTCTAATGTAGAAGTAGGGAGCAGACAACCTATAGGCTTGGCCTGCCACCCCAAGAGGTATTGTATGAGAACTTGAGGGACAATGGAACATATTACGTGTCTCAGTCACCTTTATTGAACATGCCGAATCTTATGCAGGCTCGATGTCCAAAACCGCAACATTTCAGGTAAGAAATCTTTGCCTTTGCCAACAGACCTGCCGCGGCTCTCTAAAACAGCATTTATCTTCACCCTTGCTGATGATAAACTTGAGCATTTTGAACCATGTGTACAGAAAGGTTAAAGAGATTGTACACAGTTAGGGATAGTTATGAAGCTGTTAACATGCTTGAACATTATAAAAACGTTAAGTATTTCATCAGTTTTGCTTTACAGACAGTGGCGTACCCTGTTTTGGTTTGGAGAGCAACAGTCAACTATTTTGTTCCCCAAAGACATTCACATTTGAAGACTGCTCTACCAGGTAGGTATATAATTTGAAAGTGCTAGAAATAAAGTTTCAGCCAGTTTTGAAACAGTTGGTAATAATTTTAACATTAGTTTTGTTTTTCATTAAGAAATTGCTCGCAATTTCCCTTTTTTGAGTATTATATCTTTGATTAAACATTGTTTGGCCAACAAATCAAATCTTTTCATTCTCATAAAAACTGAATTAGCTTTAATATAAAAATAAACACCTGAATTCACATAATATCCAAAATCATTTGTTCCAAACGTTGGTTTGTAGATTTGATTCAACTCTCAAGATTTAAAAAACACCGAGTATTAAATGGAATAACCTCCTATTTCGTATACCATATGTTTCAAGTAGACAAAACTTATAAAACTTGGAGATCTTGTTTAAAACCTTCAATACAGTACTCTCGAATAGGCGCAGCATACTGCTATAGGAAATTACATTTAAACTATAGATTTGCTTTATTTTTCCGGGAAGATCAGTTGCTTCGCAGAAATGTCAATAAGACAGCCCTAACATTTAATATGGGTGCACTGAATATGAGTACACATACTTTTTGAATAATCTTGCGTTGCAACTGTCTTCTAGTAATACAGGTAGATATCAAGTATAAAATGTAACAAATACTGTAGTGTAATAAATATTGAATACAGCCGGCAATACTGCTATTGGAAATTCTGACATTTCAACTATAGGATTGCTTCTTGCCTGGAAGATCAGTTGCTCAGCAGAAATGTCAATAAGACAGCCCTAACATTTAATATGTGTGCACTAAAAATATTAGTACTAGTAGTTTTGTAATAATCTGGCTTTGCAACTGTCTTCTAGTAATACAATGAGACATAAGCATCAAATGAAAAATACTGCAGATTAATAAATAATAAATTCAAGCGGCAAAACTACTATAGGAAATTACATTTCAACTATAGATTTGCTTTATTTTTCCGGGAAGATCAGTTGCTTCGCAGAAATGTCAATAAGACAGCCCTAACATTTAATATGGGTGCACTGAATATGAGTACACATACTTTTTGAATAATCTTGCGTTGCAACTGTCTTCTAGTAATACAGGTAGATATCAAGTATAAAATGTAACAAATACTGTAGTGTAATAAATATTGAATACAGCCGGCAATACTGCTATTGGAAATTCTGACATTTCAACTATCTTACTTCTTGCCGGGAAGATCAGTTGCTTTGCAGAAATGTCAATAAGACAGCCCTAACATTTAATATGGGTGCACTGAATATGAGTACACATACTTTTTGAATAATCTTGCTTTGCAACTGTCTTCTAGTAATACAGGTAGAAATAAATATAAAACAAATACTGCAGTGTAATAATTATTGAATACAACCGCCAATACTGCTACTGGAAATTCTGACATTTCAACTATAAGATTGCTTCTTCTTGCTGGGAAGATCAGTTGCTTAGCAGAAATGTCAATAAGACAGCCCTAACATTTAATATGGGTGCACTGAATATGAGTACACATACTTTTTGAATAATCTTGCTTTGCAACTGTCTTCTAGTAATACAGGTAGAAATAAATATAAAACAAATACTGCAGTGTAATAATTATTGAATACAACCGGCAATACTGCTATTGGAAATTCTGACATTTCAACTATAAGATTGCTTCTTGCTGGGAAGATCAGTTGCTTAGCAGAAATGTCAATAAGACAGCCCTAACATTTAATATGGGTGCACTGAATATGAGTACACATACTTTTTGAATAATCTTGCTTTGCAACTGTCTTCTAGTAATACAGGTAGAAATAAATATAAAACAAATACTGCAGTGTAATAATTATTGAATACAACCGCCAATACTGCTACTGGAAATTCTGACATTTCAACTATAGGATTGCTTCTTGCTGGGAAGATCAGTTGCTTAGCAGAAATGTCAATAAGACAGCCCTAACATTTAATATGGGTGCACTGAATATGAGTACACATACTTTTGAATAATCTTGCGTTGTAACTGTCTTCTAGTAATACAATTAGACATAAGAATCAAATGACAAATACTATAGTGTAATAAATATTAAATTCAACTGGCAAAATTACTATAGGAAATGATATTTCAAGCTATAGATTTACTTTATTTTCCCGGGAAGATCAGTTGCTCAGCACAAATGTTAACATAACTGCCCTAACATTTAATATGTGTGCACTAAAAATAGTACACGTAGTTTTTGAATAATCTGACTTTGCAACTGTCTTCTAGTAATACAATTAGACATAATCATCAAATGACAAATACTACAGTGTAATAAATATTAAATTCAACCGGCAAAATTTCTATAGGAAATAATGATATTTAAAGCTATAGATTTACTTTTTTTTTGCCGGGAAGATCAGTTGCTCAGCACAAATGTCAATATGACTGCCCTAACATTTAATATGTGTGCACTAAAAATAGTGCACGTAGTTTTGGAATAATCTGGCTTTGCAACTGTCTTCTAGTAATAAAGGTATACATAAGTATAGAAAAAGACGAAATACTGCAGTGTAATTTTAAATTCAACCGGCAAAATTACTATAGGAAATGATATTTCAAGCTATAGATTTACTTTATTTTGCCGGGAAGAACAGTTGCTTCGCAGAAATGTCAATAAGACAGCCCTAACATTTAATATGTGTGCACTGAATATGAGTACACATACTTTTGAATAATCTTGCGTTGCAACTGTCTTCTAGTAATACAGGCAGATATCAAGTATAAAATGTAACAAATACTGTAGTGTAATAAATATTGAATACAACCGGCAATATTGCTACTGGAAATTATGACATTGCAACTATATCTTTGCTTCTTGCCGGGAAGATCAGTTGCTCAGCAGAAATGTCAATATGACTGCCCTAACGTTTAATATGTGTGCACTAAATATTAGTACACGTAGTTTTGGAATAATCTGGCTTTTCAACTGTCTTCTAGTAATACAGGTATATATAAGTATAAAAAATGACAAAATACTGCAGTGTAATATTAAATTTAATCGGCAAAATTACTATAGGAAATAATGATATTTCAAGCTATAGATTTACTTTATTTTGCCGGGAAGATCAGTTGCTCAGCACAAATGTCAATATGACTGCCCTAACGTTTAATATGTGTGCACTAAAAATATTAGTACTAGTAGTTTTGTAATAATCTGGCTTTGCAACTGTCTTCTAGTAATACAATGAGACATAAGCATCAAATGAAAAATACTGCAGATTAATAAATAATAAATTCAAGCGGCAAAATTACTATAGGAAATAATGATATTTCAAGCTATAGATTTACTTTATTTTGCCGGGAAGATCAGTTGCTCAGCACAAATGTCAATATGACTGCCCTAACGTTTAATATGTGTGCACTAAATATTAGTACACGTAGTTTTGGAATAATCTGGCTTTGCAACTGTCTTCTAGTAGTACATTTAGACATAAGTATAAAAAATGACAAATACTGCAGTGTAATAAATAATAAATTCAAGCGGCAAAACTACTATAGGAAATGATATTTCAAACTTTAGATTTACTTTATTTTGCCGCGAAGATGAGTTGCTCAGCACAAATGTCAATATGACTGCCCTAATATTTAATATGTGTGCACTAAAAATAATACACGTAGTTTTTGAATAATCTGGCTTTGCAACTCTCCTCTAGTAATACAGATAGATATCAAGTATAAAATATAACAAATACTGTAGTGTAATAAATATTGAATACAACCGGCAATACTGCTATTGGAAATTCTGACATTTCAACTATCTTACTTCTTGCCGGTAAGATCAGTTGCTTTCACAAATGTCAAATACTGCCCTAACGTTTAATATGTGGTGCACTAAATGAGTACACTTTTTGAATAATCTGGCTTTGCAACTGTCTTCTAGTAATACAGGTAGACATAAATATAAAACATAATACTGCAGTGTAATAAATATTGAATACATCCGGCAATACTGCTACTGGAAATTCTGACATTTCAACTATAGGATTGCTTCTTGCCGGGAAGATCAGTTGCTCAGCAGAAATGTCAATATGACAGCCCTAACATTTAATATGTGTGCACTAAAAATATTAGTACAAGTAGTTTTGGAATAATCTGGCTTTGCAACTGTCTTCTAGTAATACAATTAGACATAAGCATCAAATATGACAAATACTGCAGTGTAATAATTATTAAAGTATAATTATAAAATGGAAATTAGAGATTTTTAAATTAAATTTCCTAGAAACGAAAACTAAAATTCCAATAGGGAATGAAACTTAAAAGCCGTAATTTGAATTCTATTGCTAGTTTTATAGGTATCTTTACATGAATAGGCGATAGCATATATCGCGAAATTAATGTGTTTACCACACTTGAGGTCATTAATTTGTTATATTGCAATATAGGGAAACTGGGTGGTGTTTTAAAATAAATTATTATCTACATCAGAGACTAAAAGAATGATAAACAGAATTTGAGGTAGATGTTTCACATTTGTATTTTTCTTGAACCGTGGGGAACGATAATATGCATAGATTCGCATTTTCGATTACATTGCATAGAACCTTTATAAAAACAATTTTTAAGTTCTAATAAGTTTTGTTTACTAGCTACGCATGCTATACGAAATAGGAAGCTATTCCATTTAATACCATTTAATATATATTCCATTTATATTTATACATATATATAAACTCACACTTAGGAAGTTGCATGAAATTGTCCATTGAAAAACAATTTTAATGTTAAAAGTATGACCAAAAGTCCCTTAAACTGGCTGAAACTGTAAACTTTGTTCCTGGCACTTTCAAATTATAATTGCATAAAACTATAAAAAAATGAATTCCAATAAATTGTTTACTGAATCATATAAAATAATACTGGGGAAAAAAAATTTAAGAGTTTACAAAAAATAAAATTTAAACAACGAATTAACGAAAAATAACAAGAAATAAGCCATTGAATAAAAAAATTAAAAATGAAGCAAAATTATATACATAATGAACAATAAATATATATATATATAAAAAATATAAAATAACATATATAATATTACATATAAAGAAAATGAAGCACAATTGTAAAAACAATTTTAATGTTAAAAAACCAAAAAAACGACATGAAAGAAAACTTTATTGAAACTTTAACCAACAAATCCCCATTCAAACCAAACCTGCGAAATGAAAGTCCTCGAGAGCTATAGTATTTTCAACAGGGAATAAATTACACCAGGACTAATTAAAGTCAAATTCAAATAGCCACTTACATCCACGCCAGTAGCGGGTTTCGAATCTATGACTCCTGAATTCATCATGGGATTGTAATAGGAATACATTTTTACCAATATGGGGAAACTTGTCTTGATTCAGCATTCGTCCATTGATTATTTTAGAACGAGAACAACATATAGGCTATCAGTATTACTCGTCACGAGGGCACGATACAAACCCATTCCAACCATTCTTTGGAATAGAGCCCAAGCCTACTGGGTTTGGTTTGGAGAGCTACGACCTACTGCGTTGCTACAAGACGGCTAATGAAGGCGGGACCTACTGCTGAAAGACGATTCTGAACGGCTACGATCATCCATGGCATTAGCGGGATTCGATCCCGCGAACTCCGGTACCGAAGAGCAACGCTCTACCATTCAGCCAAACCCACTGGGCGAAAATTCCATAAAACCACAATACAGGCGGCATCAGTTCCAGACGACTACCCTCCGTTCTCCCAGAAGAGGTGCTTATAAGGCTAAGCATGAATGTGTATTTACAACTCTCAGCAACAAAGTAGTTCTGATTTATTACGAATTTTAAATTTCCACAACTAAGACGATGAATAAAAGAAGTATTCTCTCACCTTAAACTTCTAAAAGAAATGCAGTGGAACAAAATGAAGAGCATTTTCCTAAAAAGAAAAAAAAATAAGTTTTAGAACGGTAAAATTTTTATTCTCTTAGAACCTTTACATTTCAAGGTTTAGAAAACATTCCTTATTTTGTGCCTATATGATATGAAGAGTCGACCTTCGATTAGATTTGATTAGATATACCTTTGAAAATATTAACATTTTATGTTAAGATCAGTCCGGTATCGAAGAGCAGCACCCTATCATAGGGTCCCCATCGTCCGGCTCAAGGAAAGGTTGGGAACCTCTGCTTTAGATCACAGAATAGCGAGTTAGAAACATTTTCAAAAAAACCCAATAAAAATTTGGTTAACAATATTTTTAATAGTACATAAGGCATACACTACCTTTCGATATTTTAAAGCAGCTTTAGAAAAGTATATTCAATAGAGTTAAAAATAAGTTCTGTTTAATACTATTTTTTCCCGAGTCTTTAAATAAGTTCTAAATGTATAAAAAATTTAACTTTGTTAAATGAAATGATAAATATTTTAGAAATTTAAACACCAAAGATAAAATTACCCACAAAAACAAAATTTGAAAATTCCAAATTAGATCAGAGGCTAATTTATCTTTTTTATTCCGTGAACCTCAACCATGATTACAAGCAAGTCTGATTTTATTGAAATTTTAAATTTCTCAACTTGTTTTATTTTTGTAATGTTTGCAAGTGAAAAACATCCATAAAAACAATACAAATGCAATGAAAAGCCTAAACCATGAGTATTAAAAAAAAAAAAAAAAAAACCCTCTGGATAAAATTTATACATAGGTTGAACAAAATTAATATATTTGCAAACACATGGAGAACAATTTTTAAAATTGTCTAAGTCATGCAGAAGTTTGAGAAAATATTGTACAGTAGAACTTCGATTAACCGAGTCAATAAGAAAGTTAATTTTTTTTTTCTGCTTTCCAAAATGAGCTTGGAAAAAATTATACACATTTTAGTTTGTTGTCCGTGTTACAGACACTTCTTCCCTACAAAAGCACTTAACTTCCAAGAAATATTACAAATTTTTAAAATCTTTTTAGCTGTGAAACATAAGTTCATATGTTTATTTTTATCATTTAAAGAACGTTCTATTGTTTTTTACTTTATTGGTTAAATTCGCAAGCACGGAAGGTTTTTATACATGGTTTCTGTTAACAGAGATTTCCGATATCCGAAGTACTAGAAGTCCCAATTAGCTCGGTTAATCGAGGTTCTACTGCACATACTTTATGAAAGCAATGGATATGAAACAAAAAAAACTATCAGTAATCAAATACATAAAACTATACAAATATTTTATACACAATTGATGCCTGAAAAACTTTCTGTTGCCATATGTGAGAAAACTAAATTAACAAATTTCAAGGGCACCCTACACTGAAGTGAAGTCCTTACACCTTTTCCCACGTGTTAACTTACAATTTTTGGAATTTTTTTTCCCTGGTGAATTTGTAGGATGTTACTGGACACATACTTTGAGTGCATTTCATTTTAGTTAAATTATTCCATTAAATAAACTGCAACAAATCAAATGGTCTTATACTCTGCCGTAGACAGAATAAATGCTCACAAGAGCAACTGAAAACGGCATTATCTTAGAACCGCGTAAAGTGCCAAGCCAGGTAAAATTAAAATATGCATGGAAGACAGTATATATAGGCATGCACGTCATGTGTAATTGATAAATTATGTACATATTAAGACAGTTTTACAACTTTTAAATGCTCAAAATGTATAGAATTAAATGTATAAAATTAAATGTATAAAATTAAATGTATAAAATTAAATGTATAAAATTAAATGTATAAAATTAAATGTATAAAATTAAATGTATAAAATTAAATGTATAAAATTAAATGTATAAAATTAAATGTATAAAATTAAATGTATAAAATTAAATGTATAAAATTAAATGTATAAAATTAAATGTATAAAATTAAATGTATAAAATTAAATGTATAAAATTAAATGTATAAAATTAAATGTATAAAATTAAATGTATAAAATTAAATGTACTTAATATAAAAATTATTTATATTATTATTTTTATAAAGTAAACTGCAACTAAAAAGGCATATGTTAATTAAAGAATTTAAACTATATCGTATAAAATATAAATGAAAATGTGTTATGTAAGATACATAATATAATGTAAAAACATAACTATGATGCAAAATTATAGGAATGAAATAGGCTTATAATGTAAATGCTTATAATGCAACATAGGAGTATAAAATTGGGTAATGGGTTAAAATTAAGACTGCATATAATGTAAATAAAAAAATTTAAGTTGCAAGTTTTAGAAGTCAATAAAATTATATAAAACGTTTGAAATGATGTAAGAGAGTACTATAATAATTATGGAAAATGTATAAAAAGGTAGAAACAGTGAAATATATGCTTGAAAAATATAGAAGTAAAAATTATTTAAGTTTATTTGGAATTAAATTTACTGATGTAAAAATCTTGAAAATTCTGCAGTAGTGTAGTAGTATGTACAAACCGCAGAAAAAATGTTCTAAAATAAAGTTCGGCGGAGGATGAGGATACGAGGCAAACATGCAAGCATAAATCCCCTTTGGGGGTTGGTTTTAGTTCTAGTGATTAGTCAGTCTGTATAAATGCAAACCGAGTTAAAAGAATTTGCTAATTAGTTTAACTTGCATACACGCGTAAACCATTTACAAAAGTTTTTTTAAGAGCCAATTCTTAATTTCTTAACGCGTTATTGAGCCTCTAACTTGACAAAATACTTCGCATTTAAAGCTCAACTAGTTTTACCGAAAACACATAATAGACACTGCAAAGTTTTCTGCGCAAAGTAATGCAAATGGAACATTATAACGTCCCTTTAAGTATACAAAATATCAAACTAAGAATTAAGTTATAAAATACAGATATACGACAGAAGTTTTATCGAATTAAAATAATTATTTATCAGCTATATTCAAGGCATATACCATTTAACATATTTCAGGACCACAAAACAGTAAAATGTTTAATTAAATTCAATTAATTCGAAGTCTCTTCCTCTATGAAAACTAGTTCATGTAAATTTAAGAGCTTGCAGACAGAAACACGCTTACTGTTTTCAAAATTAGACGCAGATAATACCAGGCCTACGTGCAGGTTGTTTGTTACATTCTTATAGAATTTTAAAATACATAACATGTTTATAACAATTTATATAATAACATTAAACCGAAATAAACAGAATTATCTACAATTTTACAATGCAATAAAAACGAAAATACCAATGATTACAAATATATTACAAATACACATAAAGCAGAACTATAGCATGCAACTTAATACGTTTTTTTGATACTAATGTATTGACACTATTCTTTAAACAAATATTTTTTTCTATCAACGTGATATGTTAGTATATAATAAGAACTACTATATACTACTGTACTATACAGACACCCATTAAATAACGCATGCTTACCTTTGAAAGTTCGAATATTGTAAAATTCAATTACAGACAGCAAACACCACAAGCAAGTACATTCCACGCGTCGTGAACGCGTGACAGCTGGAAACCTAATTAACTATTCAAACAAAAGAGGGTGACGTCGTACATTTACAACCAATCGCATCCATGCTCTTCGTGTTACCATTAAAATTATGAATATCAGCTTCAACAAAATGCACAATTATTTTTAGAATAAAAATGAGAATACCGTTGCTATATTAAATGCAAATATATGTTTATCTGCACTTCTAAAACTTTATTTCTGCAATATTTAAATTAAATTTTACAGACGGTCATATGCGTTTATATATTAATTGTTTGCAACACACACACACATCTCTCTTTATTTATATACAATAAAATTAAAACTCGGACATTTCCCTCGGGGGAAAAGTTTTGCATAAAACTTTAAAAGAAACTGTTTTATTAACATGATATTCATAACTACACTAACATGGATAATTAATATGCGAAATAAAATTCATAGTTACATTTAGCTTTTAATTAGATGGCATAGATTTAGAATCTGTACCTATTAATTATGCTATTATGCTACTACTTAGAAAACTCTGTCAGATTCTGAGGTTAAATTCTTATATAAAATAAATTGTCTGCAGTGAATGGTAGAAAGTAATATAAATTTATCATTGAAAATACTAAGGCCATGTCAAATCATCATTGATTAGTGATAACCAACGATTATCTACGATTTAATGGTTGGTGCGTAATCTGGAATTAGCTTGCATTTTAGAAGTCAGTCTCTCCAAAGTCGTTTAACTGCTAACTGCGATTAACCCATGGCGCCAACCAATGGTGGGACGCAATTCTTCGTTTAAACAGTGATTAATCGCGGTTAGATGTTAAGCGATTTTGGTGAGACTGGTTCTAAGTCACCATTGTGGTACATACTACACCATATGGTACCACTATGTACTGTTTGAACATACCTTAAGTGTAATTGATAATAAATTATATAAATGTTACATAAAAGACATTTTTACAACTTTTAAACTCGTAAAATGTGTAAAATAAATGATATTTTATTGTAATACAGTATGATTTTTATATAAGTAAACTCTACAAGTAAAAAATCATATGTTATTTTTAAAAAAGAGTAAGCGATTGGAAGGAAAAATATATAATATAATATAAAATAATAAGATTAAAATATGCTTATAATATAAATGCTTATGATTATGGGGATATTTATATTGTAAAATAATAAGAGAGAAACGTTGGGTAATGTATTAAAATGAAGACTGCATATAATATAAATAAATAAATAAAATCCAAACTTTAAACTGAAAACTTTTAAATCAAGAATAAAATATGTAAAATATGTAATGATGTAAAAGAGTACCACAATAATTATGGAAAATGTATAAAAATTAAAAAATATTGAAATATATGCTTGAAAATTGTAAGAACAGTAAAAACTATTGAAGCTGATTTTGAATTTAATCTACGGATGAAATCTTGAACATTCTTCATTATTGCAATAAGTACAAACAGCAGAAATAATGTTCTAAATAGAGTTCGGCGGTAGATGTAGATGTACCAGGACACCATGGCATTTACAACCATAAACCACCTTTGGGGACTGTTTGCGGTCTTGGAAATCAGTCAATCAAACACCACTATGGCGAGTCTAAATGACGTTTTAACCAGGGCCTAGAGCCGGAACTGAACCGAAAACCGGAACGGAACTGAACTGAAAAAAATCGGGTTTTTTTTCGGTTTGATAAATTTTCAGTCATTTTGTTACTGTAACCAACGTATCAATATTTTCTAATTGAACGTCAACCATAAAATTATCGTCATTGCATGCATATTGCTTCTCGATTTCATCTTTCGATATTCACTACTACTTTTCTGTTTCAGTTTCGCATGAGACTAAAAGGAATATTTAATTTAGTTGAATGTTCAGTTGTCAAATGCGATTTTGATAATGGATTACAGTGCCATGCTCGTTGTTCTCTGCCTACACCTGTGTACTTCTAAATTTTGATAGAATTACATTTTTTGAAACCACGAACTATAGTACCGACAATCAGTGCCCTAACCATTCTGCCACCGTTCGGCCGTTGCTGAAATAATTTAAAACTAAATATATACTTCTTCTATCCATTTAAAAAATTAATATTTCATAACCTTAGAGAATTTCGCGATCTATTTCACGGTAAAATGTGTTTTAAAATAATCTATAAATAAAAACTGTCCAAAATAAAAATAATAATCTTCGTAAGTTAACATGAAAGAGCCATCAGATAGAATAGCCGATAATCCTCCACCTTAAGCAGCATATATGTGTATAATTTACAAATGGACCAGTTAACATATAGAAGAAAATTATACATCGTTTTTAATAAGATTCAATGGGAGCAGGGCTTTGAACCGTAATCTTTTCGTTCCGGTTCAAAAAAAAATTACATATATCGGTTCAATTCCGGTTTACGTTCTGCCAAAAATAACGTTTTTCGGTTCATCTCCGAATGAATAATTTTATTTTATGTATATACTTATTTGTATTGAAAATATAATTGCATTCGTATCATAAACAAAAAAATGTAATTCTATTCACAATTTAGAAGATTTTATTCTTTTTTTAATTGGTGCACTGTGTTGTAACGTCACGGGATCCTCGGGTAGCGTGTGGGTGTCGAAATGGTTATGACCCGACGTACAGCTTAGAAACAATAACAACGTTTATTCATGATTAAAATGAAGTATGAAGAAATTTTCCAAATGGAAATCACAGGGGATCAAGCGGGCTGGTGCCTGAGCCTGGGAGATCAAGCGCCTTGAGCCTGGGACCTAAAAGTCCCAGGCTCAAAGCGAACCTAAAAAAACAATCTGCGGACAGGTGCCGACAGATACCGTTGTACAACTGGGTCTCCTTGAGTCCCACACAAAGCTGGAGAAAAGCTCTCTCTCTCAAAAGAAAAAAAAAGTCACAAGTTGAACCTCTCTTTGTTTTTTGTCCTGAGGACTCTCCGGCGAAAAACTCGGGCCGCCTGACCTCACCTTTCGCCTCTTCCCATTGGCTTTTTCTTTCAGAGTCGCCGTCCTGGTAGCATCTGATTGGTTCCTCCGGTGGCACCTCACAATCTGACATTTCGTTGTCCTGTCTGACCTTCCAATTACTTCGGACATCTCAAGGCGTGGTCGAAGCGAAAACCCTTTGTAGTGTAGTGTCAAAAGCCCAGACAGAGTGTCGCCCTGCCCTGGGCTTTAACAAAACCTCTTTGTGAAGCCAATGGGGTGTAGCAACGTCACAGTGTGAATTGGTACAATGAACCCTCATGTACGATACGAGCGGAAAGCAGAGAACGGCGGGCATCAGTATTCTGTATATTCAACTAAATCTGCCTTCTACAACTAGTAGAACTCTAGCTCCGTAATATGTTACATATCTCAGTGTACTAAAAATAGATGAATGGAAGCCCAACTCTATGGATAATAAAGAGGAGAAGTATGCAGTCGCTTCTATCCCACTGAGGCATGGATGTTCGTAGCCGTTCGGAATCAGCTTTAAGCTGTAGGTCCCGGTCTCATTAGCCCCCGTGTTGCAAAAAGTAGACCGTAGCACTAAAAACCAAATCAGTCGCTTCCATTAAGAAAGGAAATTCAGTTACAAAGGCAATTTTTTTTTAACTGGTAGTTTAGCAGATCCATGACTTTTACTCATTTTACTTGAAAAATCAAGATTTTCCATGACAAAATTAATCCATTGTCTAAATCCATGATTTTCCATGACTTTCCAGGTGCGCGGAAACCGTGTGAGTGGTACGACACAACAAAAGCTCTATATGCAGGGTATCTGTCAAAATAAAATTTTTCAAATCCATTACTTTTCATGACTTTCCTTGATTTAGCAGATCATTTTCCATGACTTTTGGCTTCCGTTACAGTATATATGAATAAAACTTCTGATGTACATATATATAAAATATATGCTTTTAGAGAAATGACAGGAATTTTATCATAAAAAAAACTATAAACTTACTTTATAAGTGTTAATAAACTCATATACATAAAAATAAATTGTTGTATCTACATACGTAAGTTTAATCCTATAGTAATTTTTCAATCAAAATGTTTCCAATTTGAATTCAGGGTACTTTGGTATTATCTAGGTGACCATGAATAATAGCCAAATATAACGCTATAATGTTTATATACAATATCCCTAGAGATAAACTTATATTTTGTGCAAAAATCTTAACTAATTTTTATTAAAAAATAATTATTATATTAATAAAATTTCAATCTACATTTTAAGAAAAAACCAGAATAATATACATTCACCCATTAAGCTTTCTTGCTTTGAGTTTCCTTGGTGAACAAATTTTACTTGGCAGTATGGTCAATAGGATAATACATAAATACCGAACTCAGTAACTTCAGCCAAATGACAAGTAAAAATAGAATTAAACAATTCAATGCATTTTTTTTAATCGGTAGTTTAGCAGATCCATGACTTTTACTCATTTTACTTGAAAAATCAAGACTTTCCATGACAAAATTAATCCATTGTCTAAATCCATGATTTTCCCTGACTTTTCAGGAGCGCGGAAACCATGTATATGTTGCAAACTGGAATAGTCACAATTAAGCTCTTTGACTCATACAATGACATTTTTATTTCCTCATCAAACATTGTGTTTTTAATATCATATGAGTTACATAAAAATTTAATTTTGCAACATATAATAAATTAAAAAATAACACAAATGACAAAATAGCATTAACTTTGTAATTTAAGAAATTAAAAATTTACTTGAAAAGTTTGAATAAATGTAAAAATGTGACAAATGTAAAAAGTAACCAATAAGGTCCTTTGTTAAAGCTGTACCAATTTTTTTTTTAATTTCCACTCAATATCACAGTAAAAAATTTATTTTGTCTTCCATCTGGTAGAATCATTAATTTATTACAAAATAAAATATTGTACAAGAATTTAATAAGAAAAAGTTCACATGAACAATAAAATGCTTCATCTTGTTAAACATTTCATTCCGTAGTTGATAAAGGAGGAAATGCATTCTGTTTGCTGAGAACAACTTTTAAGTGCTGGAATGAAATATAGCCTTTAATTTTGTTCTGAAAAGAGATGGAGAAAAATGTGAAATACAAGTACATGTCAAAAAATAAAATTAATTAATAAATATTTCATTAATGTTATCTTATATCTAAATTCATTGTTAATTTCTACAAAAACAGTTTTTAAAGTTACATTATTAGAAAATGCAAAGGTAGTTTGTAATAAGAATAAAAATTATGTTTATTGTTATCCAGTTAATATTATTTTAGTTGATTATGTATGCATAAGAAATCATTTCTAAATATCGTATTACAAGAAAAAGATTTATTGTAGCTTCTAAGTCAATGCAACAAAATAAAAATTGCTTACACATTAATACCTAATTATAAGTCTTGAATAATATAAAATATTTTCATTATAATCAATCTATATATTTCAAGGCATATGGCTTGAGCCACTTGTAACATATGAACATTTAAAACGAGTTTGGAGTATATTTTAAGTTTACTTATAAGTAAAATATTAGTCAGCTATAGCATTTATTAAATTTTTTTATATGGGTACATTAAAAAATGCTATTAAACAATAATTGTTTTGTAATATGCTCTTAAAATTTATATTTTCGTGCGTTTATAAGCTTTATATATACACTTGGTGCTATATGCTTTTGTAAAGGCAAGCCTTGTTAAACATTCCCAAATTTTTTTTCTATACTCTGTATAAAATTGGTTTTATCAACTATATGGTCATTTTAAATAGTGAACTAAAAAATAGACATACGCATACAAATATGTATTTTTTAATTCCTTTTCCATTCAATTGGATTTATTTAATAGACAGGATGAAAAATGTGGCAACTAAATTTAATTGCCAAATTTGGCAACTTGGTAACATTATTTACACTTATTCCAGGTCACATAACACATTTTTGTTACACATTTTCCTATAATGCATGTGAACATAAAAATGACATAACCATATATATTTATATACATACACATGCATGTATGTATGTAATGCCAGAAAATTAACATGATTAATTCTTAAATTATAAATTTCTAACTATTTTTAAATTGACAAGATAAAAGTTATTTTAGGCAAACAGATGTGAAAGCAGGATATTTTTATTCTTTGGTTTTATGGTTTGCATGTGTGGTACAGCTGAAGTGAAAACTGCAGTGTTATCAAACGTTATAAAGGTTTGTACTGTGGGAACAGATTA
Organism: Pardosa pseudoannulata; assembly: GCA_032207245.1. Classification (NCBI taxonomy): domain Eukaryota; kingdom Metazoa; phylum Arthropoda; class Arachnida; order Araneae; family Lycosidae; genus Pardosa; species Pardosa pseudoannulata. The sequence continues at coordinate 127,968,009 of CM063508.1, read as the reverse complement.
TGATTAAAATGTTGGTTCTTCAATTGTAATGTTACTGCACTGCAGCATTTTTTTGCAAATGGCTAGCAGCCATCTTGGGTGTCAGTTTATAACAATTTAAGAAGAAAATAAAACAAATTGCCCACTCCCATGTCTTCAAGGTGTTTTGTCATGCATTGAAATTGTGTGTATCTCAAATACACACACACACACACACACATATATATATATATACATGGTGTAAAACCATTAGAAAGGAAGATACCAGTAATGGTCAGATGGTGTGAGAAAACAACATGAGACTTTATGTAAAGCATTATGTTCAGTTATATCTGTATTTTATGTCAATGCTTCATTATTTACCCTACCTCTATGTGAAGTGGATTATCCCAACTCGACTGGAGTGCCACACCTTGCATGGTACTGCGCATGACTTGTTACTCTGTAGTGTTATATTTGGAATGTATGTAATGTGTTGTGGTAATTGTCTGTGATCGTTTACACAAACGTTGTATGATTCTACTGTGCATTTATTTCATATCACTCTGCTACTAAGCCCAATACATTAAAAGGTATTTATTTCCACAATGGCCATCAGCTGAGCTATCACTCTAGGGGCAGGGCAGATGGTGAGATTGCCTATACGAGTAATCCCTTTACTGAATGTTAGTGACACTATTTTCCTTAAGGGACTATCTTCAGAAGTTCTACAGAAAGTATTTACTTTTGTCTGCAGATTTAATTAACAACTTTTTGCTTACACACACATACACAAGTAATGGGTGCTTTTGATCCATTATAAAGTTAGAATGGTATCCATGTTGGATACATTTTGGTCATTGGTCTATTAAAAAAACATAAATAATTTGGAAATAGAAATGTTGAGTTTATTCACACAATCTGTTTCCCACCAAAACATTTTAAAATTGTTTATATAGTGCAAAAGCCAGTTAATCAGAGTGCTAATTATGTGGGGGAGACTATAAGTGAGATTAAGTTACATAAGAAGAGTTGAATTAAGTAGAAATTAATTTTGGTGTTCTAAAAGTTGCCAAAGGTTACACACAATTAACCCCTTGATGACCAGCATGTAAATGCTATACAAGTTGACCGTTGTGAAAACTGTTGCCGTTTACACATCTAGTAATTAAATCTAGCATTTAAAAATTAAAATAAAATGTTTAGATATCATATTATGCATATGCGACATTGCTCTCTCAATATCAACTGTAGATCATCATGTGGAGGCGACGCTGGAGTGATAAGAGTGAAATCGCTGCATTGTATATACGAGATGTTGGTTGCGAAGGGGGTTAAAGGTGAAATAAAGGCCTGCCAAATTTAACTGGCCATAATTTACCAAAGGTTGTAATTTTTGGGATACAGTTGCCAGAAATTTATTTTAGAAAACATTTGTAATTAAATTGGTTAAATATCATTATACAAACATATATATAGTGGTTTGGTTCTGAGTGCTACGGTCTACTTTTTGCGACATGAGGGCTAATGAGACTGGGACCTACAACTTAAAGCTGATTCCAAATGACTGAACATCCATGCCACTGTGGGATTCGAACCCACAAACTCCGGTACCTGAAGGCTAGCACTCTAACCAATCAGCCATTGTTCGGCATATATATAGTGAGAGAGAAAAATTCCATCATTTTCAAATTTGCAGAAAAATGACACTTTTTAACTTTCTCCTATTTACAGATAACTGTATGGGAAAATAAAAGAATAAAATAAAATTTCTTTGAAAGGTCAAAAAGCACTTACATCATGAATGAGATTAGAAAGAATACACATCACTTCTTCTTCCTCAATTTCTTCATCATCATCATATTCCTACAAAAAATAGGATTATTGTTTGGATTAAAAAAAAAACTAATACCAATAGATGGAGGATTGTATATTTAATACTTTAAAATGAAAACCTACTTTCTTAAAATTCAGAGCAGCTTTAAAAGCACTCACAGGAATAATATGAGTCTGCATCAGCAAATACCTGAATAACAAACAATAAGCAATAAAATGAGTGTTATAGAATAATTTTAGATGTACAATATATAAATGTACAATAAATAAATATTTAATAGTAGGTAAATTACTCAAAATCTTTAGGATAGAAAATTTTATTTTATTTCTTGAAATGATTATTACTATTAAATAGTATAAATATGATTTAGATACAGCATACTCAGCAACAGCTAATTAAGATTAGATTAGATATGTTTCTAAAACTATCTAACTAGTACCCCCCCCCCTAAAAATAAATAAAAATGTGCTGAATATTTCAGAACAGCTATGATAAATTTCATCCTTTGCAATTCATTGTAAAACCAGAATAAATAGATGTGCTGAATATTTCAGAACAGCTATGATAAATTTCATCCTTTGCAATTCATTGTAAAATCAGAATAAATAGATGTGCTGAATATTTCAGAAAAAGCTATAATGAATTTCACCCTTTGCAATTCATTATAAAACCAGAATAAATAGATGTGCTGAATATTTCAGAAAAAGCTATAATGAATTTCATCCTTTGCAATTCATTGTAAAACCAGAATAAATAGATGTGCTGAATATTTCAGAAAAAGCTATAATGAACTTCATCCTTTGCAACTCATTGTAAAACCAGAATAAATAGATGTGCTGAATATTTCAGAAAAAGCTATAATGAATTTCCTCCTTTGCAATTCACTGTAAAATCACAAGAAACTATTTGTAAAGTGTTGCTTAAAGCTTCACAACTCTTCTGAGATCTTATTATTGCTTTCTAAGTATCATTAGGGGCATTAAGACTAATCTACATTTATAAGTCTTTGCTCTTCCATAATTTTACATTTTTCATTTAGTACATGTTTTTGATTTAGTCAGACAAGGATTACCCTCTGGACATATTCAAAATAAAAAATAATTTTTCATACTGGACACATTATTTATAAGGTCAGTATTCTTAAGTCAGTAGAAGTAACCATATAACAAGACCTGACTGCATTTGTTTTGATTTTTTAAAAACTTTTATAGAGAACATTTTCAAAGGTAAATGACAGATAAATAATGATTTAAATGCATTTTCTGTTTACCATAAAGTGAACCCCAAAGAGTCTTCTAAAGGGAACTATGAATAAATAATTAGTTATTACAGATAAAAGCCGTCATTTCAGCTCTGAATTGTTTCACTTCTGAAATGTTGCAAAACAACAGATGTGAATAAAATAAAAAAAAGGAAATACCAATGACAAAGAAAAGGACATGATTCTATTTTTTGTTACTGGTAAACTCTTATTTCTTAATACCTACAAACAAATAAATAAAAATAAACACTTATTAGCTTACTAATGGTAAGAATAAAGAGTACTTACACTTTCTTGAATAAATTTCTATAGATAATAGTCTTCAGCTTTTCTAGAACCATGCGAATACCCCATTTAATGAAAAAATCTTCAGAGTCTTCTAATGCTTTGCCAAACCTTTGAAGGTCTCCATCCCTGAAATATTACTTTCTTAATATCATAGTATAAATGCTTATCTTTCTCATACTTCAATTAAAAATAGTATAGTAATATTGCAATTTTGGAATAAATACTTATAAACTTAAACATTGTGTCTTTTAACTTAACTTTTAATAATAAAATTAACTATTAAGATTATTCCATATATTAAGGAACAGAGAATAGTGATTTGTTAATACTACAATATAAATAACAAATAATAATTCAATGCTATAATGTTTTTTATTTATCAACATTCTAAATTTCTAAACTATAACATTTACACCAAAATGTAGGTAGAAAACATTTCTCTTATTCACGTTAATCTATAAAAAATCCTTTGTATGTGTGTAGGTATATTTACTAAGCCATCTAAATTGGCTAGACTGATCTTGATACAATTTTACATTGTGATGTAGGTGAACTTCAGAAATGTTTTAGGCAGCCAAATTGATCAAAAGGTTAAGGGGATGATGCAGCTAGAAGAGTTTCCTGCCATCAAGCTTGGTCACCATATATTGCAACATATACTTTTCTTTAAATGATATGATAAAATAATGGCATATTTCTTCCTAATTTAATTTTTTAATTTTTTTTTCACACTGCAATGTATTTCAAGGCCATAAGTAACCAAATTTGCAAGATTAAACATATTTAACATTTTATGTCACATGATTAATATTTATATTCTTGGATATGTACGTCAGTTCTCTTTATATTATCTCACCAGAAATGTAGTTTTATATTAGTGGGACATAAGAGTTAATTGCTATATATTGTAAAACAGACCTCTTTTATATTTCTGTTTGTATTTCTTTAGCATATGAAGAACATTAAATTAAAATGTGTTGTCTGTTTTATAAAATTAAGTTGTTATATTTTTCAATAGTTCAAATAATCAATTTAACTTAAAATCTAAAATAAATTTTAAAATAATTATAAACTTCATTTAGAAATTTTAATCACCTAGATGGAAAGCTAGGTACAAAGCAGCTAACATTAAAATAAAATATAAATCAGTTCATTATCTCTCAGCTGGTAAAACTGAAATTTACAATTCAGTTAATTCATTTTCACAATTTAAAAACAAAATATAATGAAACATTTAAATTTTATTATAATTTCTTTTTTAATTTTTTACTTACTTCACAGCCTGAACCAGCTCAGCAAATTGCATAAGATCATACTTTTGCAAAAGGTACATAGAAGGCATCACACCCTAAGAGGAAGAAAAGTTCATTGGCTAACTGATAAAACAATAAATTACAGTTAAAATATTTGTTTACATTGTTCAAAATTAATTTGTATTCTTTAATTTATGAAATTTTTAAAATTATTATAATTTTAATTTATTATTCTTAAATTATTATTATTTTAATTTAAGATAACGTTTGCAGGGGGGAAAATCCTCAGAAAATTTTATGAATTTAAATGTTAACAGAGATGCAAAATAAGTATTACAAAATGACATATAATTAGGAATCAAGTATTAAATCTCAACTAGACTCTCTTGTACACATGGGTCATGCATGAGTCAGCAAGCTCAGTCCACCATCCTACTATTAAAAGCTGCAGTTCAAGCAGATCCCCAGCTGGGCAAACCCAGGGAGTTCCTCATTTTAATAACAATCTTGTGCCAAGTTTGCCTGGGCAGTTTACATTTTGTCCTCCCATCAAGTAACCAGGTTGTAGAATATTCTATATTTTCCTGCCAAAAGCTAGCTCTCTCTTCAGGAATGTTAGGCGTCTTTTGCAACATTATACTTCACCTCTGAAATGCAGGGAAATCCTTACCCTCCCTCACTCGGAGTGGAGGCATAGTTAAGTGCCTAACTGGAGAGAAGCTAAGGGGCCTGGGATTGGCTAGAAAGGCTTTGTCCAAAGAGGTTATTCTCGGGTGGTGAAAAAGTTTGTGACCCAGCATTTGGGGACAATGTTGTTTGATTTTCTCGAAGTAAGTTTACGCCTAGCTTAACAGAGTTTTTTTTTAAATGCTTATAATGCTCCTTGTATATAAATGAGTAAATACTGATGTAAAATGTACATAGCTGTGAGTGTAAGAATAAAACTCAGAAAATCCAAGAAGCTTGTCTCAGCTCGCTTACTACGTCACAAGGTCAAGGTGATTCTTGTCAGGTTAGTCCCTTTGTGTCTTATCCAAGCCAACCTGCATTTTTGAACTATAACTGTTATTAGTTTTAAGTTTTTTTGTATAGTTTTGAGTTAGCAATTTTATCTGGTCAGTACATTTTTAGGATTTGTCTTAGGCTTTTGGTTTGAAAACTGTCAAGTTTTTTTGTTTTGTTTTGTTTTGTTTAGTTGATTTCCAAGATTCATTGCCATATAATAGTACTGATATAACTGTTGATTTAAATATTTGTAGTTTGAAGTTTGTTTTTAAATTTGCATTTTCACATTTTTTGTAATTTTTTGAAAGCATACTGTGATTTTTTTTATTCTTGCTATTAGGTCCTCTTTTGTTCTACCTTCTGTAGTTACATTTTCTTCAAGATAGGTCAAATTTGCAATTAATTTTTTCCACAGTTCTTTCATTTATGATATTATCTCTTTTTTTGCTATTAATTTCAAGAATTGTTTCACTTATGTGTAGCCCCAGTTTGTTTTGCAGTCTCTTCCAATTTGGTTGTTTTTATTTTCACATCTTTTATTCTAGATGCTGAAAGTACACTATTATCTGCCTAGTTGAAGTTCTCTAGGCAATTGGTAATATTTCATTCTATGTACTTTTGTTCATTTTCAATGAAAATGACATCTTTTATCTTTTTTGCTGCTTTAATCTGTAACTTCTGTTACATAGAATATTCATCTTTCAAAATTATAAATGACCCTTATATTTATATCTTTCTGCAGTGAGCTGTCAAATATCTTACCAAATTCCAACTTATTATTTTAAAATTAGGTGTTAAGTGACTGCATTACAGCAGTTGGGAAATTATTTAAGAATCCTAGAGAACATTCTGTATTTTTATATTTTATTCCTTTTCAACGCAAACAGAAAGGAATAAGGATAAATAATTCATAATTTTATTTCTCAAGATATCGGGAAATGGTAAGTGCAAAATCCTAAGAATTCAGGTATCTCCCCTGGAGCATAAACATCCTTGTTAAGTTTTAAAACTACCTACTACAGTAAGCAAGAACTGAAAATATCAAGACACATAGAAAATATTTATAAAAGTTTTAATTAAAAAAAAAAAAAAATCTTAAAAGCGAGGTTTACCATTTTTATGTACATATTTACAAAACTGTGTAACAATAAGTACAATGTTTTTTACAAGGTAAAATAAACAGAACCAAGTGATGTAAATTTTCATAATGCATACCTAAATAATCTATTACAATTTACTATAAATGATTTTTGATTATTTTAAATATGTTTAAATATAGTTATAGATATGTTTGCATAACTAAAGAAAATTAAAAACACAAAAGTAAGATAAATACAAATAATTTCATATTTACCAAAACCATCTTTACTGTTATTAAAAATATCAATATAAGTCGTTTATTTCCCTTTGAGAGCCTATGACAGTGTGAAAATGCAAAAGATAAATTTTCATCAGCTGAAAACAGAAAACAAAATATTAATAAAGCCAAACAGATATTACACGAAGAAACAAAAATAAGTAATAAATGAAAAAAAGAATAGATTACAGAAAATTTAAGCAAGTTTTTATCTTACAGTAACCTGTAATTTAATAAATTAAGAATCAGCAGGAATGCCGTTGGTTGAAATTTTCATGCAGAGCATTGTAGTTACAATTAAAAAAACTAATTCTCCTAAAAAACATTTATACATACCTAATTTGAATTTACTCTGAAACATTTGTTGTTGCCCAACAAAGTACCTGAAAAATTAATTAAAGTAATTATTGCGAACAAATGTTAAATAAAAGATGATATAAGATTGAAACTACCATATTGCTATCATCCGCTGATTTTGAACTATAATTCTAAATAGAATCGAACCCCAGGAAAGAATGAAACTAAAATAGAGGTCATTTTCAGGTTATGTTCACAATAGATACATATAATGTGTCCTCTCTACCCAAAATGTCAGATCTTTAATTCTCAATAATCTGCATACAAAATGTCAGATCTCTAGCTTTCAATTTATGCATCTGACGGCAGGTTTAAAAGAAGCTTAATTTGATTTGATCCATTTTATAGTGTTTTTTATTATTTAATTATTAAATACTTCATTTTCAGTTTTATAAATTATTATTTAAAAAGAGTATTATTACTTGAAAGTTAAAAAACTTTCAAGTTAATCAAAATTTATAATAAATATTCAAGATCTACTAAATGTTATAATAGCATTTTTTTTTAACTGGAAAAAAAAAAAAAAAAAAAAAACAACTTAAAACTAAGCACCAACTTATATCTTTTACAAGTTGTTAGATTTACCATACTACATAATTGTACTTTACGTAATAGTCAATTTTACTTGCAAAGTGTTAGTGTACTTCAAGGAGGCAATGCCTTGAGTATGCTTGCTAATCTATATCTTTATTATTATGAGTTACATAATATAAGTAATGGTAATTATGAATTATTCAGATGACATAACAGTATTTAATAAAAGCAATAACAGCAAATTTAAACTTTTATCCTAATACTTTAGAATTAGTACTGATTCTTTAAGTATTAACTTTTTTGACAAATAGCAGTAATTTACGCTTGGTGTGTGTGATAAAAGGTCTGATTACAGTTTAGAAATTGTTAAATTTCAGTACTTCAGTTCTTGTTATTACACATCTACATTTAAAAACAATATTGCCAATCAGCTTATTATGATAAATAAGATTATGCTCAAAAGTTAATCAGTATAAACATGTAAAAAATTAAGTGATATACTACATAAATTTCTAATTCATCTCCCAACAAACATAATTGATAATTTTAGATTTAATGAAAAATCATTTTATAATGGGTATAATTATAATTATATATATATATATATATATATATATATATATATAAATAATATAAAATTAAATTTATATTATGATTATTGTGAATATTATTATAGACTTAAATAATGTAACTAATGCAACTTAGTTTAGTTTGGTTTGGAGTGCTACGGTCTACTTTTTGCAACACGAGTGCTAATGAGACTGGGACCTACAGCTTAAAGCCGATTCCGAACAGCTACGAACATCCATGCCACTGTGGAATTCGAACCCACGAACTCCGGTACCGAAGGCCAGTACCCATCGTTTGGCCGCAACTTATTTTATGCTTAGGTGTTAGAATATTGTTTTAGTGTCATAGCATAATATTTATGAGTTAGTAATTGGCCTATAAATGTTGTTCACCCAATTTTACTACCTGGTTTTAATTTTCCCATTCGCTGTCAGTACAAGCAGTTTGTTTCTGCAACTTTTATTTTGTCATCTAGTATATTTTCACTTAGCATTGTGGCATTAGGTGTTGTTATTTTCTGTTCTTTTTCGCATAAGGATTATACAGTACCAAAATGTGTTTATTATAAAGGTTACATCTTTCAGAAACAATTCTCCTGTTTAATAATATTTGTGGGTACTACCTTTTTTTTTTAAACTACCTCACACCTTAATTTCATAAATTTTTATTTTAATAGACTTCCTTATTATCTTATATATTAAAATCTGATTGTATGTATCTATGTATGTATGTGCGTCTATCTCCTCGAGAACCGCTGGACGCAGGAGGGCGCTGAAGATACCAAAAGACGCGGAACGATCCGGGGATGTCATTTCGCCCATTCGCGTTTCGATATTCCAATTAGTTCAAAAGATATCAACGAAAAACCGCCCAAAATGGCACTTTTATTTTTCCTCACGTGCAATTCCATTGTTGAGTTGGCGTCAAAAATGGCGGTGTTATTCAACCTTGGCATTATTATCGCCTGCTCCTTGGTATTCCGAGTAAGATAAAAACGTATCTACGCTATTAAAATTTAAGTAGAAATATATATATTTATGATGGCATTTATGTATAAGAGACTATTTTCGAATCTGCTAAAAGCTAAATTCATTTATTTTTAGAAAATAGCTTTTTTTCCTATTTTAGTATCTTGGCCAGATTTTTATTTTAAGTAATTAAAAACTCGCCCTATTCTATCAAATTTTCGTTTGCATTTTGCAGTTGCCATTTCTGAAACAGAAACTAATGTATGATTATAGGTTTTGTTATTTGAAACTAGACTTTTATTTAAAATTTTTATGCACTAGAGAATAAATAACCAAATGATGTACTTAGGGAATAAATAAGTTTTCATTTTAGAAATGGCAATTATGAAATATTAACAAAATTAAAATATTATTTCCACTTTTGAATAACGTTTAAAATGCATTTTCAAATTTTGTTAAGTAACTTAATTCATCTCAAAAATTTTTTTTCACGTAATATAATTGCTTCATTCTTGCCTAATATTTGGAGTTCTATATAACATACACCTATTAAACCAAATATAAGAACGTATATGTGTAAGTGAGGCTTACTTCTCATTAACCGCTGTTTAATATATTATTTTTGGGTCTATCTAAGAATTGAGTTCCCCTTGGCAAATTTGGCAAATATATTGGCAATATTTTCTAAAACACAAATTCCAAACATTGTATTTCTTGCTTTTTCTGGCGACTTTAATTAATGCACAGTGCGCCATATTAATAGATTTATACACTCTTACTTAATTAAAGAAAGCGATTTGAAAACCAGACATTTATATTTATGGGCAATTAATGCCTTAAGAGTTTACAAATGCAACAGCTCCAAATTATTAGAAATCAGCCATAGTGAACCATTAATGGTTGGTTATATCTATTTTTAAGCATTCTGCACTTTTATTATATAAGAAAAGAGTTGCAAAAGGAGAGTTGGATGCAAATATTATATAAATTATAACATAGATACAGATTGTTTGGACACGGAGAGATCAGGAAATAATGTTAGGCGAACAAACTTAAACCATTATCGCCAAGTTGGCAAGGGAACCCAATTATTAAGTCAACCCATTATTTTTTTAAATCGAAAGATGTAATCTTTTTTTACTTCATTTATACATTTTAAGAAAATATATTTTTCTCTTTTATTTCGGCGAAATAAAAAAATCTCTTCAATGTATCTTCAATAATTTTACACATTGGATGGTCTATCAATTTTGTTTTTATGGTACTACTGAAAAATAGGGTGGCCTTTGGCAAACTTGGGGAAATTATTGGCGATGTTTACTAAAACACAAAGGTATTTTATCCGAAAAATATTGAATCCCTTGCTATTAGGGTGACTTTAATTGATGTAGATTGCACCACTGTAACAGAATTATATACATTTTCTTAATTAACCGAAACCACTGAGAAAGAGGGCATTTACATTTATCAGCAATTAATTCCTTAACTGTTTACAAAACCAACAGCTCCAAATTATTAAAAATCAGCCATAGTGAACCTTTAGTGGTTCATTATATGTAATATTTTTAAGCATTATGCGCGTTTAATATATAAGAAATAGGTTACAGAAGATGAGCTGGATACAAATATAATATAAATTAAAATATAGAAACAGATTGTTTGGATATGGCGAGATCATGAGATATTAGGTTACAATGCTTAGAGCTTTATCGCCAAGTTGACGGGGGCACCCTGTTTTTCAGCAAGCTGTTTTTATTTCACAATTGACATTTCCTACAGTGTTGTAATCGTTATAAGCTATTACTTTTTCAGTGAATGTAAGAATAATGTGTATTTATTCTGTTTACTTTTTTCTAATCCTTTCAATACAATTATACTTTAATATAACTCAAATTTAGGTTAAAGATATACAATATAGGACCTCATTTGACTGTCGTTGGCAACCAAAATGTCAGCAAAATGGCATAAATACACAAGAAGGTTAATGATAAGGTAATTGAACGGGTCTATAACATATAGTAACTATCATAAAGTTTTCCTATGTCTTATTTAGTTTAAGGCTATATGAGAGATAAAAATAAAAATTAGATTCTTTATTAATAATTTCGAAAAAATTCCATTTACACCGTTTCTTGGTGCTCCAGAACATCATAAAAGGAACCTCTTTTCTATACACCGAAAGCAAGCGTAAAATGGTGTGTTTAATAAAAAATACTTTGCAGCAGGTCATGAAAACATTTATAAAAAACGAATTTTAAGGAAAAAAAATATATTTCAAATAAATTTTCCCAGTAAAGACATTAAATGCATGCATGTCCACAACATAAAGATATTTAATTCATGTGGTAGAAAGAGTCTTGGAATTTTGCATCTTTACGCTGTGTTTCCCTGACAAAAGAGTGAACATATTTATAACATGATTTGTGTGCTGTTAATAAACTATCCTATTCATAAACAATATGCAGCACCCGAGGTTTATTTGACATTTTTTATGAATGCGTTTATGTACAGTAGTGGTTCTAAAACTTTATTTGGAAATATTTACTACCTAGAAAACCTTTCATCGAAATATTTTAAAACCCAGACCGAAGGCTGGGTGCGAAGCAGCTAGTATTTCTATTAAAACCTATGCACAATGATTATTTTCCTTTTGAAAATTTATTATATTTTGAAAACAAAAAATGGATATTCTATTTTTAAAATTGAGATAAATTATAAATTTGTTTTGTAAAAATATTTTGCAAGCAGAAACACACATAAATATACATGTATACTTAAATACACATACAATGATACTGATTGCAGTCAACATTATTTGACTTACTTGTATGTAACCCTTTGGGCTATTGGATACTGGTCTTTTAAATTAGAGCTTTCAATTACCCTAATTAATGGTTTAAGTAGATGCAATTTGTTTACCTAAAAAAAGATAAAGATGTTAATCAGGTTATGAAACACACACACACCTAAATATGAGGAAATTTAAAATAAAACAATGGAATTTGTTAGAAAAATTATGCAATAAAAAACTTAACTATGAAATTATAAAAATATTAAAAGGAATTATCTCTAATACATATCATAGTATCTCTAATACATAATAATATTAGAATATATTACATGTACATAAAATAAGAAATTCATGAAATAAAATTTCTCTATCTAAAACTGCCACTAACAATCTATTCAGAAGATATAGTATCCTCACATTTGTTTTAAAAATTTTAAGTACAACAGTATACATTATAATTGCTTTGTATTTTAGAGGGAAATTTAAAGCATATTTAGAAAATAAAATCTGAACAGTTTGTTTAATTTAAAATTTAAAAATCATTTTTAAAGCATTTAAAATTTTTTATAACTTTTACAATCATTATTATTTTGGCTCTAAAAGGTTTTCTGGGACCTATTAAAGCCTTTAATAAATGACTGTGCTTGGATTTTTAGATATATCTAAAAATTATATTTTATAAAACACATTGAAAAACCAAAACAATATCTGACAGTTTATTTTATATTAGCATATAAAAAATAAAATAAAAGAAAGCATCTTATTAGTAATTCCATGTACAGTTTTATTCTATACTTTATAGAAAACCTGCATAAAAAATTAAACACTTAACACACTTTTAAGTAGAAAAGTTGTTTTAATATTTTTAATACCTGAAATTTGACCAAACACAGACATGGCATAAAAGTAATTCAAAGTTTATATTTGTTAAGAAATGCTTCTATAAATGACACTATACACTTAAACAATTTTTGGAATATTAAAGATACAGAATTTAAATTTTAACATGCTTGTTTAAAAAGATTAGAACAATAATCTGAGTTAATTAAAAATAAATAAAATGATTTTTATGCCATTCTTAAAAAGATTTTTTTAATATAAGAAATACATGCTTTTTTAAGAAACAAAATTGCCAGCTATATTATCTTGATATTTTCAAAGAAAAAGTTTACAGTATAAACTAATAACAAGTTCAATTAATCCACACAAATGTACTAAATTGAATTTTACATTCTACTTTTGAAAGTACTTTCTTAAACTTAACTTTGAAAGCACTAAAGCCCCATTTACATGTGCCAAAAAGCAGCATAAATGCAGGGTAGATCTGTGAATTGTACTCCCCTTTCAAGAATTATCCTTAGGTAGGGAAAAAATTAAGGTGTAGAAAGAATTCACCTTTCTACCTGGGTAATAGCAGAGTTTGCCCTCCTTTCCTATGATCCTTTCCATAAGTTGTGTGTGGCGCTACATTAAAAATGGCCAATTTCACTGCTACTGAGTGCATGGAATTCGTACAAGTCTGGTTTTGTTTGGAGTGCTACGGTCTACTTTTTTGCAACATGAGGGCTAATGAGACTGGGACCTACAGCTTAAAGCTGATTCCAAACGGCTACAAACATCCATGCCACAGTGGGATTTGAACCCACGAACTCTGGTAACGAAGGGTAGAACCCTATCCAATCGGCCATCGTTTGGTTGGAATTCGTACAAATGTTTTCGATTGCACATAAGTCATAATCTATCACAAATGGTATACATTGTTGTGGCAAGGAAAAACATTTGTTAGTTATTCAAAACAGTTTTACCATAGCACATACAAAGTGAGTGATAATGTATTTTTAATATCAATAAAAGTGTTCTAGTTAAGCTTATAATTTCGTGTATTAAAATGTTTCATATATGTCAGAGGTTGAATACAAGAAAAAAAACCCTAAAAATGAACAATTTGCTTGAAACTTACTTTGAAATCATTCAGTTATTATCTGTTAAGTAGTAAAACAAATATATAAAAGTATATCATGTTTAATATGTAGTAAATAATAAACAGATTTTTGATTTTGTTTTGAGTTAAGGGGGTTATTCAAAACAACAAATTCAAAATATTAAAAAGATAGATTATAATATGAATAATTTTTCAGCTTCAAATGTACTATTTCCCCTAAATCATTCCTGGAATTTAAAATAATTTCATCCATTAAAACAGAATTATTTATACAAATATTGGAATACAAACCTTAAAATATATTTTAAATAACTGATTTGTCAAATTCAAAATTCCCCATCTTTTGGAGTCTTCTTGAAGTGCTCGACTACAAATACAAACCATAAAAATGTAAATCAAAAAACATAAAAATCCAATATAACTAATAATATAAAAACGAAGTCCAGTAAAATAATTAAAATTTAAATATTTCATCAGAATAACTTTGAAACTTTTTATTCACAGATTAAAAAGTTTTAGATTTACAAAAGGGTATACTAACTTATCACCCACGCATATCCTGAAAAAACCCATTAGAAGATCAGCTCCTTTTTCAAGAAACTCATGAGGTTTTTCTTTTTTGTCTTGTTGCAAATCAGCCTATAAGAGAAAATAATCAGATTTTATCTGCAAAACTACACATTATATTTTAAAGAGTGACATCATCAAGAAAATGACTTAAGATTTTTCTTAATACTTCACATTTTTATGCCATATGGCACTAGTGTAGTACCATTGCACACCTTGGCTACTGAATCCATTTGGCATAAAAGCTTGGCACTTTCAGCCAAAGGGATAGATGTGGGGTGTGGCTTACGCGACTTCAGCTACCTCAAAATCGTAGAATTGATAATCTCACTCAATCTCCCATTTTAGCTATTATAATGCTTCCATTTTACATAATCAACTACTATAAAAAGTTTAGGCTGATTCGAGAAGTTATTTACAAATATAATTTTATGAAAGATGCCAAAAATATTTTATATTTTCTAAAAATGTTAAAAGAGTTCTCACAGCAGCAACTATTTAAAACCTATTTTATTAGAAAATTGTCAGAACTAAATAAGTATTCCGTACTCAAATAAATAAATAATTTTTAAAAAAATTCAAAACTCATGAAACTGAAAGAAAAAATATATAATCTTTTGGCTTTGCATCTTTAAATATATCGACGTTTAAAATACAAGAAAATGGGAAAATTGTTATAAGATTGTCATATTTTATTTTATAGAAAAATCTCGAAACCTAAGACATATTTTGGACTTAAAAAGTCACATAAAAATTTTGTTTTAAACTCAAAATTTTGAAAAATGAAAGGAAAAAATAAATTATAAAAATAAATATTAATATGATTCAAAAAGATAAGAAAAACTTACTTTAGTTGCTATTTTTCTCAGATCTAAACATAAAGTATACATGATAGGCAATGCCCAGTTTTCATCCTTCTGACCTTGCAATATTTTAGTAAATGTTATGTAAATGAGTTAAAGAAACATAAAAGGAAACAAAAGAAATTGCATTAAAAAAAAGTAATGAGAATTATTCGTGAGATTTAGAGTTTAATTTATAAATTTTCTTTATTAAGAAAAAATGTGAATCTTTATTTATACTTTTTTATTAAGAAATATACCACAGAAATAATTATTTTGTGTTGTTTATTTATACTAAGAAAAATAAATTTATATGAGTATGCATGCACACAAATATAGGTGGAAGCACTCCCTTTTTAGCCTAAAAACAATTTTTGTTTACATTTTTTAAAAGGATTAAAAAAAACCCCTATTAGTTAAGAGAGAAGAGAAGAAGGGAAAAATTTTGCTAGATTTAGAGTTTAGTTTGTAAATTTTCTTTATAAAGAAAAAATATGCAAATCTTTATTTATACTATTTTATTAAGAATTATACCACACAAATAATTATTTTGTATTGTTTATTTATACCAAGAAAAATAAATTTATATGAGTATGCATGCACACAAATATAGGTGAAATCACTCCCATTTTAGCCTATAAACAATTTTTTGTTTACATTTTTTTAAAGGATTAAAAAAACCCTAATAGTTATGAGAGAAGAGAAGAAGGGGCAAAACTTTAAAAAAAAATATCATACATAGCCGAACTGAGCAAACACAGTCAAGGTTTGCCCAACAACTGGGGGCATGAAATGAACTTTACCACAAACAAAATTTTCAAAAATAAATCAATAAAATTATAGGAATAAAGTAGTCAAAGGATACTGTATTAAAGCAAACTGATTTTTAAAAGCTTCTACATTGTTATCTTGTCTCATCTGTTGCAAACATCTAAAATAACATAATAAATAGTGATAATAATAAATATAGTTCTTTTCAAAATGTTAAATAACATACACAAAAAATACTGAAAAAATATTTTTTAAAAACTAATATTTAGCTATCAATTCTCAAATACAATTTAATGATTTTCAAATCAGCTATAAACCATTTAAATAAAATATGACTCTTTAATTATTACAGGCAGCACAAATTTTAACCGATAAAAAATTAAAAACCACCATTTATGTTATACAAAAAGTTAGACATATGTATGTACAAAAGTAATTTTATTTCACATTTGTAAAAAAAAATTTTGAAATTCATCATACGTCAGTAGATGTTAAAAAACTAAAATACTGTGAATGCTGTCAAATTTCATTCATAGTATATATTGCACAAAATATGAAAAATATGGAAATAATAAAATAATCACATGCATATTAATGTAGAACATAAAGCATGTTATTCTTAGTTATCAAAATAAGGTAAACAAGAAAAATTAACAAAGGTAAAGAAATAATTTAAAAATGAATTAATATAGACTAATAAAGAGTACAGTAACTGTTAATATTATTTAACTTTTAACAAAACTCTTAACTTTTTGTAAAATGAAAGGCTTGTTTTTATAAATTAATGAAAATATTGTAAACAAACAATGAGTGTGAATGCATGTGCAGTAAAACCCGTTTAAGAAGTTCTCACTTAAGAATTTTATATTTTTGGTACCCATTTCTCCCCGTATTCATACTATGTTAAAATAACCAGTTTATAAAATTTCGTTCTAAACTCTTTCCCACTTAAAATGTTTTCTTTCATTTCTAAGTTTACTTACGCATTTACAGCTGCCTTTCGATTAATGTTTTTTTTCAACTCTCTCTCTGTTTGTAAAAGTCAATGCTTATGGCTAAAAACGATTGTTGAAATTTTTATTTAAAATGTGCCTGAAGAAGTTTTTAAAAGCTTAAGACAGCTGGACTGCTATCAATTACAAATTTCCGATAAAAAACAAAAAACTATAACCAATTTTTTCTGTGATATCAATTCCAGTAGTGTTTAAAGCAGAATTTCTTAGCTGAATTAATATATTTTAAGGTAATTATGTCGTTTTCCTTTATTAGCTGATTTTTTAAGTGTGCAAAAAATGTAAATTTTTGAGAAAAACAAAACCTATTGTTTATATATTATTTTATAAAGAAAAAAATCTCTCTTCATTACCTATGTTATTTCGTATAAATAATTTCGTTTAAGAAGTTTTCTCTTTCCATTCCCTTAGAAAACTTCTTAAGTGGGTTTTAACACATATTTATATATTTATTTATATACAGAAATGTATATGTATACACACACACACACACACACACATATATATATATATATATATATATGTATACACACATTATATATATACACACACATACATACAGATTAATAATGCTTATTGCCTGATTTCCTGTTTAAGAAATTTTAATCAGTTAGGACCTTGGAAAACTTCTTAAGTGGGTTTCACGGTATATCTATAAATTCAGATGACTTATTAAAAACAGAAATACATGAGTTCATAGAGTGATATACTACAGAAGTATTTTTATAAGAGCAAATTATATGTTTTATTCCTTCCCCCCCAAAATTTGAATAAATACTTCTACATGATATATACAGAACATAAAAGATCTTAAACTAAAAATTGCATCTAAGAACATTATATGTAATTATAGTTTTAAAAGTTATAAATTAAACAAATACTATCTACCATTAAAACTCAAATAAAGATTTTTATATAAAATTAGTTTTAGAATCTACTAGTACCTGATATGCAATAAAACCACTTCATCCCAAGGAGGCTCAAATATTCTTTTTACGCTGGATTCAGGATTTGATGAAACAATTTTTGTATTAAATGCATGGACATTATGAATAGATAGTGATTCCTTCAAAAACAATTAGTGGAAAATGAAGATTAAAAACATATAAATATATTGATGGAAAATACAACAGTAAAAAAAGCTATAATTTTTTTTAGCTAAAAAAAAAGCTCTTTAATTTGATGACAAAACAGAAAAGAAATATTTAAGGGAAGAAAATAGTTTTAGCCAGGGTTGCAAAATACCCACCTACCCAGAAAAACCTAGGCAAGTTTTTCTGAGTAAAACCCAGTCTAAAAAGCCCAATAAAACCAACTATGAAGTGGGGTTTTTTAAAAATTGGTGATATTTATATTTATTTTCAGAAACTGTTATCTTAGTTTTTTTACCCTCTTTCATATTTAAAGAATTATTCTGTGGAAATATATATACAGTCTATCAAAATCCAGAAAAATATTTGCAAATCTATGGTAAATCCAACATAACAATTTGGAAAAAAAAAAATTTATCTGTGAAATCCATAAAGAAAAAAGCAAAGGTTTCATGTGTAAAATACTAACTTCAATGCTTTTTCTATTCGTAATCTGTTTCTAACTTTTGACCAAACCAACCCATATGTAGAGAACACTTGCTCCAGTGATGTACAGTTAGCTGGGCACTTGTGTACGGCCAAAGTGGCAAAAATGGATATGTTTTATTTATGGGGATGTAACTATTTTAGCTTTTACTAATTTGAACTCTAATCTAAAGATACATAATATAATGTTTTTTTTAAACATAGAATATTCAATGCGTCATTGAAATAGTAATCTAAATCTAAAGTTATACATAGAAATACGAAAAAAAAAGAGATAAAATGAAAATTGATTTTGCAAGTTTTTATGTGCAATGTTGTTTTTAATGTAATTATTAGCTTATTCCCCCTACAAACTGTAGGTTTAAATGTTTTTAGTACTTATATATATATATATATATATATCCTTTATGTATATATATACCCATTACAATTAAAGACACTATTACTATATTAAATTGATACATAAAGAAAACATTTTGTATCCCACGCCTCCATCATATAAATTTATTTACAAAAATAGAATATTGTATTTTGATTGCTAACATCAATGAAAAGTATTTTAAATTGTTTAAATTGTCAAATTAATACAATGAAATACCTAATTAATATTCTGATTTAAGTCTCAATTGTATTATGTACAAAATTATTTATTATTTTGTTATTTATTAATTATTTTGTACATTTTAAAAAATCCAGTCAATATTTCTAGATTTTGCCATTTTTGCTGGTTTTTACCAGTTTTTGCCACTGTTCTAGCAAACATACCATTTTGCCGCCAAAATGACCAACCCTACCGTACAGATAAAATATTTTAAAATATAAGCAGAAGAAACATTAAAATATTAAATATACACTTAAAAAACCAGAAAATATCTTTAAATTTTAAGTTCAGGAACATTTATGTTATAAAACTACAATAAGAAATATTCATGTTGCCTTATTCCCCTAGAACAGCATTATCTTACATGTATATATATAACCAATTTATATTAATTCTTTCGAATACTCTCTTTTTTAAAGCTATCACTTCCATCATGCCATCTAACAAGGATCCAGTCCATAGCTGCCAACTTGCAACTGATGCTTTGGTGAATAGGGGATGAAATGTTATCCTGCAATGGATCCTGAGTCGCAGTGGAATCACAGAAAATGAAATTGCAGCCTCCCTGGCCAAGAATGGATCCAACCTCTCACAGCCTGATTCACCTGTTCACTCTCACAGTGTGAAAAAAATCATTAATGCTAGACTTAAAGTGAAACTTAGGGGGTTTTCAGGGATTTGGAGGTGGGAAAGAGTTGGAGTGACTTGATGGAAAATCTCATCCCTCATGACCTGCCCAGAGCTGTTGGTGTCGGCAACTTTAGAATTAAAAAACAGGACATGACTACCTTTTAAAACATTTGCACAGAATTGGTTTGGCAGATACCCCGACTTGCCCACTATGCAGTGCCTTTAACATGTCTCGAGTTCACTTGATCACTTGTTCTGGACATAGTGACATAGCAGCAGTCAATTCTGCTAAAAATTATTCTCACTTTGTCTGTCTGAACTCTATTGGGATGCCCATCACAGATTAATGGCAGTTATGCCAAAGTCTTAAAAAAAACCCCTTTTTTATTATTTTTTTTGAAAAATGAAAACATCAAACAATAACAATATTCAAGCTGAAATGTCTATATAACATATTTAATAATTTTTAGTAAGGATTTTCACACTGACAATAAAATGTGTTTCTCATTCCTTTAGATTTATACACTCACTTAATTTTATCTTCGAAATAATTATATATCATTTTATTTCAATCAATGAAATCTCTTTCACAGATTATAGTTTAACAGTTCAAATAACCCTTTTCATGCAATTTTAATTGCTTAGTATATTTTAACTTTTATACTCACGGCAACGAATTCTCCATTTCCAGCTCGCAATGCATCTTCAATCTAAAAATTTAAAGAAAAATTTTAAAACGTTATAATATAGCCTATGTAAGGTTATTCAAAGATCAATTGGTAACCAGGAACATAAGCATAAACACGTTGCTAAATGAGGACATTTATCATTGGAAGGG
The DNA here is from genome assembly GCA_032207245.1 of Pardosa pseudoannulata. Taxonomy (NCBI): domain Eukaryota; kingdom Metazoa; phylum Arthropoda; class Arachnida; order Araneae; family Lycosidae; genus Pardosa; species Pardosa pseudoannulata. Next base: position 127,947,049 of record CM063508.1, on the reverse strand, counting down.
TACAAAAGCTAGCACACAATTTCATCTGCAATTATAATTATTCTTGAACCCCAAACAAAATTATAAACTTAATTGTTATCATCATACTAAAATCACCAATTTCGTTAAATACAGTTTGCACGGTATAATTTAAAATATTGAGGAAGACAAAAAAAAAAAAAATTATAAAGCAAACTTTTGTAATAATTTTTTTGTAAAAGTAATCAATAGACTTAAAATATAAGTAACATATATTTATATATATCCTTACATCATTCAAATACTGATTAAGAGATATGTAAGCCATGTGTTGAAACAGTTTTATTATGGTTTATGAACTGGTTTACGAGATATTAGCAATACTCAAGAAACATAAAGATACAATTGCATAAAATATTCTGCTCTAAATAATGCCAGTTTATTATTAAAGTTTGTGTCAACCGGTTTCTACATTCCCATGGTTTTATTTTGATTACACTTATGAGACAGATGTGAAAATGCCAACTTTAATATTCAAAAAATACAACTGAGTTGGCTGATAGATGGCGCCACAATTCAAGATCTACATAGAGTCATGGAGTTACTGAAACTATTCTTCAGTATTGCCATCTATCACTATTGCAGAGTAACAGATAAGGTCCATCTCTGATATCTGTAGACTCCATCAGATAAAAAGTTCCTTCACATAAAAAGTTGAACTTCACACATTCAACTTTTATTTCTAGTTCTCGCATCTCCTATTCTTCTATATCATTTCATAATACTGCCAAAACACTTTCTCCTGCCTCCTACAATAAGTTTATTTTATGTTATTTAAGGATAATGCTTTGAAAGTTAAAATATACAAAGTCGAGTCTCTTAATACCAAACCTTTATGTAATAAAATTATTTTAAAAACTAATTTCAATTTATCTTTGTAAAAAATGATCTACATATAATGAAATTTTACAAGTCATGAATATTACAAATTTTTGTGTAAAATGACATTCAAACTACCTATTTTGTTCCCATATGCGGAAATAATGTATATACAATATTTCACATAACATTCTGTTTCTTTCCTTACATTTAGAATAGCGTTTGCACATTTCTATAATTAAAATAAATGGAAGTTTCCATGTCTTTCTAATTTAAAAACATTAAATTATTAAATAGATTTTCTGGTTTTATTATAATTATCACAATACTATGAAGAATTTGTCTTCTAAGTACCGATTTCTGAGTAAGAAATATTCTGTATAATACATGTTTTAAAAGACCAAATGATTTTATTGAAAATTCATTTTGAATTTTCAATAAACTTTTATTGAAATTTTTTTTAAAAAATTGTTTATATAAATCTGTATAAATTTGATTGATTCATACTTACGGAAATATTGTACTTTCAAATATTATTAATAAAACTATAAACATTTTTATTAATAAACATTGTAGTATTACTTACTTATTAATAATTAATTTTAAAATAAATAAACTGTGTATTAAGAATTTATGCTAAACATTCATGAAATTAAACAAAAATACCTTTTAACATACATGTTTATTATGACAGTACGAAAACAATTTCAATTTCCAATGAGATTTGCTACTATACGAGATCCATAAAGTAAATTCATTGCTCTTTCTTAGTCCTCGTGTTGCAAAAAAGTAGACCGTAGTGCTCCCAACCAACCAACCAACCATTGCTCTTTCATTTCTTTTCAGGCAAAAACAACACACTTAAAAAAATGAAAAAAATTAAAGGATTTTTGACTTAGCTAAGAGTCTGGAGATTTTTCAGAGAGAAGGGCCAAATTTTCAATCAAAAAGATAACATCAAAGTTATCAGAGGGCCACTTCTATTTATTAATTGATATTGATACAATAGGGAAATTTCACTTAGCGGATCACAACTCAACTCATGCTCAATTCAGCTTTTGTTTCGTACGGAAAAGCAAAACATTTGTTATTTAACGTGGCCGTAAATGAACATACTTACAGTTTAGGATCTAAAACGTTGTGAAAGTATGACGAAAGTTTAGATTCTGGATCTAAACCTCGGTATATTTCAACATTCACGATGCAAGTAAAACCTGATATATTTTATTATTTAGTGGATCCATATTTAAGTTTAAATGATGACTAATTATCTGATGATAGACTAGGGTCAAACATCCCGTAACCAGATGTTTTCAATTATCTAACGAATTTATCAATGGATGAATTCAGATCGAAATGTGTAAAAAAATTGCAAATCCATAGCAGCGTACGGATATGTTAAGTTTGATTAGTCTCTCCCATTTTTTTTCCCGAAAAAAAGTATATTCCTGCTTGTTTATAGAAGGCAAAAAATCTAAATAATTTTTGTTATGTGTACTATTTCGCTTAAATCATTTTATTAGGGTTTATAATATTTCCGTAATTAGAACGCATAATTTTTAACTATTTTTAAAATTGTTTCATTTTGTACTTAATTTGTGTATAGAAATTTTACTCTAACTTTTACGGCTCACTCTAATTTATCGGGCTCAAAGTAAAATAATGTCCTTGGGCAAACAGATCTGACGAATAATTCACTATAAAAGAAGGGAATTACAACAAAAACCCAACTCAGAAATATGTTTATGAACGATAAAATTATTAAAGTGCTATATTGTTTCAAAAGTCATACTATTCAACTAATCAGCAATTAAATTACATTTCTACTTACAACAATTAGAGTTGTGAGCAGTGGAAAAAACCCGATTTAAACCCGGATTTTTGGGGAAGGGAATTTAGAAAATTTCCGAAACATGGGAATTTGGAAGTATTTTGTTTACTTTTATCCTAATCGCAGAAGACAATTTTTACATTTCACATATTTTTATTATTACATAAATATTAGGCAATAATCTGTAGTGTCACAAAACCTAGAAATCATTATTTTTCTTGGATAACATCTCTTTCCCCCTCTCTCTCTTTATATAAATATATATAATGTGTGTGTGTGTGTAGGAATTGGACACAAAATGCAACAGTGTCATTTGATTACACCTTTAAATGATATATGCATTACAAAAAATAATAAACTGTTATTTTAAATTTAAAGATATTTATATTTATATTATAAAAGGAAGGGAAAAAGTTTATCATAAAGCAATTTACATAATAAATAATGATAAAAAATGATGTATATATTTATTATATTAGCAATTAAAATTGAAGCAACCAGTTATGTGTTTGATAAGACTAACAGGGTAATTAATTACATAAGTACTACTATAAAATCATTTAAATGCTCATTGCTATTATTTATATATATATATTGCCAAAAGTAAAAAAAAATCTCTTAGAAATAATATGCTAGTTCTTAAATAGCTACTGTTGAAAAAATAAATGTAAACATTGTTAAAACGATTTCCTCTCAAAGTTCACAAAATTCCGGGTTTATTCCCCCAAATTCCCGGGTTTATTCCACCTCTTTAAAATTCGGGGCTTTTTACATCTCTACATATGATATGAGATTTATTTTCTTATTACGCACGTTAGAGTAACTTTCTGCCACACCAAGATTTCAACGATAGAAATAATACTTACAAATGGTTATGTAAAGATGTTGACTTTGCAATCAGTACCTTAGGTCTTTCAAACAAATAAGAAATAACTTATTTTAGGTGAAATAGATCGGCAACATAGCACAAATCTTTCATAAATTTATAGAAACTATATGATAGAGGTTACAGGCTATTTCCAACAGTTCCTTTAGGACCACTTGCATTCAGTTGTATAACTATTTAATGATATAAAATACTTTTGTTTTCACTACTGATAAGGGAAAAGACGGAGAAAGCTCTGGGAATGTTACAGAAACATCTGTGAAACTATTAGACGATTGCATAGAAATCTTTTGAAACAAATTTCTTTGGGCAGTTGAAAAAATGTAGCCAACAAGGCTAGTTCTTGTGTATTGAGTCAAAAGTATTTACTTCAGGGAATAAGTAACAAATATAATATCGATATGAAAAAGATTTGGATGTTTATCTCTATATCTTTAAGTAACTGAAAGATTGTAGTTCACAAGACTAGCTCTTGTTTATTGAGTCAAAAATATTTAGATCAGGGAACCAGTAATAACATTAAAGAAAACATCAAAAAAGTTTGTGGTTCATCTTTATATCTTTGGGTAGTTGAAAGTATATAGTCAACGAGACTAGTTTTTGCAGATTGAGTCAAATATATTTACACCAGAGAATTAGTAACAACCCTAAGGACGGCATAAAAAAATAATTTAAAGTTCATCTCTAGATTTTTTTTGTCTACATCTCTGCTCCATATTCTAGTTACCTATTATATACAGTGGCGTACACATGGGAGTTCGAAGCAATGGCATAGCCCCTCCTTCCTCTCGGCACAAATTTCAATTGCATTCTCTTCATTGTATGTGATAGAATGTAGTCTTAGTGTAGAAGCTAACAGACTGTCTAAGAAAAGGAACATCATTGAAAGTCTAGATTTTCGAATGATATTAATAAAAACATTATATTGCCATACTGTTAAAACTCCACAAGCCTCAATCATTTTATTATTTTATTTTTTATTTTTCATTGATTTTATACTTATTTTTTAGCTCGTGATAAGTTTTTACTACATTTGAAGGGTCTTTTCATTAATTTCTACTTCGTGATTCTTAATAGATAGATAGGTAGGTGAAATAAATATAGAAAATGTAGAACAATATTTTAATGTTTGGTATAATTAACTATAATGAAAGAGGGAAAGTTAGAAATTTTTTCTTGTAAAGGCGGTGGTGGTTCAGAATAGATTAGAAATCTCTGTTATGGATTAATAGACTGCTTTGGCCTACACACTTGTAACCAATACATTGGTACGCCGCGACAGAATTTCGCGGTAATTTCTTTTTTTTTTTGTGTGCCCCGTTCGATGTAGATTGCTTGACCGTTCGTGCTTGTGTGTGATCTGCGTTTATCGAAACTACGTAATTTGGCTTCAGTACTTCAGTTCAATATTCAGTATTTCAATTTTTATTATAACTTAATAAAAAGTTATGGCGTCGCTTGAATAAAATATTTGCGATGCTTTCGCCTATAAGCCATTTCCCATTGTGTATGCTATTCACAATTTACACAATTAAACAGAACTAAGAGAATTATGATACTAAACATTAAAAAATCTTTGATTAATGAATAATTCTATCACTAAATGAGAAGTATTGAATGCTTAAACTAATGGTATTCATTATTAGAGTAATTTGGAAGTTACTTCCTTTAATGCCTTTTCAATATGTAGTATAAGCTTAAAAATGAACATTCTCTTATAAATCAATATAAATATATATGTATATCTGCTTTAGAAATATTTTTAATAAGACTTATAGATAAAAATGGATTACTCTAATTCTTCATTTACGGGATTGATTTGGTTAGACATCGCTGTTAAACCTTGCAACGCCAATTATCCAACTTTTTTCAAACTCTTTTAGTCAGATTTAAAAATGGTAATATAGTCCCTTTAGGTTTATAAAAAGTGTCAATATATTTTGCATTTGTTTCTGTTCCTCTTGTTGATGATCATCCACTCGATTACTTTGGTCGCTGAGGAAAGGTTAGAGTAGGAAAAGGTTATTGTTCAAGAGACGTGATTTGAGGTAATGGGTTAAGAATGCGAGCCCACCAGGTAGGAATAACTATGTTGATTCCTGTGTGCATTCACTAAAATATAATTATTCTGGAACGATAAAATATTCATATAAAGCAGAGGTTGTCGACGGCAGCAGTACCAATCCCCTTGAACACGTTGAAGAGATATAAGGGAAATTTTAGGTCCAAATTAAATTTAAGGGGTATTGAGAATCAAACATCACCACCTCGTCAACACTCTTAAGAATGCTCTGAAGAGTTTGATTAATGCTAAAAATAATCGAACGCATTTTTCAGCAAATCGTTCTTTATTTATGCTCATAAATTAAGGATATTTCAGGATCACAAGGATATCTTGCCCTCGTGCAAGAATATGCCCTGGAAGATCATCAAACATATATTCAGGGATAACAATTAAATTTCATATCCCAGTAAATCATTAGACTGCTCTGACGATCAGAAGGATACGACTGTCGATGGAGCGTACCAAACAAATCTACTTGGTACAAAGTGTAGTTCACTGAAGAACAAAAGCTTCGAAGTGCAATAACTGATTTACCATGGCTCAGGGGATACATTTGGTCGCAATCTTAAAGCTGTCAAATTATCGGTCCTTTGGAATGTGAGAGGACTTAGATGGAAGTATCCAAAGAACATGAAATAATGCAGCTTTATAACTAGACTTTGGCAACTGTTAAAAGTGGATAGGCATGCAAGTAGACGTTTTCATACAGATCGTTCCCGAATTATAATGTGACTGGATGCCTGATATTTGGCAATAACTGAAAAACAAACAGTCACAGTACGTCATGATATACGTCGAAATAGCTGATAGTAGCTTTGAGAACCGTTCTCGAGCCACAATGTATACAGACGTTTGGAGTAGTGTAGCCTATATACCCATAAGTGTGTGAGATGTATTTCACTTATGGCAGTGCAATGCCATCGCCGGTTAGCCTGGTTCACAGAGCGCGTTACCAGGATACATTCATAGTGGGACGACTTCAATGTTCTCGAGTGAAGAGGTAGTGTGAAGAAGGATTACAGTCACGATAAAATTGGAAATAACTTTTATTCTTTCTGGAGTAAATATGGTTATATATACAACGGGATTCTAATTCTCCCCGAAACAAGTAGAAGTGTAGAGGATTTTCGGCTGGCACTGAATTGCCATGACGATCACAGTCGGGAAAATAAATGATTAAATAATCTCACATATGGGGAGACACTTCTAGGGTGCAATGCAACCCAATCTATCCCCCGTTGATTATCCAAGAAACTGCCGCTCATTATATGAGCAGACTTTACAAGTCTCCCAAACGCAATCACTGAAAAGATCGCTCTGGTCAAAAGACATGAAAGCCTCCACGAGGTCAAAGCACCTACGTAAAAAATATCGAAAAGCCCAGAGTCGCAAAATTCTAGGTTTTTTACACCTGCGGGTCAGTTACGGTCCCGCCAACCGATTTCTGGTCAGTTACGATTCCAGTTACCTGAGAATTCCAGCTAAGGTTACAGCTAGTTTTCTTAGTTGAATTCTCATTCGCTAGTTGTCCCGAATCCGGAATTCTCGAGGATTCCTAAAAGTGACCGATAAGGGGCGTAACGCCTATTCAATCCAACTGTCAACATCCCAGACTCTGCGATGTCACGCTATTGTAAACTGGTCAACAGGATTTCCGATCAGCTGATTTGGGGAGTGCTCTGAACAAAAGGGGAGTCTTCACAATAGCAGTGTTTTCCTACAAATCTTTGAGGAGAGTATTTAAGGTCAATTACAACCAGCAAACATTATTCATTACTACCGTTACAGTATTAAAGAACAATTCGTTCAGATTGGCATTATCACAATAGTTTTCGAACAGATTTATAACTCGAAATGAGGACTGACCAATTCTATCGGGGCATAATTCTACTACACATGTTCGTTTGTTGAGGAGTGCAACTGACGTTGAATTCCTCTTTATACATGACAACATACTTTTACATTGTGCAAATATCACTAACGAATTCCTTGAAGAAGAAAGTATTAGTCGTTTGGTAATAAGAATACAACGAAAACGCAAGAAAAACAGACGTTAAAGGATTAAGATAGCAAAAATAAAGATATATAAATAAAACTAAAAACTTCTTTCATTTAAAGTGTAATTATTCAGAGTTTTTAGAAATTGTGGTTTTTTATACTTGACAAAAAGGAAGTCAAATTTTAAACGAATAATTCAGGTATAAAAGGAACTAAATTTCTTCCCTTCGGAATGTAACGGGAAAGAGGCAAAACCTCGTTATCGATAAGTAATTTCATAAACAATTTTACAATTACTTATCAATCATGCTATCAGAAGGATTCTAAAAAGAGAAAAGACACAAACACAACATTTTATCAATTGCACAGGATTTTTCATTGTCGTTTATATAACCTGAGTATTTCTTATTTAAGAATAGGATTTAACAATGATACGAAAAAAACTGGGAGTGGAAAATAATACACCTGTGTGAATCTCGTGGAAAAACCTTTATCTAATGCATTATCTTTTTAAATGATGAGAAAGCGGTTTTGTAAAAGAACGGAACATCAAACGACCCCTGTAAACAGACTTATCGGGAAAGCAAGCTTTGTCTTCAGGTATAAATGATCAGACATTTCAATTCAGCCTAATATCTTCTCCAGGAAGGTAAATAGGAAACAAGTCTGTTCGAAATGCGTTGTTCAGTTGTCATTGCAGTAGTGGCCCTGGGCCTGACTTGTGTCGTCGCACAAAAGATTTCAGGTGGGGGTTGCCCAGATGTAACTGTCAAACCCGATTTTGACGTCAGTAAGGTACAGATATATTCCACTGATTTTATCTTTTTTTATTTAAATGTTTAAGTATTGTTTGTATTTTATATCAAGTATCTAAAATAAAAGCTTAATATTATACCCTCTTCAACAAGTCTGGGTGATGACTGAAAAATAGAATCTTGCATTTATCCCCAGAACACTTAATTCCAAATCCTTATATCTGTTTGGTATTATTTTCTGCATTGTCTTTTTGAATGATGAGAAGGCGGTTGTGTAAAAGGAGGGATCATCGAACCAGCCGTGTGTACTTATAAATCTGGCTAACAAGCTTTGTCTTGAGGTATAAATGATCAGAAATTTCCATTCAGCCTAATCTCTTCTCCAGGAAGGTAAATAGGAAACAAGTCTGTTCGGAATGCGTTGTTCAGTTGTCATTGCAGTAGTGGCCCTGGGCCTGACTTGTGTCGCAGCACAAAAGATTTCAGGCGGTGGTTGCCCAGATGTAACTGTCAAACCCGATTTTGACGTCAGTAAGGTACAGATGTATTCCACTGATTTTATCTTTTTGTTTAAATGTTTAAGTATTGTTTGTATTTTATATCAAGTATCTAAAGTAAAAGCTTAAAATTATACCCTCTTCAACAAGTCTGGGTGACTGAAAAATAGAATTTTGCATTCATCACCAGAACCCGTAGTTTCAAATCCTTATATCTGATTGGTATTATTTTCTGCATTGTCTTTTTGAATGATGAAAAGGCGGTTATGCAAAAGTTGGGATCACCGAACTATCCATGTGTACTTATAAATCTGGCTAACAAGCTTTGTCTTCAGGTATAGCCGAACGATGGTCGATTGGTTAGGGTGTCGGCCTTCGGAATCGGAGTTCATGGGTTCGAATCCCACAGTGGCATAGATGTTCGTAGCCATTTGGAATCTGCTTTAAGCTGTAGGTCCCGGTCTAATTAACCGTCGTGCTGCATAAAGTAGACCATAGCACTCCAAACCAAATTGTCTTCAGGTATAAATGATCATACACTTCAATTAACCCTTAATCTTTCTAAGTCTGGCCGCTACACCGGACTTGTATATTTATAACTACTATATAACATTGTCAGTGTTAGCCACAGCTGACATTAATTACCTCAAAAATGGAAAATGATATATTTTTTTGTTTATTTTACAGACATCCTAATGTCTATACAGACATGAGAAAATAACAGAAATTAAAAAATATTTGAAAAAACATCTTGTCAAATGGTTAAGCCTAATTTCTTTTCTAGGAAGGTAAATACAAGAGGTATTCACACATCTGTGTAACAATTTTCTATGTATATTTATATATAGACAAATATAAGAATTTTATTTTCTAATATGATCAATCTAAGAGCCTCTTGTTGAACTATCCTATTACATCTTGATTTCCAAGACAATAGAGCTTTTCTTCAAACATCAAAATTGATTTTTCTCCACTCATCTTTTATAATCTTTCAGAGTAAATTAATGTTAAACAAATATAAAACAGTAGATTTAAAGGTATGACTTGTAGCCTTATCTTGATGAAACTTAACACAGTGAAGATTGTTTGAGTAAAGGGATAGAATTTCTTCCTTTAAAATAGGTATTAAAACATATTCTTGATAGTATTCCGAGATAATTTTGACATTTTTTCTGTTTTCTTTATTTTATGTTTATAAGATAATCCAGCATTAATCATAAAGATTTTTAACAAAACTTTCCTTGTTTTCTCTGAGCCAACATTTTAAGTCTTTTCTCTTCTTTTTCGGAAGTAAATTGATATTTTTCCATTGCAATCAGATAAGCAAATACAAGCCCCATTAAGTGGCATATGTTATATACTACTGTATAATGTATATGCTATATACCAGGGATATATGAAACTATATGTTTTCATTTTTCACGTGTCAAATAATTTTCATACTACAATCTGTACGCAATCTTATGCTGAGAAACAGGCGGTGAACTTGATCTGATTTTATTAATTTGGAACCAGATTTTATAATTTTGTTCACAGCTCTTAGATATATTTAAAGATTTTGAGATAGCTCTTTTGGTTGTTAGATTTTAGTTTAAACGTGAGAATGTCACTTTAGATTTAATAACAGGTGTACATACTTTTTTTTGGGTATGCAGTTTTTGTCTTTTACCCAGTTAAATGTAAACTTTGGCTTTTCTTTCACTTTTTATTATACATATCACTTATTTTACGTGGAGAAATATTACAACCAAGCTTTTCATATTCTTTTTTAATAAACGAATAAAAAAAGTTTTCTTCGAAAAACACAAAAATATATTGTAAACATCGCGTCTGTCGGGGGTCAAGAAGAGCGTTGGTTAAAGTCAACTTTTGTTCATTATAAGAACGCCGCACATTTCAAATCGCCGAACAATTGAAAAAGGCAGTATTGTACCAGTAATGGTCTGCTTGATGCACGGACGATTGGAAGTGTCAAGCGTACCGTTTATCAACTCCCAGACAGAGAAAAGAAATTGTTCTTTGTGTGACCGAGTCGGCAGGGCGCCAAAGGGCGTTTCGGCTACGCCAAGGACAAGGGTCAAAGGGAGGGGGTGTCAATGCCCCCTAAAACCGAGGTTTTCTGCTTGGAAAAGAGAGAAGCGGGAGGATTCCCGGTTGAAATTCTAAGAGATGGTTTGGTTTGGTTTGGTTTGGAGCGCTACGGTCTACTGTTTTGCACACGAGGGCTAATGAGACCGAGACCTACTGCTTAAAGCCGATTCCGAACGGCTACAACATCCATGCCAGCAGCGGGATTCGAACCCGCGAACTCCGGTTCCGAAGAGCAGCACTCTACCATTCGGCCATCGTTCGGCGAAATTCTAAGAGAGCAGGTGGATCTAGAGTGATCGCCTCTCTGGACGATAGGTTGCATCTGCATACACTTTAATATTTCTTTAAATGTTTTTTTGTTGTAATAAATCAACCTTGTTAAGTTTTAATCCTCTACGGTTGGTTATTTCGTTTCCATACCTGCTCCTTATACGAGACCCATGCGAAGTCTTAGAAAAAATGACTAGGGTGTGACGGACTAATCGGGAATAGAAACATAGAAAACGCTCGGCGAGACTAACATATATCTTTAGATTACTGTATCTTCTCCAGTGACATTTTAAAAGACAGGATATTTTTTAACACTGCAGACGATATAAACGTATTCCAGTGTGATGCCAGTGATGTTTTAACTTTAACGTTTAAATCCACAAAGAAAGTCAAAATCGTTACAATATTATGTGAACAATATTGAAACGCCCTCTGTAGACCTCTGTAGGAAAGCATTCACTCTTTGATATCAGTTGTTCAATTGTCATTGCAGTAGTGGACCTTGGCCTACTTGAATCACTGCAATAAAGTTTTCCGGCCTGAGTAGTACTCACAGTCAAATTGCTCGAATCACTGAGAAATCTCTTTAACATTTATTCGTTTCAATTTTTATGTTTAATTGATTAAGCCCTCTTCCTCTTTACAATTTCACCAATCCTCTATGTTTGTTATTCCCCTGTACTCACAGTCAAATTTGATTTTTACGTCAACAAAGAATAGAAATATTCCACTGATTTCATCTTTTTAACTTAAACGAGTTATATATCTTTCTGCTAATATATCAAATATTTATGTATAATAACTGTCTTTGGCTAATATTTTATGCAAAAATTTACACCATAAAATTAAAGTTGCTTTTACTCCGATAAGATTAAGATAAAGGATGAAGAGGAACGAGTTTGTCATTCACAACCAGAGTCAGTAGGTTCCAATTCTAAATATGGAATTACTGTTTACACTTATAGACACACACACATATATATGGCGGTGTATGTATATAAATATATGCATGTAGTTTCATGTAAATATATATATATATATATATATATATATATATATATATATATATATATATATATATATATAAAGACA
>CM063508.1:127927227-127929727 GCA_032207245.1 Pardosa pseudoannulata | reverse complement strand
TTCTGAATTTTGTAATAATTGTTATTATTTAAAATTTTTGTTGAATATCCACATACACCCTTTTTAATTATTTTTTAGATATCTGGTACTTTTGTTTTTTAAAGTGAATTCTGTATTTAGATTTCCTTATTTCTAAGGAATTATTATAACCATTTCTTTATAAAAAATATTGAAACTATAGAAAAGTATTTATTAATTATTTTAGTCGCACGTACATACACACATATATACATATGGCAGAAAGTAAACTGATTTATTTCTAATTTTATTTATGAATTATTCTAAATTTTGTAATAATTTTTATTATTTAAAATTTTTGTTGAATATCCACATACAGTTTTTTCATTATTTTTTAGATATCTGGTACTTTTTGTTTTTTAAAGTGAATTCTGCATTTAGTTTTCCTTATTTCTAAGGCTTTACACACACACACACACACACACGCGCGCGCGCGCGCTCGCACGCACATACGCACACACACCTACACATATGACAGAAAGTAAATTGATTTACTTCCAATTTTATTTATGAATAATTCTGAATTTTGTAATATTTTTTTTATTTAAAATTTTTGTTGAATATTCACTTACAGTTTTTCATTACTTTTTAAAATATCTGGTACTTTTTGTTTTTTAAAGTGAATTCTGCATTTAGTTTTCCTTATTTCTAAGACGTTACACACACACACATATATCCGTGTGTGTGTATGGAAAAGGTACACTAAATCCCCAAAAGAATGTTGATATTTTATATAAAACCCTGAAAACGGCACCATAAGAAATATTATGTCGATGAACAGGGTCCGAATGAATCACCAAGATCTCACGAGTACTACATATAAATAGGAAAGAATTGCAAATTAATAATCTTATTCCTAAGAAATGGAAAAAATCGAACTTTCAAGATAAAATCTTTTTCAACTACGATGTGGAATTAAATATGAGGAAAACAATTCAGTTATTTAATAGGATAAATCTTATGTAAAATAATGTTTATGTATTTAAATCCAGATACTGCTACATCTTCTGTATCCTATCAAGAATAAAAGCACAGAAGAATTGTTTTCTTTACATTGTATTTATTCTTAATTTATGAAACGAATATTTAAGTTATTTAATAGGATAAATCTTAAGTAAAATAATGTTTATGTATTTAAATCCAGATACTGCTACATCTGCTGTAGCGTATGAAGAATAAAATCACAGAAGAATTGTTTTCTTTACGTAGTATTTATTCTTAATTAATGAAACGTATGTTTAAGTTATTTAATAGGATAAATCTTATGTAAAACAATGTTTATGTATTTAAATCCAGATATTGCTACGTCTGATGTAGCGTATCAAGAATAAAAGCACAGAAGAATTGTTTTCTTTACATTGTATTTATACTTAATTTATTAATCTTTACTATAATTTATTAATTGTCCTTACACAGAAGAACTGTTTTCTTCACATTGCATCTATTCTTAATTTATTAATCTTTACTATAATTTATTAATTGCCCTTAAACAGGAGAATTGTTTTCTTTACATTGTGTTTATTCTTAATTTATTAATCTTTACTATAATTTCTTAATTGTTCTTACACAGAAGAACTGTTTTCTTCACATTGCATCTATTCTTAATTTATTAATCTTTACTATAATTTATTAATTGTCCTTAAACAGAAGAATTATTTTCTTTACATTGTATGTTTTCTTAATTTATTAATCTTTACTATAATTTATTAATTGTCCTTACACAGAAGAATTGTTTTCTTTACATTGTATTTATTCTTAATTTATTAATCTTTACTACAATTTATTAATTGTCCTTACACAGAAGATTTGTTTTCTTTACATTGTATTTATTCTTAATTTATTAATCTTTACTATAATTTATTAATTGTCCTTAAACAGAAGAATTGTTTTTTTACATTGTATTCTTTCTTAATTTATTAATCTTTACTATAATTTATTAATTGTCCTTAGACAGAAGAACTGTTTTCTTTACATTGTATTTATTCTTAATTTATTAATCTTTACTACAATTTATTAATTATCCTTACACAGAAGAACTGTTTTCTTTACATTGTATTTATTCTTAATTTATTAATCTTTACTATAATTTATTAGTTGTCTTTACACAGAAGAATTATTTTCTCTAGATTGTATTTATTCTTAATTTATTAATCTTTATTACAATTTATTAATTGTCCTTACACAGAAGAATTGTTTTCTTTACATTTTGTTTATTCTTAATTTATTAATATTTACTATTATTTATTAATTGTTCTTACACAGAAGAATTGTTTTCTCTAGATTGTATTTATTCTTAATTTATTAATCTTTACTATAATTTATTAATTGTCCTTAAACAGAAGAATTGTTTTCTTTACATTGTATTCATACTTAATTTATTAATCTTTAGTATAATTTATTGATTGTCCTTACTAGTATACGATTATATGCATGAAAAGAATGTTTCCGTCTTTATGTATTACTTATTCTACCTGTCTAATGA
>CM063508.1:127914727-127922227 GCA_032207245.1 Pardosa pseudoannulata | reverse complement strand
TTTGTTTTGGACACTTTAAACTATAAATAGATGGTATCATTACAGTTGATTTATTTCTCTTTAAAATATATATTTTTGAATTTGCTTTACATGGAAGAATCAAGAGTTCGATTTTCATCATGATCTCATATGAAAATACTTCCCAAAACATTACTTATACATTGTTTACCTGTTATTAATTACTTTATTTTAAGGGTAACTATTCATTGCTCTCCAAATTTATTATTTCGTTTTAATAAAGAAATATTTTCCTGCTGCACAAGGGGAGTGTTTCACAGTTAAATCAACCTCTCTAAATCTCGTCCCCCCCTCCAAAAAAAAAAGAATGTAAAAATATTTTTTTCATATATTTCAAATCTATAAGGCTCATAGATAAAATTTATAACCTAATTCCATTAAATACCAAAGAATTTGTAATCATGATCTTCAAAGGGTTGAAATGTATAAAAATGTATAAATTTTTAAATTGTATAAAAAAATGCACACTTTTTGAACCGATTTTGGTCTACAAATTGAGCAGTCAGAGGTCTAACAGAGTTTTTAGAGGTTTGATAGATCACATGAATATTCAAGCTGGTGTTGCCCAGATCATCCCATATGCTAGTAAGACACTAAATCTGCGGTTGCTAGCGATTTGCTACTTTGTACCATTGCAGGCTGTATTTATTACAGAATGTGAATGATGCATTTCAAACTTTTATTTGACTAATTTAAAAATTTCAAACTTTACAATCCATTGTTGACATATAGCAAACTGCATCTTCACAAGTAGGGTTATTAGACTAAGGAGCTAGGGCAGAGCTGGGCAAAATCCGGATCCGGCCCTTTTGCTTACTTTATCCGGCCCGTTGAAAAATCCTCCATGCAATATTTTTAATCTCTTATATGCGATTTTGTTGAAATCAACAGTATTTATATGCGTAGTGTACATATAAATAATGAAAAACATATAAATAATAGAGAGTATTATAGTTTGAACAGCTGTAACCATATCCCTACTTTAATGTATGCAACATACATACTCTCATAAAGCGGCTTACTACATAGAATTGAACGTGCACTCCTCTCACTCTTCGATTATTCTATTTTATCGAGCAATTCTATTTTAACATTTGATGTTTGTCTTTTCTTTTTATAATTCTATTTACTATTATATTACCAAAATGTAATATAAATATAAAAATGTAATAACTATGATCAAAATAAAATAATTTGTATCTATAAGATATAAATAAATATCAAAATAAAATCTTTCATTAACGGATTTATTTAATGACCACTAATTTAATATAATGTATCATATTTCTTTAAAAATTAGGTGACATATTTTACTCGGCACAAATTGTTCATATATACACCTAAGTAAGACAATTTATTATTACTATTATCTTTTATTAACTGTCAAATTTCTCTGTCCAAATGCTTTAAAATGATACTTATAGTGTTTTAGGCAAAGAAAAAACTCCACCCAAAACATTCGCGTGTGCACAGCGTACGCGGTATAGTCTTCTGGTCCGGGAGACATTTTGAAAATTTCATTTTGGCCCACGCTTAAAAGCATTTGCCCACCCATGAGCTAGGGTATTTAGCTTATCATTTGTTTGGATCATAAAAAGATTGTTATTTTGATAATTACATAGTTTTTTAGGATTAAATATTTCTTTTGAAGGAATTATCAAGATTATTTTACTTTACTTTTTAAAACAAGTCTATTTTCTTTTCAGTTCCATTTAAAGGACAATATTGGGTGTTAGACACAGATTATGAAAATTACTCTGTTGTATACTCCTGTTCCAGCCTTCTCAAACTGTTTAAAACGGGTGAGTTTCGAAGTATATTCAGAAAATTTTGAAATGCAATTGCTTTTAAAATTTGATTATGGTTACTGAGTCAATTATTTTAAGTTATTTCATCTTTGCTGCCTTTTGGAAAAGCAAGTCCATTGAATATTTTTGACGGACACATTTATTTAATAACAACTAAACTAGGATATTGGAATACATTAAAATAGTAGAATACAATTTAGGATTAAAATGTATTCATTTAAAGAAAGTAATCTAGGAGAGTGCCGGAAAAAATTCAATTTATTCCTTAAGCAAACATTTCTAGTAATGCATTTAAGTTCACAATTCAGTAGAAAAAGATTGTATTGTAACTACGAAAATATAATTTAGGATTAAAATGTATTCATTTAAAGAAAGTAATCTAGGAGAGTGCCGGAAAAAATTTCAATTTATTCCTTAAGCAAACATTTCTAGTAATGCATTTAAGTTCACAATTCAGTAGAAAAAGATTGTATTGTAACTACGAAAATATAATTTAGGATTAAAATGTATTCATTTAAAGAAAGTAATCTAGGAGAGTGCCGGAAAAAATTTCAATTCATTCCTTAAGCAAATATTTCTAGTAATGCATTTAAGTTCACAATTCAGTAGAAAAAGATTGTATTATAACTATGAAAATATTATCACTAAGCATTTTATTTTAGTTTTACTAGGAATTTACTAAAAAATATACCATAAAAATGTAAAAATACCTTTTGCAAACCATTTACTTTGAGTATAGAAGTTAATTTCTCTAATGACTGAAAAAATAAATACAGTAAGAAATGAGAAATATATCAAAAGCTGACGATATTGTTGTAACACTTGTTGTAACTTTATTTATTAATTTTTATTTAATTTATTTTTCTTCAAGAGGGTCAGAAAGCATCTCATGTATTAAAATGTACCCTATGTGTATTTTAGGGTGATGTGTGTAGGGTAGTGTGTGGCAGGCAAATTCAACTGTAGATTATGGGTGGCTTGGGATTGTCTTATAATCAATACCAGAAATGCCCTTATATATAAAGTAATAAATAGCTGTAAATCAACCTTAAGTTTAAGATTAAATGAACAGAAAGGACTGATTTTTGTACCATTGAAACAAATTAAACATTGGGTCATTTTTTAATACTCAATGTTAGATGCAATAAAGAAGATAAGTTTTCTGGTAATTTTATATATCCTCCTGACATACCTGTGTTGGAATTTATTAAAATATTAAAAAGAAGCGCCTATAGATGACTGCTGAATAGCTTAAAAGATGAATTTAGAATAAGAAATAATAGTCTCTGAGATTTTTTTTCAAAAAATGTAAGGAGGAAGCTAGATAAAAAGCCTCAAACTCCCCTACCCCACTTACATACTGTGCTTTCGCCTGTAGAAAATGGGTAGATAATTAATTAACAATGTAAAACAACATATTGTCAATGTTTTAAATGTTTTATTTTAGAAGTAGGTGCTGGTATCCTTCTTGTAGCAAAATGTGGTTATAGCAATCCCAACTAAATAAATTTCATGATTACAGCTGAAAAGATAAACTTTCAGAATATTTTAGGAGAAAATTGTTTAAATAAAAGATAACTATGTTATTACTTATTATATATCCAATACTATATTCTATATATAAAACAACATTATATGTTTATTCAGCTTATTTTGTACTTAATAATGTTAAAATAGATTTTTTTCAGTAAGAAATGAACTAAACAAAATGAAATAACGATTTTTTTTCACAAACTGTGAAGAGGAAGCTAGATTAAAAATGCATCAAAATTTTCTACTAACACCCAGCACACAGTGCTTTTGTCTAAAAAAATTAGGTAGATGATTAAATGACAATGTAAAACAATGCATTCTAAACTTTTAAAATGTTTTTTTATAGAATTTATTTGGATTTTGTCAAGACAGCCTACTTTAGATGATGAGAACAGAGACAAAGCTTACAAGGTTCTGAAGGATAATAAGATTAGTACAGATGGTCTAGAACGTACAGTTCAAGATTGTGCCTAAATAAAGCTTCTTTTAAATTAAGATGTGTAATAATTGTGTTAAAAATCACTGCTTCAGTGTTAAAAAAGAAAATGATACAGATGATCAGTACTTAGTAGAACTTTCCCCATTTACATTATTAAATATTATATAATAAGGACACTTATTAAAGCAAAATATTGAGAATGGGTTCTTTGAAGACTATTGCAGAAATTTAAAGAGCTAAATTTTGTACACTTATTTATATCAGAATGAATAGTAATATGTGCATATAAATTAATGAATACATATGGGCTTTAAAACTGAATTCTTCAGTATGAGAGTAAATTGAAAATCTGGGCATAAATAAATATTAAAAGGACAAACCATTAGGGGATTTTTATATTTAAATAGTTAAGATAAATGAGTGATACCCAAGTCATTAATTATAAGAGTATAAACAATAAAGACAGCTCAATCCAAATGATCAGTTTTAATTAACTGTAAAAGCATTTTACAACAAATATATATGTAAAATGGGAATTTTTATTACATATTAATTCTTTGGATGGTACGGAACAGGGAGCATGAAAGATGTTTAAAGGTTATCAGTATTAAAAATTCATCATCTATATTGCATTTCTACTGGAAAAATAAAATTAAATTCCATTTAAAAACTGCAAAGAAAGCTATTATTAATGTGCATCTTTACATCGGCAGTAAAAGGTTCTACGTCCATTTTTTAATTGATATTTTTACATGTTTTGTTTGATTAGCAATACTTTTTTCATCAAAAATACAAGTTTCCATTTTCTAGAATTGGGAGATTTTACGACAATTTGAATCAACATGGTTTTGAAAGGAAGAGAAATATTTCGACATAAAACTTCTTATTTAATTTGAATCAACATGGTTTTGAAAGGAAGAGAAATATTTCGACATAAAACTTCTTATTTAATTTGAATCAACATGGTTTTGAAAGGAAGAGAAATATTTCGACATAAAACTTCTTATTTAATTTGAATCAACATGGTTTCGAAAGGAAGAGAAATATTTCGACATAAAACTTCTTATTTAAATAGAATCAATATGGTTTCGAAAGGAAGAGAAATATTTCAACATAAAACTTCTTATTTATAGCTATTTTTGACTATTTATAGGAACTATGTCTTCTTTATTACCTCAAAGCTTTTCACTAAAAACAACCCGACTCAAACAAAATTGTAAAAAAAAATTATCGTGCTCTGATATAAATTTTGAAATTTTTTACATAGTGCCCTTTTATTCCTATATACATATATACTTGTATGAGATTTTATCAGGTATATTCACGGAAAAGAATTACTTAAGCATTTGTTCAACACACATAAATATTTTAAAACTATAACTTATTATCAAATATTAAAAGCAAACTTTACACTAACACGCTATGTGCAAATTGGACCAAGGTCAAGATTTTTATTTTATTAAGGCGATATCATCCAAAACAGTAATAGTAAGCCCACGAAACAGCTAATATACATCTTATTTATTATAACTGTATAACTATAATAAAATAATACACGTTATAAGCATCATTACGTTTTCATATCTTATTTTCCCCCTAGTTGTTTTTGAAAAATACAAAATGCATAGATTGTAATTAAAAAGAGATTATTTTGATGCTAAAATATGGGGAGGTTTCAAACCTCAGTCGTTTAAAAATGGCTCCCCTATCCCAAATTTTTACTTCGTGAGTTTTTCCGCTGCCGCAAGAAGAATAAACAATTATACTCACACCATACAAAAATATCATATACTTAATCCCACAAGTAGTGCATGTCGGTTGAAAAGCTGTTATTCATTTAGCACCGTACAAGGAGCACGTGTAGCTTAATAAATACTACGGACATAAGTAACTTTGCTATTAGGTCCTCGTAATTTGGAAGGAGGGACCAAGCAGAAGATCCCCTCTTCCACGTTGCCGTCTCAGAGGTATTGTTTGAACTTGAGACCAAGAAACTGTTTTATATGCTTTAGTCCCCATTAATGAACACAATGGTGTTTTGCGGACTCAGGCCACGAGCCCACAATAATTTAATTCCTGGTATTTCCTTTACTGAACTAATTAGGTTGGCATCAACAGCAAGCCTCTCTACTCTCGAGGTGAACTGCAAGGAAAGTTTTTATTTGATTTCTCTCACAAATATTAAGTTTTTTACCGGTTTAGACTTTTCTGGTGGCAGTATGACTTCAATGACTTCAATGACTCCACTTATTCTATTAAAAACACTTTATTCATCTGCACACACTTTGTTATAAACTTAATTTCATACTACAAGTTTTTTGGCATTTTTCCTATCCGACTGGATTTTATAAGCTTCTAAAATCCTTTCTTTCATTTTACTTGAAGAGTGAATGTAGGCTCATTCTTAATACTTGCATAATTAATGCCATAAAATACGAGAGCGAATCCCAGAAGTTGTCTACTTCAAAATATATTCTAAATGCTTCAAGTATGAAGAGATGGAAAAATGGATTTTTACAAATTCATTTATTCATTTTTTTAATCCTTTATTTTTTAAAATGAAGTTATATACCCAAACTAAAAGAAATGTATAAAAAAAGAAGTATATCCTCTACAAAAGTTCAAGATTAACTAAGGTCAAATATTTATTAATAGACGTTGCCGGACCTTTGCCGAATTGGTACTGGATCGAAGAAGGTTCTATTAGGTTTTATGCATAAATTATAAACCGTAGCTCTCTAAATCAAACTTTTAATGGTCAGAAATTACTTACCATATCTATATATGAGAACTATGACATCTTTCTTCTATTTAATCATATACTAATTAAGAAAAGATTTTTATTTTCAAATCTAAAACAATCGAAATCTCCGAAGAAAAAAAAATTAAGATAGTATTTTTTTTTCATAGTTTTTTTTTTCACCCGGAAAACAACCCTTACATTCTCAAAGCTACATTATTTTTGTAGAATTGAAATTAAACATTCTGTTATGTAACTGAAAAGTCATTTAAAAATAAATATGTACCTATGAATTTCACATAGATGATTCAAGAACTTATAGGAAATAAGAAGAGAAGATCATACAATAACTTTTTTACATATAGAAATACTAAGTTCATCTAGCTTGTTCTAGTACGACAGAACAAATTAAAATTCTTAATATGGATGGTGTATTGCATTATTTACTCTTTGTTCAATAACTAGCAAGTATTCCAAAACAAATTAATCGGAAATTTGTTGTTTATTGAGGAGTATCTATTGTAACAAAAAACATGCATGGAAAATATTTGATTTCTCTTTGCATAATATGCATTTATTTTGTTTAGTAGTATTATATCTGAATATTGATTATTTAAATTTCCATATGCCATGATTGGACATAATATTGAAGATACAAGTAGTGTGTTAGGCAGGATGTTCGCATGATTTTCCAAGTATTCATCCACCATATATTAAGTAATTACTTTTCTAATATATGGTGAAATATAGATAACCGTTGACTAGGCTAATATATATTACATTTATTAATCAGCCCTTTATATATTCGAAGTATTTTTAAGTGTTATTCTGTAAGCGGAACTACAAAGATATAAAAAATAATTTATAATTACTGATTAGGAAGAAATATTAAACACATATTAAAGAACTTTATAATTTTACTGTTACCTTCAAACTGAGACATTTTCAATTGTAGTACGATC
>CM063508.1:127847227-127909727 GCA_032207245.1 Pardosa pseudoannulata | reverse complement strand
TACGGTAAAAAAAGGAGTGGAAAATAATACACCTATGTGTATATTGTAGAGAGAAATTCGATATCTTACGCTTTATCTTTTTAAATGAAAACAATACTGTTATGTAAAAGGGTGGATAATCAAATAAAAGTTGTAAACATTGTAATCGCTCCAAAAGGCTTTCCAGTTCAGCTATAAATGATCAGGCATTCCCATTCAGTTATAATCTTTTTCTTCAGTAAAGTGAATTGGAAGCAGTTGTCGATATGCATTATTCAGTTGCATTTGCAGTAGTGGCTCTTGGCCTAACCTGTGTTGTAGCCCAGAGGATTACCGGCGGATCCTGCCCTGATGTATCCGTCAAACCCGATTTCGATGTCAGCAAGGTATACATTACTGTTTTGCTCTTCTTTATTTTGCTGAATTAATATTTTCAGGGAAACTTCTAAACCCAAAGAAAAATTACACTCTCTCAAATACACACTAGAAAATAAAAATATTTTATGATTATTCAGTAAAATATACCTGAGCTTTCCAGGCATTTCCCTGTTGGGAAACCATCCATGAAAACTTCTATAAATATTGCAGCACTAGCCATTTCGAACCCTCAGTATATTTTGACAACAAAATGTGTTGCTGACATTCCGCCTGATACAAAAGAAGAAAAATAATTACTGACCCATCCAGCGCTGAAAAGTCCTGTAACATTATTTTTTCAACACGCAAACAAATGGACACTCTCTTTTATGTATACAGCTTTCGATCTGGGTATACCTAATTAGTGACATCAAGTGGAATTTTGAAAACCTTTTTGATAACTATTTTAATTTTAAATCGATTATGATATAAAAATACTATATTTGGCAATATTTGTCAATTTATAATCGTATTCTGTTTATCGTATAGTTCCTTTTCTTCTTCTTATCTAGTATGACAGCTTTTTAAATGCTTGAGCCTCTGCCACAACAGCCGGCCACCGCTCCCTCTAAAGCCAAATCTTTCCAGTTCTTGATTCTGAATTCTTAAATGTCTTTTTAAACTCATGTAATCCATTTTTTCTTGATCGTCCTCTTCTTCTGTTATTAAAACTTTTATCTTTTGCTATTTCTTTAATTTTATTCTTCTCATTTCTTGTATAGTATTTGAATGTTATAACAATCTCACTATATCTCTATTTTCTATTATTCTCTCAATTTCTTTGTTTGTTCTTCGGATACATATATTGGTTTCTAATCTTGGTCCGAATATTTTCCTTAATATTTTTCTTTGAAAAGTTTTTAGGAATTCTGAATATTTATTCTTTATTATTGTATATCACACTCAATTACGATAATACTTTTCATAAAACGATACTAAAAGGACAACCCATCCCAGTGTATAACCGAAAGAAGGTGCGGAAGTATTTTTAGATTAAAAGTAGTAAAATTTGGCGATAATCACGAAGAACTTAGCGTGCCAACTAAACTTTCATTTAAGCAGTTCGTTTAGCACAATTATCATTATATTGCATTTTTTAAAAGGACTTTTTCTTTAATTTATTTATATCTTAATGCAAAAACATTTCAAAACACTTTGTACACAATTTTGTTTTCGTATAAATTACTGGTGTTTTAATTACGAAAAACTAGCCTATTTTTTCCACGAATTAAAAGGCAACAATAAAATTCATTTACTGCCATCTATCGTCAGCCGGAAACAAGATATCTGTTTAGTCTCTTATCACTTGCCAGGATGATTAGAAAAAGTTTTAATTCCGATAGTGACCATCTGTGGGTATCTGTTCAAAATTTGGGGTTTGATAAATCGTGTGGATTTTTATAAAACATATGACGCAAAATGGTTCCAGTTAAATATTACCCATAACCTAATTTTCAATGTTTTCGATTTTCCAAACATTCTACAAATTCCAATTTATATTAAAATTATATTGTCCTTTCATATTTTGCATTTTGTTTGTTTCAAAGAACACTCAAACAAGATAAGATAATAGTTATTGTTTTGCAATTCAAAGCTTCAAATCATACTACATTTTTCTTTATTTTGAATCAAAGGCATTCCAAATTATTAACAGATCGAAATAAATTCAAATCAATCATATAATTAATTAAAAACACCCTTTAACATAGACGAAACTCTGCTTTATTTGAATTAAAATTACTTGGTTTAAACCTTTTTAAGAAGTAAATATTTTGACAACGAAATGTGTCGTTGCCATTCCGAGGAGAAAAAAAAGAAGAAAAATAAAAAGACGACTATATTTACTGACGTATGCAGTGCCGAAAAGTCTTGTATGAAAATTTTTTCAACAAACAGATTTTCTGTTTTATGTATACAGATATTGCATTCCATGCATAATGTATCGAAGATACTGGGGTAACTGCAGGATGATTTAAAATGACTTGTAACGATTTCCTTCAAATATCCTTTGATTGCATTAGAAAACTGTTAGGAGTCATGTTAAGTACAAATTTTGTTATGAGTACAGACCATTATATGGATTAAAATATAAATTTTGAACTTACCAAACTAATTAATTCGTTTTTGTTTTGCAAAATTCCCCAGTTATGATATTTTTATGAATTAGTACTTTGCTTTCTTGATAAAATTTAAAAGAACCTATGTAAAAATTTCACACCTAATAACTGTCCATTAGCTTTTAGCATTCAAGCTCTTGTTTCAAAAACAAGACAAAGGAAGATATTTAATTCAATAAATTTCACTGGGAGTGTAAAAATACTTTTTTTTTACTAGTCAATGTTTCCACAAACTTTAATTGATTCTTCACTGTAATGTAGCTTCACCATTACACATGATGTACTTCGATTAAGGATCTCTTTAATTTTATTGTATAATTTGTGAAATCCTTAAATTTACATAGAATAAACTATTTTTGTTTAAAAATATCATTTATTTAACTGAGTTTATCAACCATCCTGTTCTCTAACGGGGACTGAGGAATGCAAAAGAGAAGTTTGTGGTTGCAATGTACTCCAAGTTCAAACGATAATCCTAGAGGTGGCAGATGATGTCTGGGGTTTCCTGCTTGATCCCACCTTTGGAATTATGAGGATTCACTTTGAGCTAAAAGTTTTTCTTTTACCCTAACGGTGTTATAAGAAACGTGAGAAACAAACCTTCGCCTTAAATCGAGTAACTTTTAACTCAATAACTGAATTTGTTCGAGTAACAAGAACACAACAGTATTCCTACATTACTGGTTTTTCAGGAGCACACAAACATTCACAGAGAGATTAAATTTGTTAATTATTTCTATCTTTATTGTATGATATTAATGTTAGCTTTTGTTTTGTTGTACTGCTTGTTCTCCGTGTTCCATGTGTACTACTTACTATTGGGAGTAAAAACTGCCTTTTATTTTTAAAGTATACAGGTCTATGGTATAGCATTGAGAGTATCCCAGCATCCTTTGGAACAGGGCTAAAATGCAGCACAGCCACTTACGAGAACAAAGGCGATTACGTATCTGTCTTTAACAAAGGAATAGAAGTGAAGTATGTATTCTTTAGACTTAAACATTCTATGGAAATTTTAATAAACAATTGTGGTGAATGTTTTACTATATATCTTACATAGATCTATATTTTATATCTATATATATCTATCTATATTTTATAGAAAGTGTAGTAGTCGTAAAGAAAAAAAGACTAATTTTAATGCTTGAAAGCCAAAAACGTTTACAAGCCCTCATAAGGTATTCCATCATTCACAATAAGAGCTCTGACACAGTATATTAGCTTTATGTATTCGTATGAATTTTTCAGGAAATTTTTGAATCCATACACTATTTAAAATAAAAATTTTTACACACGTTTTTATACATGTCAACAAATTACATACGTATACATACTAGCACCCATCCACATATGCAGACTCACATATATGTAATGTATTAAAAACTATCAAAAATTAAGTGACTAAATTGCATTTCCCAATTTTATTTCTCATTTGTAATGAAAATGGAGCCTCGGTTCACAGAGCACGATAACTTAAGTTTCACAGGTACAAAATTATACTAGCATTATTTCCCCTATATTCTTTCAATCGGTCACATGAGAATCTCATAAATCATTGTAGTTTTCCTTACTCTTAGCCCTTTCTTTTCAAGTTAGTAGTTTTGGACGCAATTTTGGAAATAAAAAAATATACAATTATGTTATCGGAGTGAAATACAATATATATAATAAATATTTTTAAATTTGCACCTATTCTCAAAAATTATTCATTAATGAATGAATGTACATCTTTAGCTTAAGAGACGAAACTAGAAACTCACTCATTGAAAGTAATTTAGAAGAATATATGTAAAAATTAAATGGTTGATTTTTCATTTATTACGTTTTTCCCATTTTTTGTCCTACTTATTCTCACTTTTTTCAATATTTTCAGCACTGGGAAAGAAAGTTCAATTCAAGGAAAAGCCACCATTCCTGATCCTAATGTCCCAGCTAAACTCGAGGTTGAATTTCCCGGTGAGTATGAAAAAATGGTTAGGTAAAATATCAATTAAGCTAGTATTAAATCTCTTCAAATTTGAATTTCTAAATAAATAGCACCTTCGATGAACTAACTTTCATGCTTAATTATAAACATACTGATTTACTCTTTTTTCCCCGTAATGATAACAGCATGAAATTTCTCTCATACTATTGATGATTTAATTCTTTCTAAGGACGTGGTAAATATACTTGCCACCAAATTCAGTATTTGTAGAAGTCGGTGGTAAGTCATTTTATCTCTTTTCTCTAGATCTGCCATTTATTACTAACTCCAGAAATAAAAAACAAAATTGGTAAATGTTTTGACTTCATAACATAGTTTTAACAATCAAGATTAGTTTTCGGGTGGAATAGAGGAAAACATCCAGAAACCAGTTTCTTCTGTACGTAACCTTTCGTTCATTTGAAAAATTTTCATTCAGTTGATACAAATTATTTTTTAGATTGCACTATTCACAAAATATACTATACGACTGTTATGTAGTACAACATAAAAGATAACAAAAGCATAAAATATACTACTTTTTAATAACACTTAGTGGAGAACTCAGCTGCAAACATCAATGCCAACAATACAATTTGAACCCGTAGACAAAGTAACTACGAGGCAGCTATGCTTTACCTGCTTAAACATCATCCTGTGCATTATACTACATTGTGGATTTAACTATATGTCTACGGAAAACTTATTTTATGGAAATACTCCCAAATGTAGTGTTTTGATAATCGAATCTCCGAAATGCTCAACTGATTTTAACAAGGATGATCACAAGTGTACTATAAGCCAAGAAATTTTTGCGCTTTTGAAACTTTTGTTGAACTTATCTTCTTTACGCTTATAAGATCTTAAAGCCTTATCACACATCAACATGTATGTGTTAGTTTCTGATTCTTTTGACTGATAAAGAATGCGCAGATTTTTTGTGTTACAGTCAAAACATTTTAACCGACTTACTTTAGTTCAAGTAAACTTGTGATACGGAAATCCGGAAAAAGGGAATTATAAACTAAATTTACTGCTTTTACAACACGCACATGTTGAGGATATGGCATTTATGCATGCATGCCTTTAATTGATGATTAGATCTTATCTAGATACTAAACGACTCTACAGACGTTGTCCTGTTTTAACGCTGTAAATCCAAAAATTGTAAAATGTTTTTAAATAAATTATAAATTGGACCGTTTTGATGGAAAAGTAAGGAAAAAAATTATTTTAAAAATACTTGACTCCACCACGCGTACAGTCATCACAAACGTAATTAGATTAAATTAAAATTCCCACATCGCCTGTACGGAAATTCGATCCTGGGACTTCTCGTACTGAAGCCCGTTGCACTGACCACTGTGCCACAGATACGTTGGCATGGAAGGATTTTAAGCGGCATTACAATAATCTCAATAAGCACGCAATTCTAGATTTTTAATAAAAAAACATTTTCTATCAGATCAAATTGTGAATCTAAACCATTCCCTAGATTTTTAATAAAAAAACATTTTCTATCAGATCAAATTGTGAATCCAAACCATTCCCTAGATTTTTAATAAAAACATTTTCTATCAGATCAAATTGTGAATCCAAACCATTCCCTAGATTTTTAAAAAAAAATTTTCTATCAGATCAAATTGTGAATCCAAACCATTCCCTAGATTTTTGATAAAAAACATTTTCTATTAGATCAAATTGTGAATCCAAACCATTCCTAGATTTTTAATAAAAAAACATTTTTTATCAGATCAAATTGTGAATCTAAACCTTTCCCTAGATTTTTAATAAAAAAACATTTTCTATCAGATCAAATTGTGAATCTAAACCATTCCCTAGATTTTTAATAAAAAAACATTTTCTATCAGATCAAATTGTGAATACAAACCATTCCCTAGATTTTTAATAAAAAAACATTTTCTATCAGATCAAATTGTGAATCTAAACCATTCCCTAGATTTTTAATAAAAAAACATTTTCTATCAGATCAAATTGTGAATACAAACCATTCCCTAGATTTTTAATAAAAAAAAACAGTTTCTATCAGATCAAATTGTGAATCTAAACCATTCCCTAGATTTTTAATACAAAAACATTTTCTATCAGATCAAATTGTGAATCTAAACCATTCCCTAGATTTTTAATAAAAAAAAACATTTTCTATCAGATCAAATTGTGAATCTAAACCATTCCCTAGATTTTTAATACAAAAACATTTTCTATCAGATCAAATTGTGAATCTAAACCATTCCCTAGATTTTTAATAAAAAAACATTTTCTATCAGATCAAATTGTGAATCTAAACCATTCCCTAGATTTTTAATAAAAAAACATTTTCTATCAGATCAAATTGTGAATCTAAACCATTCCCTAGATTTTTAATAAAAAAAAACATTTTCTATCAGATCAAATTGTGAATCTAAACCATTCTCAAATCAACTTAATTACGTACACAAAATTTCCTCAAAATCAGTCCAGCCGTTTAGGAGCAGCTCTATTACAAACATACGAACATAAGAATTTTATACGTAAAGATGAAGGAGTCTGCATTTAACGTATTTAACTGATGATTAGCTCTTAAATATAATTAATTTATGAAATATATTAATAAATTTTACCATATTAATGAAACTGAAACGTTTTTAACTTCGTAAGTTTTGAAAAAGTTGCAATATTTATAATTACGTACTATATTTCCCAAATAAATTTTCTAATTTGAAAGAATTAATTCTAATTACTTAAATGTATTCTTTTTCAGGCATTCCCCATAAAGGCAAATATTGGGTTTTGGACACAGATTACGAAAATTACACTCTCGTTTATTCCTGTACCAATATTCTCAAGCTATTGAAATCAGGTAAGCTACAGATAATATTAAAAATACATTTTTTAAACATTTTCTTTAAAATTTGAAAAATCTTATTGGAATCATTTATTTTGTTTGATTATGTTTTTCTTTGATGTCATTAAAAAGTGAATTCCACGAATACGTATTTATAATATTTAATTAGCAAAGATGACTTCTAGAATATAAGAACACATTGAAAATAGATTATTGTAATTTATTAAATGAGATACATTCATACTGAAAGTAATTTAAAAGAGGTCACATGCCATTTTACTGGGACGTTGCAACAGTTCTGCAGTTATATGCCACTTTAAAGGTGTCAAAATATGATCTTTTTACACTTGTCAAAATTTGATAGGTATCTGTATTTCAAAACCTATACTGCTTTCTAGCGGAGAAAAAAAAACCTTTCATGAATTTATTTATAATGCTTACGAAAAGAAATTCTAAAGATTTTGAAAGCTATTTATTTTTAGATAAATTATGACGTCACTCAAAATGTAGATTATGGTATGCATTACTAAACCATCGACATCACATATTTTTTTTAAAAACTTTTCTTGACTATTTAAATATCATATAAATTGTTAGTATTAAATTGAGATAGGTTTATTTATTTTTACGGTTATATGTAAAATTTAATTTCCGTTTCCTGATTCAAATGTACTACTTTTGGGAACAGCATAATTTTTAATACATCATGTGTATTTGCAGATGATGTATGTTTACAAATTTAAAAACCATTTATTAGGATTTTTTCTAACATTTGTGAGTTTATTTGAGAATAGATCGGAATCATACAGTCATTCGTTCTATACCCACGATTATATACCACTACACCCA
The DNA here is from genome assembly GCA_032207245.1 of Pardosa pseudoannulata. Lineage (NCBI taxonomy): Eukaryota > Metazoa > Arthropoda > Arachnida > Araneae > Lycosidae > Pardosa > Pardosa pseudoannulata. The sequence continues at coordinate 127,901,554 of CM063508.1, read as the reverse complement.
AGGAAGATTAGAAGAAAACAAGGCAAAAATTGATTAAACATTAATTATAAAAATCGATTTCGAATTAAAGGAATAGTCTAAACTGACAATAGAACTATTACTACGAAATTTAAAAAGTACAGTGTCTGAATACTTTCAGATCTTTTGGCATGATCCATGGCAAGACACAAATTGATGCATGGCAAGATACAAATGACTTATCATTTTATTTATATAGAGAGCAATTGAGCATTACATACTTTAACATTTATTTCAAACTATAGCCAACAAATTATCAACAGAAAATCGTTAAAACATATTTATTATGAAAAACTTATTTGAATTTTAAATACAGGGATAGCCTATATTGATCATATAACTATAAGGAAGAAATTAATACAAACTCCATTTAAATACATTGAGCAGTTTTTGCAAGATGCCCGAAAAACTATGAACATAATTATCACTTTATTTATATGTTTATATACACTTTTAACACTTCTACACTTTCTTATTTAATTTCATTTTGGGGCAAGGTATTGAAGTTAAAACTTCTTTTAATCCAATGCGGGGGTAATTTGTCTTTAATAAACGTTTGCCGCTATAAAGCAGTAGATTTTGCTCAGAATTTTATTATGGGTGCATCTATAAGTAGCCGACATTGTTCTTATGAGAGGTTTGGCTTGGTTTGGTTTGGAGTGCTAAGGTCTACTTCTTGCAACACGAGGGCTAATGAGAAGGGGACCAACAGCTTAAAGCCGATTTCAAACGGCTACGAACATCCATGCCACTGTGGGATTCGAACTCACGAACTCCGATATCGAAGGCCAGCGCCCTAACCAATCGGCCACCATTCGGCTCTTTATGAGAGGACATCACAAATAATTTAAGTCTTGCATGGGAATCGATCCCAATCCCATAGGGAAGGAGCACAATATGCCCTATTGCAATTAAAGCTAAAACCTAATTATGAAGAATTAAGCATTTTTTTAACCAGAAATGCAGATGTATGAAAGGTATTGCAGAAATGGTTATAAATTGGATTGCTTTATAAGAATAATTAACTTGAACATACTAAATGATTTTTTCAAAAAATAAGGTATGATAACCTAGATGAGAAATTTAATGAAAAAGTATAACATGAAAATGGTTAAATTGTTAATGTCTAATACTGATACAATAAAAAAAGCGATCATGGGGCATTTGTCTTTCTTCTTATGCTCAGGTTTTATCAAAAAGAACCACGACACTCTCCAACACAGGGTGATTCAAACAAATCAAAAGGACTTCTTCCCTTTTTGTTTTCTGAAGTTTATTTCCTGTATTAGAAAATAACACACACAAAAGAATGTTGAGAAATAATTATTTTCCCAAATAACTTTTACCTAATATAAATGCGATTATTTATTCAGATTTTCAGTGCAAACACGCCACAATTCCATTAATTTGCCCCACATAATTTTTCCGCATTTGGAGCATATATTATTTGACTTATTGTTTTTAAGATAATAGATTTGACACCAAGGACGTTTTTATAGAACGCTTTTGAAAATTTATAGGCTGGAAAATGTTTAAGGTTGCAATCTACTAAGCACATTACATTGCATTAAATTTTTTTTAGAATAGACTAAATATAACCCAGCATTATTTAGTAAACACAAATTTACACGAGCTGATAATTTCAAAGTACATAAAAAACCTTTGGAAAGTTAAAAAAATATAAATTCCCCTACAAAAATATACTGGACGGCAGCGGATTTTATGTAAATTTTGAGCTTGCAAATGGTTTGTTAGTATTAAATAAGGTACGTGAAGCAGTATTGTCGTTAGTTCTTTGTGAAATTGTGACAATATGTCAAAACGAAAGGAACTTAGTGACACTTCTTTTAAGAAGTGTTATTGTTGGTTCCCATATTAGTGGTAAGTCTATTCAAGCTATTAAGGTAGTGTTTTGTAGTGACTCCTGAGTTGCATCTCAGCTAATTTCTCCCTTCTTAGCAACCGGCTTTTCTCATTTTTAGTTGTCGCCTGACCCGTTGTCATGGTTGCACTTGAAGGGAAAAAGACCAGTATTCATGTGAACTTCTAGCATTGATGTAGTGTGTTCATGGCGTCCTCTTAATAAATGTTCTCTGATGGAATTAATTTCTTGTATTAATTTTTTCATACACTTCACTCTGAGTTACAGCGCTCCATCGTTTTGGTCTTTTATTAGCCGGAGCTTACTATTATTTTAATAGTGTTTTAATTTCCTCAGAGTTCATTGTGTTGTGTTTTATTCCATGATCCCGCATGCTTGTCACCATTTTCTTTTGAATCTTCAGTTCGTGATATTTTCCGGTGAGTTCATTCCAATTTACTTGTGTGAAACTTTTCAAATATAGTTTATTCATTCTTCTGAGTTTACTTTGATTATTTTTTCCATGTATTTATCGAAATATGATTCTTTATTTTGGTGCTATTTTAACTTGTACAATATTCTTCAACTTGTAATGTGTTGCAATTCTAGTGATCTTTTGATCTATTAATAAATTCTGTGTGAAGGTTTATAGATTCACTTTATTATTTTTCTGTGTTATGGGAATTTAAGTTAATGATTAATTACTGACTTAACTTACTTTTTCTTGTACTTGTGTTAATTTCCAGTGAATTGTGAATTTTATTCTTACTCGTCAATTTCATCATTTTTTTAATTATGTTTTATATACTTCCTTTTCTGTAGTATTTAGCTTATTTTACTGTGGTATTTAGCAAATTTAGATTATTGATTTTGTGTTAATTTACGATTAGTTTGTGCATTTCATTCTATTAACCAGTTTTTGTGTTTCGGAATTTACTAGAGTTATTCCATTTCTGCATTTATTCTTATCTTGTTTACCTGAGTATTAGATTCAGAATTAAGTACAATTATGGATTTAAAAATATTATCATATCAGAAGCGTGTGGAAAAGTCATCCCTAACTAAGCTGAAAAATAAAACACTAGAGGAGATAAATAAACTAGACATTTCTCAATTAAATATTAGGAGGAATAGGTTTGATGGGATTAGTGAGGATTTAAAAAAATGAGAAAGGCCGGTTGCTAAGAAGGGAGAAATTCGCTGAGATGCAACTCAGGAGTCACGACAAAACAGGTAGAATTCTCACAGCTCATGTCGATGTCGCAAAGAAGGGTAAGACTTCAGGAGTTGTTGATGTCAGGAGACGTTGGTCATCTTCGAAGCAGATCAAAAGGGATCAGCGTATGAAGTTTGAGATTAATAACAACTGCCAAAAATAATTCCAAATCGTCGGCGATGAGTTTCAACAATCAGCAGGGGTTACGGTGTCTCAGAATACTTTGAGGAAAGAACTCTACGCCCTCAATATCCCCGGATGTATTGCTATACGCAACCCAAACGTGCATCGTTCCATGAGTTAAATCGAAACTTACAGTCCAGGGAAACAAGTTCAAAATTAACAGTTAAGCTGGTGACATTCTTGCAGCAGGAATAAACATAAATAATCATAGCTCTGTATCAAAATCTTTTTAAAAGTAAGCCCAGATGGTTGCTAGTATAATTGTAGCACGTGGCAAACACTTCTCTAATTAAAGTGTATATTATTTCCATTTCATCACCATATCTTGTTGTTCCTTATATTAAAATAATGTATCTAGGAAGCCTAGATACAAATGTCTACTACTCAAAATAGATACTTTGGGAGAGGATAATTCTAATGTCAAATAAGTATGCCAATGATTAACTGACAGTACAAAACAGAGAATTCTAACTCTTTATACTGTATTTCTTTCTAGAATTCATATGGATAATGTCAAGACAGCGCACCTTGGATGATGCTAATAGACAGAAAGTTTACAAAGTGCTGGAAGATAATAAGGTTAGCAAGGAAGATCTGAAACCTTCAGTTCAAGATTGTAAATAAAGAAAGTATCTTTTTATTAAAAATTTGTGATAAACTTTCTTTGGATTCGTTGTTTTCATTTTTATAAAATAAAAAGGACACAAATAGCTAGTTTTTAATATGAATGATTCCCATTTATGCTATTAATTAGGGAAAATAAAAATTTATAAAATTCTTTTAAAGAAACAATTTACAAATAGTGATTTCTTTTTAGGCTTATTGGAGACACAGAAAAACTAATTTTATAATACTAAACAAGGAAACTTGTACAATGTTATGAGTTTTTATGCAGGAAAATATGTTTGCACACCTAAACGTAAAAATTATATATACATATACATATATATATATATATGTCAGGTCTAAAAATAGGGTAGTTAGAAATTACACGAGTTAAAAACGATTTTAAAAAGGGAACTCTTTTATAATAATAAAATAAACGAAAAAAACACTCGCGAAAGCTTTTGGGATCATCCGGTCAGGTGGAAGCATTTTGGAAGAATTTGATGAGATTGCAAACAGATAAGAGCAGGCAACGCATGGACATGGAGTGGTTAAAACCTATTTAACGCATAGTTCCGTTACGAACAATGAAAATGGTGCAAGTTGCTTTCTTAAGAGCGATGAGTTAAATAAACTTATTATTATCAAGAAGACTTTTCCATTCGCCTTAAAGCTGCACCACGACATCTCATATCTATATCTATCTAGCTATCTATCTATATATATATATATATATATATATATATATATATATACACTCATGTCCATAAATTAAGGATAATGAAGTTCAGGCAATGAAAGAGACAAAAGCAAAACAAATTTGACTTATTTGTCTATTTATTAAACAAAAGGTAAAGAGCAAAAAAGATGCTATATGTTGGACATAATTAATAAAAATTGCGATTTTTACTCCCTGGAGCAAATTTAAAAAAAGAACCTATTTACAGAAAACAGTATAACATGGTTAGTATGATGGTTAATACGGAGTATGTCTCCCGGACGATGCAATACAAGCGTTACAACGCCTACGCATGCTGAGTATCACATTATCAATCTGATCTTGGGGAAAATTACACCACTCATCAAGCAATGCCCTCCGAAGTTCCGATAGACAGTTGGGAGGGGGTTGATGGGCTGCAATTCGTCGGCCAAGCATGTCCCACACATGCTCTATTGGATTCAAGTCCGGTGAGTATGCTGGCCAATCCATACGGGTGATATCCTCCGATTGAAGGCATTCGTCTACAATGTTTGCACGGTGAGGTCGGGCTTTGTCATCCATATACAGAAATTCAGGACCCATGGCGCCCCGAAAAAAACGTACATGTTGTTCCAGAATGACATCCCGATAGATGTGGCCTGTCATCGTTACACTCTGAACATGCAGGTCAGTTCTGGAACCAAGAATAATTCCTCCCCAAACGAGCCATCCTGCACCACCGTAACGGTGTCGTTCAATGGTGTTCTCTTGGTGGTAACGGGTACCTGGCGCTCTCCATATGAAAGTCCGGCGAGAATCAGTATGTAAACTGAACCTGGACTCGTCGGAAAACATCACACAAGACCACTGTTGCGGTGTCCACAATGCATGCTCTCTAGCCCAGCATAATCGCAGGCGACAGTGAGTTGCGGTAAGGGGAACACATCTGACAGGCCTACGAGCATATAGACCAATGTTCCCTAAGCGTCTGTACATGGTCTGCCTTGAAACTGTCGTACCGGTAGCTGAAGAGAGCTGACGAGACAGGTCTGATGCTGTGCTCCGTCTGTTTCTTTTGGCAGTAACTGCCAAATACCGGTCATCATTCGGCGTAGTAACTCGGTAGCGACCTGTGCTGTAACATCTACTCACATTACCATCATGCTTGAATCGTTGCCAAAGCCTGGAGATGACACTCTGGGCGATTCCAAGTTCCTCGGATACTTCCAGCTGGGTACGTCCACATTCCAGTCGTCCGATAATTCTACCACGTAAAAAATCATCCAAATGCTTCCTTTGTGCCATAACTATGCGGTTATTGCACTGAAAGGCTTTTAAAGCGCTTGTGAACAATTTTACTTCTTTGCTACCATTCCTTATATACCCCTTTCATACACTCTCATTGTGACGTACTATCCGCGCCATCTGGTGGTTTCCTGCAATTTGCATATTCTTCTTCAAGATGTGTGGGATAATTCTACAGGTGAAATTTTTATTTTAGAGCTCAATTTCTGTGTGATTCTGAATTATCCTTAATTTATGGACATGAGTGTATATATATATATATATATATATATATATATATATATATATATATATATATATATATATATTATATATATATATATATGCATAACAACAAAATTACTTTAGTAAGAGTAAATTGAATTTGGGGTGTATTTGAAAAGTATTAAAAGGGTATAATTAAGGAATGTATTAGTAGACAATATAAGTATACAGGCGTATACTTCTGTTGCCTACTAATATAGAGAGAGACAACCATTATTTGAGAAACGAATGGTTGTAGACATATACTTTTAATTACAAAAATATATTTCAACTAAAATAATAATTTAATTTTGATAATATAACGAAATATAAATTTTTATCCTAACTCCGTTCCATACCCTGTTACTACATTTAGTCAAAACTAATACTTCTTAGAACACGAAAAGTTTCATTTTTCCATAACAAAAATTAAAAGAGGCATTTAAATTTAAAATTTCAAGAATTTTCACATTCATTCGGTAATTGGTTAAAAAGTTAATCATAGTACTCGAGATTGAATTCAAGTTGCAACGTACCTTTTACGCTGAAAATACAAATTCTTCCCTGATTATATAAAAATGAGTGGATGTATTCTTAGTAAAGTGAATATACACTGTATGTTACTGTAAGTAGAGCTCTTAATAGCGTTCCTTCCCTCATGTACCACAAAAAGATCGGTGAAACCCGAATTCAAAGTTGAATTATTGTAAATAATCTTTTAACCGATCTACAAAGAAGGAGATAAAAATACTTGAATTCTTGCAAAATTTGAATTAAAATATCTCTAACATCTTCTGTTACTTAAAGAGGAACATTTTTTACTGTGGGTTTTAGGACCAGTTTGAAATTTTACTTAGTATAATAATTAAGAGATAGGAAAACGTATAAATATTGAATTTTGAAATTAATAAATACCCTAAAAATTGTTTACATTATTCGAAATTGTTTGGAATTAGAAGTATATGTCAACGACCAATGTTTGAGGCGTAAAAAGCTTGTTAAGGACTTTATTATGCACCCTGTACCTACAAAATGAATTTTCATTGATGAGTAAATAATATATAATATCTGCTGGTGGAAAAGAGAATATAGGTACTTATATTTAAAAATTTTCGAAGTAATTGATATTTAAAACATCTCGCCCAAAATAACTAATTTTAAGACAGAAATAAAACCAGTGTTAACTAAATATTTGATCAAATACATTTAAGGAAATGGGATTTTAAAACACCTGCTTCACAGATAAGAATTCCGGAAATGTAACTTTGAACTAAAATATCTAAAACCATCTGTATGGGAACATGTTTGTGGTTGCTGTAAGAACCAAGGTCATGAGTTATTTTCCAAGGGCGTAGTCCTAACAGCCGTTAATGCGATTTACATAAGAGAAGAAAACAATAAAATGTTTCCACAGGTGCAGGGATAAAATAAAAGAATAATATTTGAAAACATCACAATTACTTTTTCACATAGATAAATTCACTCTAAAAGAAAAAAAAAGATTACTTTTTATAAGCAATTTCTTTGTCGATTAGATATGAGGTGACTCTGACGTAAGATATGTGAAAATATGTTTTCTCATCCAAAGTAGTTTTTACTTATATGTGATTAGGGATCTATTTCAATTTTTGTTTAAACGCTGGCCGATTGGTTAGGGTGCTGATCGTCGGTACCGGAGTTCGTGGGTTCGAATCCCACTATGGCATGGATGTTCGTAGCCGTTCGGAATCGGCTTTAAGCAGTAGGTCCAGGTCTCATTAGCCCTCGTGTGCAAAACAGTAGACAGTAGCGCTCCAAACCAAACCAAAACCAAATTGGGTTTTAGACATTTAACAGTTCCTTCCCCCCCCAGAAATCGATAAAAAAAATTAACATTTTTTAGATCATTTTATTATTAATTTCTCAATTTTAAATAATAAAATGTTGTTAAAATCAATATTTCTTATACTTTTAAGTATTTAGGATAAATTTTTAACTTTAATGAAAATAGTGTTTTATCTTTAAGTTATCTTCTTTTCTACATGACTGCCTAACAGGGAAGTTACATTTACAGTTGTAAATATGAAAAGTACACTACTAAAAAATACTTTATAGTTTCTTCAGTAAAAAGGAAATTATTCTTTAGTGGACGACTAATTTGATATTTAAAATAGAAAATATACCGGCGAAACACTACAAACAAAATAGAAACGTGATTACCCGTACAGCGTAGGGCAATCAGTTGCTGCAGGATTACCATGCCTATATGGAGTATAGACAAGACTGAGAAAGGGATAAATATTTCATGCGTGAATATAACAAAAATATACCCAGTTCTATAAATATACATAAGAGAGAAGTCATGTGTACACTGGTGTGCAAAACGTAAGCAACAGGTGAGTTTTTTTGCCATAACTGCACGAGAAATCATCTGAGAGACATGAAAATCAGAAATGAGGGAGAGTATTATGCACATAACGGATGACGAAAGCATCGACGCTGAAAAAGGAATAGAATGTATACGGTATGGAATCAAACAAAAAACAAGTAATTTGAAAGCCTAGTATCATGATTCATGATTGTCTATCCAAGAGGAAAAACAACAAGCCGATGTTCCTTAATATGGGATATGCCCTCCTCTGAAAGCAATGGTTGCTTCGCACCGTCTCCGCATACTCCGAACTCTGCACGTTTTCAACAGAGGTTCTGTAACCGGAAATCGCTATCGTGAGGAGGTACTCCTTCCCCATGTGCGTCGGTTCCGAGTAAGTGCCATTGGTCCAGACCTCATTTTTATGGATGACAATGCACTGGGACATCGGACTCTTGCTGTTGAGGAGATACTGGAAAGGGAAGATATCACTCGATTGCATTGCCCCTGATTGAAATCACATCGAACATGTGTGGGATGCTTTGGGGAGACGCACTGCAGCACGCTTACATCCTCCGGAGAACACCCAACAACTGAAACAGATGCTGATTGAGGAATGGGCACTCGTACCCCAAGAAATGTTAGACCAGCTGGTTTTGAGTATGCGGAGACTGTGCGAAGCAACTATTGCAGTTAGGGGAGTGCATATACCATATTAAGGAACATCTGTTTGTTGTTCTTCCTCTTGGATAGACATTCATGAGTCACAGTACTATGCGTTCAATAAAGATTGTTTTTGTTTGATTCCATACGGTATGCAGTGTATTCCTTTTTCAGCACCGATGTTTTTGTCACCCTTTACGCACATAATTCCCCCTCATTTCTGAATTTCATGTATTTCATATGATTTCTCGTAGAGTTATGGCAAAAAACCCACCTGTTGCTTAAATTTTGTACCCCAGTGTAGAAGCCAGATTGCCCGTACAGCGTAGGGCAAATCAGTTGCGGCAGGATAACCATGCGCGTATGGAGTACGGACAAAACTGGGAAGGGGATAAATATTTTAATAGTGAACATAACAAAGATATATCTAGGTCTATAAAATATATAAAAGAGAAATCAATACAACGTGTAAGTTAATGTAACGTTATAGTGTAACCTGTCTTCACTTGGATACACGAATGAAACTAAATTTGCTGTAAAAGTGTTAAATTACTTAATCATTTTGTCCAGATATTAGTGAACCTATTTAAAACAATGAAAACAGAGAAAAAATATATGTTCAGCAGTCTAGGCTTCAAACTTGAATAGTTTATTTTTTAACAGGTACTTCTACTTATAAAGCAAAATATAAAAAGCTATTTTTTATTCGAAATGATGTTTTTACATCTTTATGAATGTTATTGTTGGTGTTTAAAAACAATTAAGAAACATTTTTAATTGCTCTTATAACAAAGTATAAAAATGTACTAATATAAAGAATAGAATTTTTAGGTTACGTCTTGATAAAATTCACTTCCAAGTTGAACTTTTGGCAAGACTGGATTAAAAGTCGGCGTTACTTGAATTAATCAGATAAATGGCTCTAAAAACCATTCAAACCATACAGTTCATCTCTAAATCTGCCCTTAATATGTATACCGGTAGCAAGGGCAGTGAAGGTATTTTTTTTAGTGCTGTGCACTTGGCATAATCAATATTCTTACTGGAAATGCTGACCACTGCCCTGTATTTTGGTCTAATCTTACTGCAATATATAAAGGTCTGCACTATGTTAATACTGCTATTGGATTGGATTTCAAAGATATTGGAGTTTAACTGACAGCTGTTTCTCTATACAGCACCTTTCTAACATGTGGTAAACTGGGCAAGCTTGGATATCTTAAATCTTATCACTCGGCTTTCTCTACAATACACCATCCTCTTTCACTGTATTCCATCTCACAGAGGACTGTACAGAAATGAGACAAGACTTCTTTAAGTGGAATCATGCATGGAGATAAAAATCTCGTTTTCTTTGAGACCTCTATTAAGACTATACTTTTTGGCCGGATGTACTGACGGACAATTGTAAAAAATAATAGAACCCAATTGATTGAGTTTTTTTAAAGATAAAAATCCTATACTATAATACGAGGAATGGTTGTCAAGTCGAAAATCGCCCAGAATTAATAAACTGTAGTAAATTTCTCCTCCATCCTGTCTGTCCATGAGAACCATTGGAAAGTTTGTAGAGGAAATATTGAAGCGAACAACTAATTTCTGAGCTTTTGATCAAACGTTTATTAATACTATAAGTAAATAAATGTAAAAAAGGTAAAATATAAGACATCTGCGTTGATAACAACTTCTGAATTTAACAGGCGAAAAAGTTGTTTCACACAAGCCCGATGATTAAAGAGTGATTTTTCTTACTGAACTTGGCTCATTTATATAATTTTCTCGCTCGAGCATCAAATTTGCATCCATGCAATTTGCATTTGCGGGAGCTTTTCGATGCGGCACAGGCTCAAGTGCAAGTCAAGTCTAAGTGAAGAGTATCTCTTGTGTCTGCAGGGCTGAAACGGCTGGCAACCGCTGATGGCTAGAAAACTCATCAACATTCCAGTGGCATGGCGGTATGGTGGAAGACCGCCAAGCGCAGGACTAAAACATGTCAATGTGTGGAGTGGGGATATGTCATATCATGAAATGGGAGAATTTATAAAACTATTGCAACGCAGCGCTCTCCAAGGAGAACACCAAGTGATGCTCCTGGTATGATGTCATCTGATTGAAAATCCAGAGCTGCTTATGCGATAAATAAAATTAGTTTTTCGACTCACCAACGTGATAATTGGGAGCATGGCAGGAAAGTTACAAACAGGGAATTTTAAGGGAAGCTTATAGAATTAATGGAAACTAAATGGAAAAGAATTAAAATTAAGGAAATAGAACTTTAGGACAATAAAGATCTCGTTTTCTTTGAGACCTCTATTAAGACTATAATTTTTGGCCGGATGTACTGCCGGACAATTGTAAATCTGGCTACTGTAAATTATCCGGTATAGCGGCCAGGATATGCCGGACTCAGTATATTGGCCGGATTACCATTGCGTCAATATTAAAGAGTTTATTTGAGTATAAATATGCCTTCTGAGTTACAGATAATTTAGGCCTCTATTTTAGACCTAGTCATATAAGAATAATAGAACGTTTATTAAGTAAAATGATAGCTGTTAAGTTTTTTTTTTTGAAACTTCTGATAACTTTCCAACCAAACTTCGGATGATATTCGAATAAGTTAGACTCTGTTTTTTTTAAAAAAATCATTGGGTTTAAAAGATATTTTTGGTTCGTATATTTGTAGTTACTCAGAAACTGTTTAAGGCGAAGGCTCTTTTGTAAAAAAAAGTAACAAAGCAATCGAGAAATTTTAAAGGAAAAACACAGATTTTTTTTTCTTCCTGCAAATAAGATAACATACTATATTTGTTATATTTATCAGAGTAATGTCACATTTTCCCTGGATGATCAAAAATATTATTATTGAAGAAAAATAATATTTTCTTTTTCTTTTTTTAAAATTTTGGCATTAGATGCATTGAAAGTTTTAAATTTAAAAGAGGAAATATTTGAGGAGAGAAAGCAACAAGGAAACATCAATATTGAATTAAATTTTCCAATATTAACCATAATATTTTCTGTCTTATAATACTGGAAATATTAATATACTTCCCTATATGGCAATGAATGATTATGAATAATTATTAGTGTAATCTGTTTTCATCTACATTCTTTCTCTAAAGAAAATTGCATTTTCATGAAGTAATTTTTGGTTTTTTAATCCTCTTATTTATACCAGAATTTAATAACAATTTCACTCTTTTGTAAACAGATATAATGACATGTAATGATTCTTGTCATAACTAAAAATAACTGATTTATTAAACATCATTCATCAATTTCCTAACTGTAGATTTATTACATGCTCTTGATTTCTTTTGTGCATTAATTGGTCCAGTTCTTAAAGCATCTAAACGCTTTTTAAGGGAACACTTCAAACAGATTTCTCTGGAAGGTCTAAAATATTATTAGTGAAGAAAAATAACATTTTCTTTTTCTTTCTTTAATTTTGACATTAGATGCATTGAACGTTCCAAATTTAAAAGACAAGATATTTGAGGAAAAAAAAACCAACACGAAAACATCAATATTGAGTTAAAATTTCCAATATTAATATTTTCAGTTTTATAACACTGGAAATATTAAAATACTTCTCTATTTTATAATCAATGATTATGAATAATTATTAGTGTAATCTGTTTTCGTATTCATTCTTTCTTTTGAGAAAATTTCATCTTCATGTAGTAATTTTTGGTTTTTTAATCCTGTTATTTATATCAGAATTTAATGAAAATTTCGCTCTTTTGTAAACAGAGATAATGACATGTAATGATTCTTGACATAACTAAAAATAACTGATTAATTAAACGTCATTCAACACTCCCTTAAATGTATATTAATTACATGTTTTTAATTTCTTTTGTGCATTAATTGGTCCAGTTCTTCTAAAGTATCTAAAAGCTTTTTAAGGCAAAACTTCAAACAGATTTCTCTGGAAGGTCTAAAATATTATTAGTGAAGAAAAATAACATTTTCTTTTTTCTCTTTAATTTTGACATTAGATGCATTTGAAAATTTTAAATTTAAAAGAGGAAATATTTGAGGAGAGAAAGCAACACCTAAACATCAATATTGAATTAAAATTTCCAATATTAATTATAATATTCAGTTTTATAACACTGGAAATATTAAAATACTTCTCTATTTTATAATCAATGATTATGAATAATTATTAGTGTAATCTGTTTTCGTATTCATTCTTTCTTTTGAGAAAATTTCATCTTCATGTAGTAATTTTTGGTTTTTTAATCCTGTTATTTATATCAGAATTTAATGAAAATTTCGCTCTTTTGTAAACAGAGATAATGACATGTAATGATTCTTGACATAACTAAAAATAACTGATTAATTAAACGTCATTCAACACTCCCTTAAATGTATATTAATTACATGTTTTTAATTTCTTTTGTGCATTAATTGGTCCAGTTCTTCTAAAGTATCTAAAAGCTTTTTAAGGCAACACTTCATACAGATTTTTATTAAAATATTATTAGTGAAGAAAAATAACATTTTCTTTTTCTTTCTTTAATTTTGACATTAGATGCATTAAACGTTTCCAAATTTAAAAGACAAGATATTTGAGGAAAAAAAAACCAACACGAAAACATCAATATTGAGTTAAAATTTCCAATATTAATATTTTCAGTTTTATAACACTGGAAATATTAAAATACTTCTCTATTTTATAATCAATGATTATGAATAATTATTAGTGTAATCTGTTTTCGTATTCATTCTTTCTTTTGAGAAAATTTCATCTTCATGTAGTAATTTTTGGTTTTTTAATCCTCTTATTTATATCAGAATTTAATGACAATTTCGCTCTTTTGTAAACAGAGATAATGACATGTAATGACATAACTAAAAATATTTGAGTAATTGAACATTGTACACCACTTTCATAACTGTAGATTAATTACATGCTGTTGATTTCTTTTGTGCATTAATTGTTCAATTCTTAAAGCATCTAAACGCTTTTTAAGGGAACACTTCAAACAGATTTCTCTGGAAGTTCTAAAATATTATTAGTGAAGAAAAATAACATTTTCTTTTTCTTTCTTTAATTTTGACATTAGATGCATTGAACGTTCCAAATTTAAAAGACAAGATATTTGAGGAAAAAAAAACCAACACGAAAACATCAATATTGAGTTAAAATTTCCAATATTAATATTTTCAGTTTTATATCACTGGAAATATTAAAATACTTCCCTATATGGTAATGAATGATTATGAATAATTATTAGTGTAATCTGTTTTCGTATTCATTCTTTCTTTTGAGAAAATTTCATCTTCATGTAGTAATTTTTGGTTTTTTAATCCTGTTATTTATATCAGAATTTAATGAAAATTTCGCTCTTTTGTAAACAGAGATAATGACATGTAATGATTCTTGACATAACTAAAAATATTTGAGTAATTAAACATCATTCACCACTTTCCTAACTGTAGATTAATTACATTCTGTTGATTTCTTTTGTGCATTAATTGATTCCAATTCTTAAAGCATCTAAACGTTTTTTAAGGGAACACTTCAAACAGATTTTTCTATATGGGCAAAAATATTATTAGTGAAGAAAAATAATATTTTCTTTTTCTCTCTTTAATTTTGACATTAGATGCATTGAACGTTCCAAATTTAAAAGACATATTTGAGGGAAAAAAAGAAACACGAAAATATCAATATTGAGTCAAAATTTCCAATATTAATATTTTCAGTTTTATATCACTGGAAATATTAAAATACTTCCTATGGTAATGAATGATTATGAATAATTATTAGTGTAATCTGTTTTCATCTTCATTCTTTCTTTTAAGAAAATTTCATCTTCATGTAGTAATTTTTGGTTTTTTTTAATACTATTATTTATATCAGAATTTAATGATAATTTCACTTTTTTGTAAACAGAGATAATGACATGTAATGATTCTTGACTTAACTAAAAATAAATGCGTAATTAAACATCATTAACCACTTTCCTAATTGTAGATTAATTGCATGTTGTTGATTTCTTTTGTTCATTAATTGTTCTAGTTCTTAAAGCATTTAAACGCTTTTTAAGGGAACACTTCAAACAGATTTCCCTTATGGTCAAAAATATTATTAGTGAAGAAGAATAATATTTTCTTTTTCTTTTTTTAAAATTTTGGCATTAGATGCATTGAAAGTTTTAAATTTAAAAGAGGTAATATTTGAGGAGAGAAAGCAACAAGGAAACATCAATATTGAATTAAATTTTCCAATATTAACCATAATATTTTCTGTTTTATAATAATGGAAATACTAAAATACTTCTCCGTATGGTAATCAATGATTATGAATAATTATTAGTGTAATCTGTTTTCGTATTCATTCTTTCTTTTGAGAAAATTTCATCTTCATGTAGTAATTTTTGGTTTTTTAATCCTGTTATTTATATCAGAATTTAATGAAAATTTCGCTCTTTTGTAAACAGAGATAATGACATGTAATGATTCTTGACATAACTAAAAATAACTGATTAATTAAACGTCATTCAACACTCCCTTAATGTATATTAATTACATGTTTTTAATTTCTTTTGTGCATTAATTGGTCCAGTTCTTCTAAAGTATCTAAAAGCTTTTTAAGGCAAAAATTCAAACAGATTTTTATTAAAAATATTATTAGTGAAGAAAAATAATATTTTCGTTTTCTCTCTTTAATTTTGACATTAGATGCATTGAACGTTCCAAATTTAAAAGACAAGATATTTGAGGAAAAAAAAACCAACACGAAAACATCAATATTGAGTTAAAATTTCCAATATTAATATTTTCAGTTTTATAACACTGGAAATATTAAAATACTTTCCCTATAATAATCAATGATTATGAATAATTATTAGTGTAATCTGTTTTAGTCTTCATTCTTTCTTTTAAGAAAATTTCATCTTCATATAATAATTTTTGATTTTTTAATCCTCTTATTTATATCAGAATTTAATGACAATTTCGCTTTTTTGTAAACAGAGATAATGACATGTAATGACATATAACTAAAAATATTTGAGTAATTAAACATTGTACACCACTTTCATAACTGTAGATTAATTACATGCTGTTGATTTCTTTTGTGCATTAATTGTTTCAATTCTTAATGTATCTAAACGCTTTTTAAGGGAACACTGCAAACAGATTTCCCTATATGGCCAAAAATATTATTAGTGAAAAAAAAATAACATTTTCTTTTTCTTTCTTTAATTTTGACATTAGATGCATTGAACGTTCCAAATTTAAAAGACAAGATATTTGATGAAAAAAAGCAACATGAAAACATCAATATTGAGTTAAAATTTCCAATATTAATATTTTCAGTTTTATAACACTGGAAATATTAAAATACTTCTCTATTTTATAATCAATGATTATGAATAATTATTAGTGTAATCTGTTTTCGTATTCATTCTTTCTTTTGAGAAAATTTCATTTTCATGTAGTAATTTTTGATTTTTTAATCCTGTTATTTATATCAGAATTTAATGAACAATTTCGCTCTTTTGTAAACAGAGATAATGACATGTAATGATTCTTGACATTAACTAAAAATATTTGAGTAATTAAACATTGTTCACCACTTTCATAACTGAAGATTAATTACATGCTGTTGATTTCTTTTGTGCATTAATTGTTCCAATTCTTAAAGTATCTAAACGCTTTTTAAAGGAACACTTCAAACAGATTTCGATATATGGGTAAAAATATTATTAGTGAAGAAAAATAACATTTTCTTTTTCTTTCTTTAATTTTGACATTAGATGCATTGAACGTTCCAAATTTAAAAGACAAGATATTTGAGGAAAAAAAAACCAACACGAAAACATCAATATTGAGTTAAAATTTCCAATATTAATATTTTCAGTTTTATAACACTGGAAATATTAAAATACTTCTCTATTTTATAATCAATGATTATGAATAATTATTAGTGTAATCTGTTTTCGTATTCATTCTTTCTTTTGAGAAAATTTCATCTTCATGTAGTAATTTTTGGTTTTTTAATCCTGTTATTTATATCAGAATTTAATGAAAATTTCGCTCTTTTGTAAAGAAGATAATGACATGTAATGACATAACTAAAAATATTTGAGTAATTGAACATTGTACACCACTTTCATAACTGTAGATTAATTACATGCTGTTGATTTCTTTTGTGCATTAATTGTTTCAATTCTTAAAGCATCTAAACGCTTTTTAAGGGAACACTTCAAACAGATTTCTCTGGAAGGTCTAAAATATTATTAGTGAAGAAAAATAACATTTTCTTTTTCTTTCTTTAATTTTGACATTAGATGCATTGAACGTTCCAAATTTAAAAGACAAGATATTTGAGGAAAAAAAAACCAACACGAAAACATCAATATTGAGTTAAAATTTCCAATATTAATATTTTCAGTTTTATAACACTGGAAATATTAAAATACTTCTCTATTTTATAATCAATGATTATGAATAATTATTAGTGTAATCTGTTTTCGTATTCATTCTTTCTTTTGAGAAAATTTCATCTTCATGTAGTAATTTTTGGTTTTTTAATCCTGTTATTTATATCAGAATTTAATGAAAATTTCGCTCTTTTGTAAACAGAGATAATGACATGTAATGATTCTTGACATAACTAAAAATAACTGATTAATTAAACATTGTTCAAGACTTTCTTAACTGTAGATTAATTACATTCTGTTGATTTCTTTTGTGCATTAATTATTCCAATTCTTAAAGCATCTAAACGTTTTTTAAGGGAACACTTCAAACAGATTTCTATATGGGCAAAAATATTATTATTGAAGAAAAATAATATTTTCTTTTTCTTTTTTTAAAATTTTGGCATTAGATGCATTGAAAGTTGTGAATTTAAAAGAGGAAATATTTGAGGAGAGAAAGCAACAAGGAAACATCAATATTTAGAATTAAAATTTCCAATATTAACTATTATTTTCAGTTTTATAACACTGGAAATATTAAAATACGTTCCCTATATGGTAATGAATGATTATGAATAATTATTAGTGTAATCTGTTTTCATCTACATTCTTTCTCTAAAGAAAATTGCATCTTTCATGAAGTAATTTTTGGTTTCATTGCCAAGCAAGACCTGGCAATTAAAAATATGGGCTATTTCTCCTATGTTATTGGTGAAGAATAATTTTACCGGTTTCACACATCCATAAACAAAAATATGTATATCAGGTTTAAAAATGGGGGTTAAGAATTAAGCGAGTTATAATTAAAAATAGTTAGAACTCATTAATGCTAACTTAATAGGAGAAAGACACATCCTGGAGTGGAACTATACAGAGTAAAGAAGCTGATTCGGAAGTAGACATATGAATTTGCTTAGGTAACAACGCCAAAAAAGACAGTTCTGAGCGGGAACTCGGGCTGATAACATCCTCCACGCTTGTCGTGGCAAAATATGAGAACAAAGGATATCTAAATGGCGTAGCCATGGACAGAAGGATTACAATAAAGAAGTTTTTATATATGAAATCAAATGTGTCTTCCATGCCTTAACCACACGTCCGTGTCATATAGACACATATATGTATGATATTTTATAGCATAAAATAATTATTTGTTTTTATTTGATGTACATATTTCATGATGCAAATATTTCTCATCCTTGCAGTACACTGGACTATGGTATGAAATCGAAAAGAATCCAGTTCCTTTTGAAGCTGGTCTGAAATGTGTGACAGCTACTTACGAGGACCAAGGTGATCACGTGTCTGTTCTGAACAAGGGAATTAGAAAATCGTATGTTTTTTTAAATTCATACACAAATATTTATTTCCTTTAACAACAAAAAAATAGTTATACGTTTTTTAACGGTTCATTCATTATGATG
Source organism: Pardosa pseudoannulata (assembly GCA_032207245.1). Taxonomy (NCBI): domain Eukaryota; kingdom Metazoa; phylum Arthropoda; class Arachnida; order Araneae; family Lycosidae; genus Pardosa; species Pardosa pseudoannulata. The sequence continues at coordinate 127,882,541 of CM063508.1, read as the reverse complement.
AGAATTTATTCCATTCATGAATAAATCTTGAATAGAAATTCAGTCTTAGGTAATTAAATAATGAAAGTATTCTACTACAAGTAGATAATTTTATACAATTTTTTTTTTCAAATGATTTTTTGCTATCTTTATTTTGTGATAGCATTGGAAATGCAACTGCAATTAATTTGATACACGCTGTATTTTTAATTAATCCTTAAAGTTAACATCTTTAATAATTTAGAAATCTAAGAGTGCATCTTATTTTCAACGGAATAGCTAATGTGTAATATCTGGAATGTTTTGCTTAAATATAAAACTCAGTTTTTGAAAGTTTGATTACTTATCTAAACATTGTGTGAAAAATGTGACTAACGTGTTTGAAGTAACATACATTTTTACAATGATACTGTATAAATGATAGTTTTATTTCATTGCTACAAAAAATAAAAATTAAAAAAAAATTAATGTTACTTTTCTACACTGGTATAAATGCTATTCCTATGATGATGCTAAATAAGTTTTGTAATAACAGATGCTTCATAACAAAAGGATAACTTTTCATAATTAATTAGTAAATTCTTTAGTTAATCCTCTCGCTCACTTACTATCTAAAAATCAATGAAAAATCCTCTTTTAAATTGTTATATTTATTTTGATATGCTATATTATATGGAAAAAACTAATTTAATCATCTTGATTAAATTAAGGAAAATTCAAAGAATCTTTAAAGGGACTCGAATGACAGAGATCTGTAAATGCATGTACATTTAGAAAAAGTATACGAAACAGAAAGTACAATTTAGCTGATAAACTTTATTTTGATATTAACATTTTACATTGTTATAAAGGGTTAAAAATTATTGGAAGTAAAGAGATAAAATCAAACATAATTAAAAAGGTCTGTTTTTTCATTCAATTCTTCAACAAATATGAGAACTATGGCTTAGCAGGATGTACTATACTATATTTGGCAAAATCTCTATCACTGAATGAACCTTTTAAATACCTCATTATGATTGAATTTCAAAAAGATAGTTATTCACTAAAATTTTGTTTAGATACACTGAAAATTTATGATATCAACATATACTTTTTAAATAAATTTGATTTGATTTTCTATACTTTTGGAATTTGTATGTAATGCTATCCAAAAATTGCTACAGAAAGATTTTTTATATGAATTTCTGTACGCAACAGAAGTTATTTCTAGAATGCAATCCTTATATAGAAAACCAATCCCGTCAATGTTTGCAATTAAATATTTTTCCAATGTAGTTTTAGAGAAATTTTGTTTACAATTGAATTTTAAATTGAATGTCCCCATATGGGAATATTGATAGGTAAAAGGTTTGATATTTAAGAGATTTATAGAAAAATATATATTTTGCTCTTAGAGTTGTTGCTGAAAATGATTTTCTTCGGGTATGTTTAATATATACTATTCAATATGTTTATTATATTATAACAATTCGTAGTTTTTGAATTATATTATGATTTTCGATTAATACATTTTTTTAAGTAATAATATTGTTTTTAGATAATTCTTTGGGGATTTAGTATCAGTTCCAAGCGCCAAATTTGACATTTGACTTCTGACCTGGTGTCGTAAACTTAAATTATGCCTCTATATTAGACATTAACTTTTTAATCTTGTGTCTCTAACTGCTATTGAGAACTAAATCATATATTTCACATCTCGTTAAATACCTAGTTCTAAAAGCAGTATCTTCCATGATAATTATTTTAAGTTAATTTTTAATATTCAAATTGGAAGCTCATAGGAAGTTCACATGGAAGACAGGGTTAAATCTATAAAATAATGATTTCTGGTTTTTAATTCAGCAACATTACAAGCTTCCTTGTTAGTAATAATTTGTTCTTTCTGTCTCACAAAATACCCCAACTACTCTATTCCATTGAATTATAGATATTTTTCAAACTGCCAAAATGTTTATTTGCTATTTTTGGAAACTAATATTAAATCTTAATGCATTTTTTGTCTGTTTGCCTATAAAAAGATGCATACTAGTTTGTATATTTTTAAGCATGTTGAAAATGACATTAAAAGGATTTAATTAATTGACTACATATTCGACTAATGAGAATAAATGATCGACAGATTTTTCTGAAATGCAATTTGAGATTTGATTTCACCTAGGAGATTTATATTATTAGTTTTGATTATATCTATGCGATCTCCTTGATTAGATATTTGATTATATATATGACTCACATATTAAGTTTTATTTTGATGGAAAAGAGATTTCCTTCAAGCATACGAACATTTCTTGTATATGTTTATATTATTTTCAGCTATTTACCCCCACCTTTATATTATTTTCAAGTTACGTTTTATTCTTTGCAGCACCGGAGAGGAAAATACCATTGAAGGCAAGGCTACAGTTCCCGATCCAAATGTTCCAGCTAAGCTGAAGGTTCAGTTCAACAGTAAGTATGGCGAAAAATTTATTTTCTCTACAAATACTGATTCATAACTTTATAAGATAGGTGTACTACAAAAATAGAGACGGCTGAATTTATGAAATAATAAAATACATTTTTCTCTTCTAAAAATATTTCCTTCTCGTATATTTATACTCAATACGAGACGGTAAAAATTAAATTAATGTTACCTTAAAGAATATATGTATAAATCTTCCTATGTAGGTGTAACAAGGAAGTTGAATGATAATTTCTGACCAGTTCAAATAAATGTCAGAGATAAACATAATGTTAAATGATAGTAAAGGATAAATTGTCACGAACTGGTGATGCAGATTGAACAATGAAACATTTTAAAACTTTACCCAATTTTTACTACAATCAGTCAAAGTAAAATTCGCACACTATGCTTTTTCTGTTCAATTTGAAATTTTAAAAGAGAGAAACATGAATATATAATTTAAAATATTAGGAGATGTAAATGATACCCCGTTATTGGGTATTGCTAAAATGAAAATATGTTTTTAAACTTTCCGAAATTGAGTATTTTGTATAGAGTACTAGTTTTACTCTGTCCCTATTTTTTCATATTTATCTAAATAATGTTTAAAAATTTATTAAATAATTAATTGGTAGTTTTATCTGTTATTTAAATAAAAATGTATCAAAAGTTTTACTTTTAAAATCTCTAACTGAACAGAAAATCTAAACTCAGTTCAAGAGTTTTATTTTGACTGATTATATTTTAAAATATTGAGAAAGTAAATTCCTTTTATGAAAATTTTTTAAAATGATAGTTAATTAATATAATCATAAATATTATAAGAATAGTAAAAAAAAATCATAGATATTATAAGAATAGCGTAGGAAATAAAAAAATTCTTTTCTTTCTTTGATTAATATTAAAGTACTTTATTTTGTACCTGAAACTTTAAAGTAGCATATTAACCAAAATGCCTATTTGCAACAAAAAAACAAACAATGAAAGTTTTCAAATTGTCTATACTATTTTATGAGATAATGTTTAAGTATATAATTTTTGGCATCTAGAAGAATAATTTAAAACTTTTTAATTTTTAGAGATTGATTTGATCTTTTTGAAACTTAATGTTGTTTCAGCATTTCTAACACACAAAGTCTAAAACTGTCATACTATTTGAATATAGTCCTAAAATTTTCCTTGAAAAAAATTTAAGTGTCTGTGACATATTTTCAAACATGGTTCAACGTGCTTAGGTACTTGACCTCTTTTGATAATTTTCATCAATGATACAACAACAAAATTTTCCAATCGCTTTTAAAGCGATCATATGACACATCTTATTGAAGAAATGCTTGTTTCCAGACAGTCTTATGTCAGACGTGATTTGACTTTCAAACCCTTGAAAAGTTATCTTACTTTCCTACATTTTATCAGCTTAGCAATTGAATAAATTTTCCGACAAGAAACATTTTATCAGTAGGCAAATAAGCTCTCTGGAAAAAAAGTTTTGAAACTTCTTACTTAACTTAAAAACTGCACATAAAAAATACCTTTTGACCTGAAAATTTAATCACTTAGAAGACTGCTTGTTAACAGTTTTTATATTTGAACTAAAAATATTACGCAATTATATGAAAGGAGGCAAAAATTAACATGAAGTGTTTTATTTTGTTTGAATCTTCTTCTGAGAAAATTTATATGGGTAACAAAAGCGATAGGTGTTTAGATTAGAATTTTGAATTCACATTATGACAATTTGAGAAATAGACTGTAAACAAAATTCAAAAGCGACCAAACATTTTCACTAAGATATCGTGATTTACTTGCTGATATATAGATAAACTAGTATTTCTGAACCTTTTACACCGTTCAACTCTCTATACAGTTAATTTATACCCTCAGCTATGTGTTTTAAATAAATGTTTTTTAGAATGAATTTTATGTTATGGGGGAGAGGATAGATAAAATAACATGACGTGGAGCAAAATAAAGCTTAAATTTTTAATGAGATACCTGTGTTTGTATATTTTACAGATCTCATAAATAGGTTCAATTGAAGATAGTTTCAGGCAAATATCTAGGTCTGTATTTAAATCGGCGTTTTCTTTTGCTAGCTTTATAGGTGGAGAATCTCACTTCGCAGGTATTAAATACGTGTAGATGTGGTAGATCACAACACGAATTTTGCCTTTTCACAATTTTCAAGTATTCACGCTTTTTTCTGAACTGTTGTATAAACAAATGAAAGTTTTTGGACGCAGGCGGAAAATATAGAAACCTGAGCTTCAAATTTCTTTCAAATATTCTTACAAATAGTGTGTTGAGATCTGCCAAGCTGACCTAATTGTATTACAGTACATCTAACGTATCCTAATCGATTTTATTCTATTCCAGTGCCCTTCAAGGCTGACTATTGGATCTTGGACACTGATTATGAAAACTACTCTCTCGTATATTCCTGCTTCAGTGTTCTGAGACTGTTCAACGCAGGTAAACTTCTAACTTTTTGTATGTCTTATATATCTAACCAAAACAGATCCACCCACACATATATTTATATATACGTACATATATGAAGTCCCGGGGCGTAGATATAGCTCTTCACGCTCCCACGACAAAAGTCCGAGGTTCAATCCCCGGGCTGGGCAAATGTGACTCAACCTTTCATAACTTCAGGGGTAGACAAACTGAGGACCAAACATGATTGGGAACTAAACACTGGGGTTTCCTCGCAAGGTTGATCACGTAACCGGATATATGCTTCGCACCCCAGGGTCCTTTGTCTCGAAAACGGAGATTGTCACCGTAGTCCTTAGCTCCCAAGTTGGGTTGTTGCACCGAGGAGTTTAGTTTTTTATATACATATATATGTGCATATATATATATATGTATGCATATATATATATATATATATATATATATATATATATATATATATATATATATATATATATATATATATATAGTATATATGTGTGTATGTATGTAAAGAGAGAGAAATACTACGTTTGAATGCATATTTGTACTTCATGCAATTCTATAGTTTATAAAATCAAATTTTTCCGCTGTTTTCTAAATAAAAAAAAGTTTTGTTGATAATAAAATCTTATTAGGCAAATTATCACTCTTAACTGTATTAAACTTAAGGATGAGTGTATGTTTGAATGAAATTTGTCCTTTATGCAAATCTACAGTTATTAAAATCATAAAATTTCTCAGCTGTTTTCCAAAAATATTAGTGATATTAAAATCTCAATAGACCACTTATTATATAATATTTCACACATATAGATGATAGACTTAATGATAGACGGCAGGGGAGTGTACGTTGAATGTATGTTTTTTATTTATGTAATCCCACAATTTATAAATCACCAAATTTCCCAGCTATTAAACATAGAGTTCTGTAATTTAGTTACCGCAGAAGCAAAGCCACTTTCCTGGGACAGTTGATAAATGTGGACAGAAAATCAGCATTTATTCCAGTTCAAAAAGAAACTAATTCTGAGAACACTCTTTTATTTAGTATTTTACAGGTGAAAAAATTAGGTATTAAAAATAAGAATGGGGAAAAAGGAAGATTTTAGATATCTATTGTAGGGATATTAGTTTTGATCTATGACACAAACACACATATATAAATATATACATGGTTGGTCAATATCTAGTGCTTCAGCTAGCTGTTAATAAAACTAAATGATCGATCTGAATTATAAGAAATAATTTGATTTTTTTAAGTATTATGTAACACAAAATTTATCTTTTTAAGGTACTGACTACATGATAACTGTAAAAGACTTTTTAAATTTGACCTAAGTAAATTGAAAAAGTCTTATTATTTTTAATAGTAATAATATTTTTGAAATCTTTAAAATTTTGGTATTTTTGGAAAATTTTATTAAATTTTATTTTTGGTTATTTTATTAGATAAAATTTTACTCTTCAATGAATCGAGAAAATTTGAAATAATGGTATAAACAAAATTATAAGAATTTAATATACTGTTTCTCTATTCAAATCTCTGTGTATATCTAAATTCTCATATCTCAGTGTTAATCAAAATGTAATAATGCACCGTGTAGATTCAAAAACATTTACTAAACCTTTTTTTTTCCAGAATACGTATGGATTTTGTCAAGACAGCCTACGTTAGACGATGCTACTAAGGAAAAACTGTACAAAATTTTGGACGACAATAACATCAGCAGGAAAAATCTGAAAGCTACCGTTCAAGACTGCGCCTAATTCATTTGTTAATTGTGTTGGTGATGTGCAATAAATATTTTTGTTTCTAAAAATTTCTGAGTGTTTGTCTTTTAAATCAAAATTGAGTTACAATTTTACCCAAACGACATTATAACAAACTATTTTGTAGCTAAACTCATTACGAGGGGCTGCATGCATTAAAAATATTGCAGGTTTTGAAGTGTTCGAATAGATAGTATTTTCCTAATAGTAATTGGGACAGTAATGACAGTTACAAGACACGAGTGTCAAGTTTTACAAACTTTTGAAATATCAATAAAAATAAATAGTAATAAATGATACTTACTGCCTGGCACTTAAAAATTGTTGGATTTTAATTGATTTGGCTTTTTGATAAATTATTTGATTTATCATTATTGAATTAGGGTATTAAAACAAATATATATAAATGTAAATGGTGAAGAAATTTAGTATCCCAAATATTAAAAATTACATAATCTATAGGGATGAGAAAAAACCAATAAAGGACCTAAGGCATATATCAAAAGGCAGTGGCTTTGAAGCAAAGAGCATTTGTTAGATAATAGTATACAATAATATTAATATCTTTTGTGTATGCTAAAATTGTACAATATTAAAAATATTTTTTTTTTTAATTTCTATAATACATTCTTTTACACATCAATATTTATTTGTATAAACAGAAGAAGAAAGGGAGAATTATGGCTAATAACTACAGAAAAATTATTTTACTTAAAAGTCATTTTATCATAAATTACATATTTTAAACATATAATTTTAAATTATAAAATCATTTTGAAAACTTAAAGCTTTCTGATCTTTTGTTGTACTTGGTTTTGCTACAAGTTTCCGTAAAAAAATAAAGCTCTTTTTTACCACTTGCATGTTTTAAATGGACACATGTAGATTTTTTTGTATTATCATTATTTTTGTATTATAAAAATGTTATTATATGTAGAGATTTATAATATTTTTATAATTTTTTACATGTAATAATACATGCTTAGTTTTTAAAGTATTATTAGATAAAGAGAATTATAATCTTTTATAATTCTTTACATGTAATAATGCATCCACATCTATAAAATATTATTAGATGTAGAGAATTTGAAAAAAATATTATGATGTTTAGTTAATTTTGTTAATCATATACCAGAGTTTTAATCACAAAAGAGTTGAAGCAAATCTTCCAATTTAATAATCCTGAAAAATGATAAACTATGAATTTTTCTTGGACTATATACAATATTAGTTAAGGTGTTAGTATTCGGCTAATAAAATCAGCTTTTAAAATAAATTATTGATTATTAAATGGCTAATTTTTTTGCCATCTAGTGGTGTTAGTACTCATTATTATAGAAAATTAGTTTATTTGAATACATACAGTTAGGAGTCAATGATGCATATTGATATTAAAATTTTTAAAAATTCAGGATTAGTGTTCATTGATTTGACTAGAGAAACACACACGAAAATAAATTCCACAGTAATTAAATTTAAAAAGTATTTATTAAAGCATCTGCCAGCAGATGCACGCATAATTGGAACAATAATTAGTTTATAAATTAAAATAATTAAAATAAGTTAACAGAAAGAAAACACGATACACATTAGGACAGTGGACAAGTTGATGTGATAGCAGTTGGGGATTTCATTGTTCTGTCATTCTATGCAGATGGGTAGTTAGCAGATTGACAATTGTCCTGTGGAACGGTTCGAAGGGTTCTTCTGGTGATGGCATGTTGGTCAAGGAAACTGTAGATCAGTTCTTTAAATTCAGGGCTAAGAGTCCGCTGGCGAGACAGAATCCAGAGATTTTCTGAAATGGGCACGTGATTCGATCAGTTGAACAGAATAATTACAGAGTACGTAAACTAATAGAATAGTCAACAACATAAGCAATGGTAGGATATAGACACTTTATTAATAGAGTGGAGTACTTTTAAATGAGTTTACGCAAACATGTTCCAATTACAGTCCATTTAATATATACATAAAGATATGTTTGTGTGTGTGTGTAAAGTGAAGAAAAATCTACCTCTTACCAACATTTAGTTCTTTGTCTCAGTCGTGGCCAATGCTCAATAGCTTTCTAGCACACAAAGCCATTAAGCAAACACCTTTACTGTATTTAAAACATTATATCTGACGTGTATGGTGTTAGCCATTTTCATTCAAAATTTGTCTAGCATGAAGTTGTAACGAGAGGTTGACAGAAATTACTCATGGAGTTAGTAATAAATTATTACTTTATCATTTTATATACAAATATACTGAAGAGACTGTTAAATTTCATTATTTTTCACGTTAAGAATCATTAAAAGTTTTATAAAGTAGTTTTGGAAATATATGAAAGAGAGAGAAAGAGGCTTAATCTCACGCGGTGTCTTATATAGAATGAATATGCTGATGTGGCCCTATAACAACTTGATGAGATCAGCTAGACCTGTCATAGAATTGAGAGTTGTTGGAGCAATACATTTTTTGCATGTTTACAAATCTTCCTCCGGATATGAGTGAGAAATGAATTTCGATTTTGACAATTCAGACCATGTTAGTTTTAGACATTACCCACTAATACAGAGTATATATATTTATGTGTATATAACTTTTGAAAATCATGTGAGTGAATTCAAGTGAATCAATCAATTCATTACCATTGCATTAAACAAATTTAAGTTAGTCTTCCAAATGAAGTTTACTTCCTTGCTTATGATTGTAGAAACCTCGATTACCTGGGAGTAGATCAACCAGAAAGCGGATTATCAGAGAGAACTTTGTCGAAAACTGAAAAGTTCCTCCATTTTTAAATATATTAAACGGATGAAAATTTGGGAAATCTCGTTTGATGAAAGATGTAATTTGTTGGAAAATAAAACCCGTAACATAAGTTTACGTGACAACACATGAGGTCACATGATATAATTGCAATGTGTTTCTGGATTTAGATTTGAGAGGTACGTCTCTTGCAATTCCAATATTTAAGAAGTTATTTAAATGTTTTAACACTTTTTAAAACATGTTATGGTTATCTTTTAATGTGAAAGAGAATAGCGAAAACATACACTGAAGTTCTTCCTTTTGATTACTTAGACGGGCAAAATTCAAAATAAATATGCAATCAAATCGTTTACACTTTGTTTGTGTAGCAATTTTTTTATAACTTTTTCCCCATTTTTCTCTCCCTAGTCAACATCCAGAAATAAAATTGCAAAAAATAACTTACACTATACTTATATATTCTTTTTCTGTCTTAATGCAAATTATTTTTTTTGTCAGATTTTCCTAAAAATATTCGTGCTTTAAGGGGTTAATATGCACTGAAGTTCTTTCTTTTGATTATTTAGAACAAAAGAGAAAACCTTTTTTTTCAGAATAAGGTCAGTAACAAAAGTTTGCATGATAGTCTGCAAACACGAATAGGCACTTAATTTAATAGGTACGTCTATCCATAAGCTATAAAGGTTATTTTTGTTAGGAAATGATATTTGAACTTAAAATAATTATACAAATTTTTACTAATACTTATAACCCAAAAGTTTTTTAAATGTACTTATCATAAAATGAAAATTAGTACTAATGTAATGAATGAAATTGTTTCTTCTGAAGCATTTCATCATATTGGTCTTCCACGTTAGTAATAATTAACCTTGCTTGTAAATAGTGCTTGTAAATATTAGTAATATTGGCCAATGTGGATATTTTACCCATAGTACAAGGTAAAACCCCACTACTGTATCTCTAAAATGAAATTGAAAAGCTTATGAAGTGACAAAGCTCAGACAGCCAATCAAAAACATTTAAAATTTAATAACCTGAAACTATTGCTTATGTATATGTGTGTTTATATTGCTTAATAAGGTTTATACTTGTAATTTAATCACTAATTTTTCAGACCAAATTGAAACTAATTATCTTTTTATTCTGTGAACCTAAAATATATCAGTACAGGCAATATATTTTATTTTATTGTATGATTTTCTGATACTAGTAACAATTTAAATGTAATGAACGAAATTGTTCTTTCTGAAGCATTTAATCATACTGATTTCCCCGTTATTAATCATTGACCTTGCTTGTAAATAATCCTCAGTAATATTGGCCAATGTGGATATTTTACACATAGTACAAGGTAAAACCCCACTACTGTATCTCTAAAATGAAATTGAAAAGCTTATGAAGTGAAAAAGCTCAGACAGCCAATCAAAAACATTTCAAATTTAATAACCTGAAACTATTGCTTATATATATATATATATATATATATATATATATATATATTATATATATATATATATATATATATATATATATATGTTTATATTGCCTAATAAGGATTAAACTTGTAATTTAGACACTAATTTTTCAGACCAAATTGAAGCTAATTATCTTTTATTCTGTGAACATAAAATATATCACTACGAGCAATATATTTTATTTTATTGTATGATTTTATGATATTAGTAACAATTTAAATGTAATGAATGAAATTGTTCCTTCTGAAGCATTTCATCATACCGATCTCTACGTTAGTAATCATTGACTTTGCTTGTAAATAGTCCTCAGTAATATTGGCCAATGTGGATATTTTACGCAGAGAACAAGGTAAAACCCCACTATTGTATCTCTTAAATGAAGTTGAAAAGCTTATGAAGGATAAAATCTCTGCCAGCTAATCTAAAACATTTAAAATTTAATAACCTGAAACTATTTCCTATATATACATTTATATTGCCTAATAAGGTTTAAACTTGTAATTTAGGCACTAATTTTTCAGATCAAATTGAAGCAAAATATCTTTTTATTCTGTGAACCTAAAATATATCAGTACGAACAATATATTTTATTTTATTGCATGAGTTTCTGATACTAGTAGCAATTTAAGAAATATGATTTTACACCTTTCTTTTTTCGTATATCAATATTGTATAAAATTCATAAATATATTCTGGCTGAAGTAACCCTTGACCCTTGACCACATCGTTAAGAATTTTATAACAAATATCTAGTTCATCCCTTCACATGAATGTTCGTACCCGTTAAGAATCGGCTTTAAGCAGTAGGTCCTGGTCTCATTAGCCATCGTGTTTCAAAACTGTAAACTGTAGCGTTCCAAACCAAAACAAACATAGTTCATAGTTTAAATCTAAAGAATAACTGACTCTGGTATGTCTTTTTTTCTGTAGATTTTAAATTTACACCATGAGTAAGTAAACAAAATGCTTACAAAAAAAGTTGTTTACAACCTACTGAAAGGATAAACATCTGTTTTTCTAAAATAATTTTTTTCTAAGCAGATAAAATTTTATCTTTTACTTGGTATGGTTCGTATATTGCTATTTTCCCAAGAAATTTATCCACAACATTTTATGGTAATCCAGTTTAACAAAAGATAAGATTACCTAGTAAAATATATATGAGTTTCTTAGAAATGAAATAAACTTCTTTTTTTTTAGTATCTAAATATACACTTAAAAGTAAATAATTTTATTGGAATTTTAACTTGAGTTTCATGAAGGTTATTTTCATAAATTCATACTTCAAGTTGAAAAACTAGTTTGTATTCATAACGACAAATATCTTAAATTAAAAAATATTCCACAGAAGGATATTGGCTAAGAAAAATAAAGCCATATAAATAATAATAAAAAAATTGTAAATACAAATTATCAGTGTTCACGAATTGAGATTGATTTTCTTGTTTGTTTGAAGTGCGAAAAATGTCATTAAGAATCCCTTTGAGAAAATTACTTCTCTCTAATTTGTTTTAAAAAGGAGAATATAGGATTTGTTTCAAGGCTGGAACTAGGTCGTAACGAATGAGGTATTTGACGCTAGTGCATCAGTCAAAGGGGTATTACACTGTGTACAAAATGCTTACTAAAGGAAAAAAAAAAGCTTGATGGGATCTGAACGAGGATAATTTACCCCATATGGGACTAAGGAAAACTTGAAAATATTTTCCAAAATTCCATAAGTCTAGTTAATGGATACGGTTAAAAGAGAAAAAGTAGGTATGTAAATTCTCATTTATGCACACCAGGATAGATTTAAATAATGCTAAAACTTGAACAGCTTATGAAAATGTTTTTAAGGAATTTTATCTATGATCTTATAATAGGATCTAGTTCCGATCCTGATTGCTTTTTTGTCTAAAACATATTTATATATGTGAGTTTTTCATTTATTAAATACTAAAGTTTAACCTATTCTAATCAGCAATAGCATTTTACGCATGGTGCCAACAGCTTACTAAAGGATTTTTATCGTTTCAGTCATGATTTGTTTAAAAATCTAGTTTCATCACATGCTAAACAAATGAAGGTGATATAACCAAATGTCGACAGTCCGAACATGTTATTCGATCCTAGTGATACCTTTGGAGACACTATAGCTCTGATTGTATGTTATATATACATATTTTATCACACACACAATAAAGTTTAAAAAACATCAATTCATTAGATATCCATTATAACTAACTGCATTAAAAACGAGAACAAAGATGCAATTCCCATGCAAAAAAAAATTCAGATTATTTGTTGAGTCAAAGCATCTATCAAGCATATGAGTAGGACATAAACGCAGATAAAGCTTAAGCTCTTATTAAGCTAAATATTTCGACTTTTAATAAATAGCAAACATTAATAGAAAATTTCATAATATGTTTGAAAATTTGATAATTTTATTTCAAAATTGGTATTTGTAACAAAGAGTTACAGTTGGACAAAGCAAGAGCGAAACCAACCTAGAGGTGAAAGCGGAGTGACCCTCCTTCTACCCTATTGGTCAAGAGGGGTTGCTAACCGTTGAGTAGCCCGCTTCGGTCCAGCAACGCTGCCCAACGAACTTTTTTAGAGAGATCTGCAGGCCCCCTCGGAGAGAGAGCAAAGGTGAAGGAGCTTGGATTTTTGGATTTTCTGCAAGAGTTCGAGCACCATTTTTTTTTCTCATCAAGGCGCCATGTTTGTTAAATCTTCGAACTGGTGTGGTTAATTTGGCATCATAGCCCTAAAACCATTTTATATATCTATTGCCATTTACATCTTTATTTAATATTTAATAAACAAAATTCAGCAGGAAGAGTTAGTTTTTTTTCCCAATTTACACTAGACTCACGGCCGGCCTTGACGCTATGTCGGTCTCATCTTAACAGTATTATAATTTGAGTTTTTTAATGTGTGTACTCCAGTACAAAATTTTTAGTGCGGCATTCATAAAAAGGTAAAGCAGCTTTTTTCAATTGTAATAAATATATATTTCAGTAATATATGAGGGAAATTTGAAATTATAATTTTCAAGAAGTAACTTGAAATTATGTGAAGTTTGCTATCGCATTTTCTTTATGGCATTAACTATATATGTATAAGTAATGGTCCTGCATTAATTCTGAAAATGAAATGAAAAAAAAGGTGTAACACCACGTATAGGCCAGTTGGTGAAGAAAACTCTAAAAGAGACAGAAGAAGGGAAAGAAGACAGAGTGCAATGCGCTTGTCAGATGAAGAAACAAAATGAATTTCAGATTTTGGCAATGTAGTTTTACTTCTAGCCTTGAAGAATACTTCCATTATATATAGTACCGATTTCATAATGATCAAATTCAGTGAAAGAAAATAATTTAAGATAAATTTTTCTAAAATTTTAAAAACAAATACAGTACCTAACGGTTTAAATACGTTAAGAGATGAATATTCGATTTCATTTTTAAAAGTTCCTTATACTGAGGTTCGAAGTGAGATGTACCGATTTTAAGGAACGATCATCTGTCAGTCTACTTCTGAAATTATTCTTTCTAAGGTTCAAAGTTGAAAACACTTGTTCACATATAAGAAGCAAATATACCGCTGATCTTCTGGGCTTGAGAGAATAAATTTGGGTTATAATATTTAAGCAAAGTAGAAAAGGAGATGATATATAATGTATAAATCTATATTTCTTTTAATTTGTCTCGGACCTGCAACTTAATATTCTATCCACGGGCCGGATAAAGCCTTCCGGCTGGCTTTGCACTCTGGCCGCAGGTAAACCATCCCTGATTTAGAACATATAAAGAGTTCTAAGCATGTCATGTACCAACATCAGTATAAGCAAAGTTCAGTTGTAATGGAAGTAGTCACTTCGAAAGAACTAATTATAATAGTCTTCCGTAGTGGGCGGAGAACCCCTTACTGCTTTCTTCTATTACCATCGAATTTGCTCATGCAAAAGACGGACTCATAGTGGGAATACACCATTTTTTATTAGCTTAACCCCTTCCCTGTTTTGCCCGTATGCCGTGCGGGCAATCTGATTTCTATTTCGCTTGCACTGTTTCGGCCGTGTTTTTTCCAATTTTAGTAACAAATTATTCGTATAGATGTCCAGTAAATGATAGTTTGCAGTTTATTGTATTTTCTACTCTGATTGGTTCAAAAGCGCGGGTTTTTTCGCATGTTTTGTATCAGAAGACGAATTGTTATATTTCAGTGTATAGCTTTCTGGTTATATTTTACTAACCGCCTGATAATTTTATTGATGTAAGAGTTGAATAATATATTTTTACTTTTAAATAATGGATAATTCAGAGCGTATGGAGCTAATTTCTTGTGATTCGAACTGTGACTCGGAATCAGAAACTGAATTATCTGTAAATGATAGTAGCGAAAGTTTACTAGATGACCTGGATAGTAGTGACTCTGATAGTAGTACAGATGGAATCAGTCAAGCAAGACAATTTTTTGAAATTAATTGTGATAATCCTTCGGATCCGCCTCCTAGATTTGCTTTCACTGGAATTCCAAAAATTAACTTGGATATCGATGAGACTAAAGGTAAACTTCAGTTCTATGATGCTTTCATAGAAAGAAAAAAAGTTGTAATAAATGCTTAAAAATATTAGAAATGTTAATTTTAATAACATATCTTTACTTAAAAATGTAAAATGAACAAAAAAATGCAATAAAAAATGTGACATTTTTTGACCGAATTCTGGAAAAAAAATGAAACTGTCAAAGGGTTAATACTATAACCATGCATGCTTCTTTCTTTTGCGGTAGGAGGACTCATATTGGAAACCCTTTACTACTTTCCTCTGCAACTTCAGCGAGAGAAATAAACTTTTTGGCTGCATGTTCTTGACGAACTATTTCGGCGGGCCCACAAAAGATCTCACACGATCAAGAAAAATGTGACCGGTCCAAACATCCTTAAACTTATGAATTGCACCTGACATAAATCCAAAATTAGTATGTATGAAAAGATATCAATGATTGTATTTATTTGCTTAAAAATTGTAAAATTCTACGAGATTTTAACCGCAAACTTCACATGACATTCAGGTTTCAAATCAGTGATTTACAACTATTGAAAAAAGTCTTTCAGTTTATTTCAATAATTGTTGTGCATTACTAAATATTAATACAATGTAAAAAAAAGTTAGAAAATCCATATTTACCTGTGTGTGTCAAATTTCGTAAGAAATCTAATCCTGAAATGGGAATGGGAGGTTCAACGTTGCGACAAGACCATACAACGGCGTAATTTTGATGATCTGTTGCCAAAACGTGGTTGATGCTTTGAGTGGGAAGAGCTGTGAAAAGACATTGAATCAATTAAAATAAAATTCGTTTTTGAGCGATAATCGAGAAATTGTGAGAGAAAAAGTAGTTTAGTATTTTATAAAATGCTTCTTACATCCTTCTCCTCTTAATATAATTCTGGACGGGCTGTTGGGACTGAATGTTGCGACAGCAGTCATTTGTCTTCGAACCCTAGATATCAAAAGTAAATATAAAATTATTTCAAAATGCATAGAAATACTTTCAGTTTAGGTATTACTGTAATGGGAATATAAAATATTAAATTTAAAAGAGTCATTTGATACTGACAATTATTCATATAGTATTTTTACTTTTACAGAATGTATGCATAAAAATATATGCTTGACTAGAAATTAATCGTAATTTTCTTCTTCTTCAGCAGCGCTATAGCCTGGTACAGGCCAAGGCTTTCTCTGTCTGTTTTCTCCACACGGCACGACTTTTTGCAAGGTTTCTCATCGTGTGGCCATGAAGATATTAACCTCAAACCACACCGCAAGGGTCAAAGTACCTCTTCACGAATGGCCATCCCAACTGACCTGTGCAGATATTGCTTCCCCCACCAACACCTGCTCTCATGTCAGAAAGTTCCATGTAGTACACCGGGTCAACCGGATTTTTAACCTGGGCAGGACTCCTGCGGAGTACCCCCGCACTTACGGAAACTGCATTGGTTGTACTTATTCGTCTAGATTGTCTTCTTTTTTTTATTATTTTAAATTTTATGGGCGGAATGCTGACTTGGCCCTTGCATAACGCATTGTTGCCGGACGGTCAGACCGAATCAGCAATTCAACACCCTACACCCGACTTCGGGTGGGTGGCTGGTTACAGGTAGTACAAAAACTGTAGGTCCCGGTCTCATTAGCCCTCTTGTTGCAAAAAAGTAGACCGTAGTACTCCAAATCAAACAAAAAAAATCACGAAATTTTAGCATGATATAGTTACTTTACACAGGGAATTATTTATACAGTGGACTCCGCTTAACCCTTTCGTGGGCCATTTATTTCTTACTCCACGTTTCCAAACTTTCAAAGCAGAGCTGCTAATTTTATTCAATCGATCTAAAAATTGATGACAGTGCAAAACCGAAGCGGAAATCAGTCTTCCCATCGTTTCAATAACAAGACCAATATATTATAATGATATTTTGTAAGATCGTGTAGGTGGGAAGTAATTTTCCCACAGCCCACGAAAGGGTTAATATGATCAGATTGGGCCACCATGTTTTGATAACAATAACCGATTGATAACAATAAATGATATGCAAAATTAGATAAATTTTGTCTGTATTTGGTAGATAATTGATGGTTATATAAACTTCTGCATGTATTATTCTCCTTTACTTCTCCCAATATTGACCTAAGGATTTTTCTTTCAAAAATGAGTAGCCTATTTTCTCCTGTTTTGTTAACTGCCCATGTATTACTGCCATATAAAATGATCGGTCTTATAAGGGTTTTGTATAGGTTTATTTTTGTATTGATGCAGAGGAGTTTAGATTTTATTTGGCTCTTTAAACCAAAATAGCACCTATTTGGCATCAAAATTCTGTTTCTAATTTCAGTCTTTATCTCATTTCTACTGGTAATAAGTGTGTCCATATATTTAAACTGGGTGACTCCATCAAAAATATAGTTTCCAATATTAAACGATTGTACATCATGTATTCTAGGGCTCACCACCAAAAACTTAGTTTTCTCCTCGTTTACTACTAAGCCCATATCCCTAGCAACACTCTCAAGGGCAATAAATGCCTCAACCACATCCTATTTTCTTTACCCAACAATATCAATATCATCTGCATATGCAGGTACCTGAATAGATTTCAGGTACCCCTGAATCGATTCTGCAGGATTGTGCCTCTAGTGTTGATACCAATCGTAATTTTAGTGTGAATTATTATTTAGATCTCAAATAATGCCCATAAATTATTTTCTCTATTTAACAGAACTTAGTTTATTTAGTCGACAGTTGCAGGTACAATCCTTACTGTAAAGTTTAAAAATAACTTATACCGAACAATATTCTTAGATTTCTCTCTTCTCATTCTGAGATATTGTAGCTTACAGAAAATAGGGATTTCATGAAGTCAGCAAGATTCAATTACAATAATATATTTTTAGTCTATTTTTACTATTACACTGTGTCTTATGTGGACCAATCTTCTCATATCTCGTTTACTAGGTTACATTTTACAGAAATGATCACATTGCAGAAATTTCTTGGATTTGGAATATAATTAGTTTCGTTTCGAATGCTACGGTAAATTGTTTGCTACACGAGGTCTAACCAGACCAAGACCTATTGCTGAAAGCTAATACCGAAAGGCATTAGCATCCATATCAGTATCAGGATTCGAACTCAAGGACTAAGGTACCAAGAGGCAGCAGCATGACAATTCAGTATTTAGTTGGTATTAAATAGGTAACTTATTTTGCTAGGAGCTCTTCCCCCATGTTTAGGCTAAGAGATGACTTTTCAGAAGAGTTTATAAAACACAATGCTTACACAGCTTGTCCAAGGGTTTCTACTCGTATTCTGCCTCCTTCTTCCCGATAGTCCACACTAATACATCTCCAGCCAACTTCAGCCATCACAAAGCTTCTTTCCACCTCGTACCATCGGCCCATAAACTAGAAAAAAGAAATTATTATAGTTTCAAGAAAAGTGTATAAATATGCCATACATATGCATATGTTTATTAATCTATTAAGCTCACCCGTATTCACACATTGCTATACACACATACACACGCACACACACACACACATATATAATATATAATATATAGATATAACATATATATAATATATAGATATAGCATATGCTGTGGTGTAGTACATTGCTGTTGTTATTTCAAAGTCATTTATAACCCAAGTTTGCATTATATCGTCTTTAATTATAGTAAAATACCACTGATCTATATTACAATGTTCAAATATAGAACAAATGACAAAAAAATATGCTAAAAAATATTTTTAAAAAATTAAAAAGTAAAAGAAGCACTCCACGTGCTACGCCTGAAAAAAAATTGCCAATGTCCAAGAGAACGCTGTATTCTTTTCCTTCCTTCTTTCCACTCAGGCAACCCTATAGATTTTCCATTATCCTGTGCTGATGCGTTCGTTGTTCCATTATCCTTTGCACAATGCCTCCTTTCCCGGCTCTGCCCAGAAGGACCGGGACTCCAAGGATGGTCCTGAATCGCTTCCTGGAGACCAATCACAACTCTCCAAAACTTGGTGAAGTTTAAGTGCAATCGTTTTCACTGGCCACACCACACGCTTCCTGGAGTCGTTAAAAAAACTTGGGCATTCAACCCACAACGTGTGAGTACGGCGAGCAAATCAGTATTGCAAACCTTATGTCAAACATATCTGCACTCTCACTCTCCTCCCCATCGACAGCAAAAAAAATTCCCTTTGACACACATATGAATAAAAGGGCGAAAAAAATGAAGCATGGAAACATTGGCAAAAACTAAGTATAGAAACAGTGGCAAAAATTAAGTATAGATACATTGAGAAAAATAAAATGGCAAAAACTATAGAGAGAAAGAAGATTCTTTAGCTACTTTTATACCTGAATTTTTAGGTAATAAAGAGGAAAATGTAGAGTTTTTTTAAAGCATTTGGAAGATATAAGTAAATTAGAGAAATGGTCGGGTAATAAAACATTTTATTTGCTTAGATTAAAACTTAAAAACAATGATTTAAAATATGTTATTGAAGATCCGGTAGCAAAGAAGGCTAATAGTGTTAGAGATTTAACCATTTTGCAAATGAAGTTGAAAAGGTTACAGGTTCTTACATTAATGCTAACAATCCCCAGGATGATGAAATTAAAAACTTAACGGAAAAACTAAAAATAATAAAATTTTTAGAAGGTTTAGATAAAAAATTAAAACTGGATGTAGCGAAAATGGGACCAAAATGTTTTGAACAAGCAAAGATATTTGCTGCTAACATTGAGGCTGCATATAAGGAACAAAATGAAAATGTTAACAGGGAAGAGAAAGTAGAAAATTTGGAAATAAATCAAATAATCAAAACACAAATGGAAAGTAATCTGGAATTGGAGAAACTTAGACAAGAGTTAAAAATTTTGTGGGAGGAAAAAAAAATTGAGTGCCATATTTGCAAAAAGAGTCACCTAACAACCGAATGTTAGTTCTATCCAACAAATAGTTTGATAATTCATAGGCAGGTCCTAGTACTAATCAAATTTATGGTAATCGTGAAGGTTTTGAAAATAACAGAAGCAGAGGCTATTTTAGAAGAAGAGGTGGTAGGAATGCTAATAATAGGAGACAATTTAGACCTTATTATAATAGAAAAAATTTAAACTAAAAAAAGGATTCTTACATTAAAACCTACAATAATAGAAGCAAGAATGTAAATTGGAAAAATGATAGTAAGATAAAATGTAAGAATCCACAAAAATGCTGTGGTGTAGTACATTGCTGTTGTTATTTCAAAGGCATTTATAACCCAAGTTTGCTTTATATCGTCTTTAATTATAATAAAATACCACTGATCTATATTACAATGTTCAAATATAGAACAAACGACAAGGAAATATGCTAAAAAAATATTTAAAAGAAAAATTTTTTTTAAATTAAAAAGTAAAAGAAGCATTCCACGTGCTATGCCTGAAAAAAATATTGCCAATGTCCAAGAGAACACTGCATTCTTTTCCTTCCTTATTTCTACTCAGGCAACCCTATACTTTTTCCATTATCCTGTGGTAATGCGTTCGTTGTTCAATTGTCCTTTGCACAATGCGTCCTTTCCCGGCTCTGTCCAGAAGGACTGGGTCTCCATTTAAACGATATGTATAAATAAATGAAATGGCCAAGACTATAAGTGGCATTAATTTTCATCTTTTTTTTTCGCTGAAACAGTATTATTTTATTCTCAAGTAGAAAATGATTTTTCTTAAATTTGTGAATCTAAGTTGACTATTGCTCAATTGAAATTTTGTTAGTTAAATAAAATTGTGTACATGGTGCTCATATGAAGGTTTAAAAGTAAATGATATTTAGTTTCAGTTAATAGCATCGGATAAGAACATTTGATCAGTATTTACGAATTAAGTTTTTATTTATCTATATTAGTAATAAAAAAAGAACAACAAAGACAAATCAGATTATCTTCATCATACGCTATACTCCTGACAGAATTTCAATTCACAAATTCAATACTTTTAGATGCGGATATAAATTTGGATTTTCTTGAAACAGGATTCTTTTAATAAGAACTATATGAACTATATTAATAAGAACTATATTCTTTCTTAAATTGGCAAAAATATTGGAGTCAAAAGATCAGTGGATAGCAACTTTGATTATCAACTTGACATTTCTATCTTGAAGAATTTTAAAAAATAATAGTAAGAATAGTAATTGAAAAAGTCTTTTATAATTTTCATCATCATATAATACATATAATTATCATCTGAAAGCCCATACAAATATTGCTAACAAGCTGCTTCATGTCCAACCTTCGATCTAAATATTAGGTAGGGGAAAAAGAAATCCATCATTTTTTTCGGTAGATGGCTGTAGTGCTCGATATCTCGTAAGGTATCGATCAAACAATTTCAAATTTATGCGCATTGTTAAGGTGACATTTCACACTAAAAAAATTTTTTTTACTGTTTTTTGTTTGGTTCATTCAGTTTTGAGTTACAGGGTGTTAAAAATAGAAGTCCACAAAGAGAAAATTCGGTACATTTTACAGTTTTTGATAAAGGCGAAAATGCAAGCCAGGCGGCTGAAATTGTGAATGGTGTTTATGGTGCCGATACTGTAACACCTAATTAAGTGCAATTTTGGTTTTGTCAATTCCGTTCAGGCATGTTTGATGTTAAAGATGCACCTCGCACAGGCAGGCCCCCGTCGTCGAAAGTGTCGATAAAATCACAGAAATAATCGAAGTTGACCGGCATGTTAGTAGTCTTAGCATCGTCCAGGAGCTAAAGATCAACCATAAAACAGTTTTAAACCATTTGCGCAGTTGGATTCAAAAAGAAGCTCGGTGTTTAGGTGTCACACCAATTAACACCAAAACACATGATGGATCGAATTTATTTTTAACACAGAAACGTTATTAGGACTTAACTAGGTATATCGCGTCACCGGCTTTTTTAGTTCTACTAATAACTAATATTTTTGTAGCACACCATTTGGTTAACACACATCGGTAAGGCAACCAAACAGCACTTCTTCTTTCGACTTGATTTGCAAATTTGATATTTCGAGCTGAAAACTTGTTTTTATCTGAATGAAATTTAATTTATATTAATCAGGAATTAAAATAATTTCAATTGTTCAAGTTATTACCTTTTACATTCAAACTAATTTTATCTCTTTATAACATTATTGCTGATAATAACTTTAAAAATTTTTAAAGATAAACATCGTATCATTTTTTAATACCATCCATTTGCATTTTTAACTACCACATCCCTCTGAAATTCATAGACTCTTTACCTAAAAGTGTATGAAATAAGAGTTAATTAAAATTAATGCTTTTCAAAAAGTGAAATTTGTCTACTCTGAACTGGTACAGATAATTTGTAAGAGTGTAAATTGATAGTTACCTTATTAATATTATAACTTATTATAACTTATTATATATTATAACTTATATATAACTTATAATGTATAAGTTATAATACATTCCTATATCTATTATAGCTTATTATAACTTATTATATATTATAACTTATGTATAAGTTATAATACATTCCTATATCTATTATAGCTTATTATAACTTATTATATATTATAACTTATATATAACTTATAATGTATAAGTTATAATATATTCCTATATATAATATAGCTTATTATAACTTATTAATATTACTGATAGTTAACTTATTAATATTATATTTTCTTAATATTTTTCATGAATTGTAAGAAGAAAACAATTTGGATTTATTTTTAGGTTTCGAAAGTGCATTATAAATGAGAATTATTCTGTTATGTGTATGGTGCATATTCAATAAATTTTTTAAGCAATTATTAATAAGTTATGAAAATTATTATTTTTCCACGAAACTTGAACTTTTTTTTAACGTAAGTATATTACTAATGACATATTAAATTTCCAGCAGATTGATTTAAAACAATTTAAATTAGGTTATTAAAGTTTTAAGTGGATTTAGTACCTGTGGAGTCTAAAATTTTTAAATACAACAAATCTTCCTTCAGTTCATCATTAAATAAAATTTTCTCTCTCGTTTAGAATGTATTTTTTAAAGTTTTTTAATAATATTCTACTCCTAAAAAAATGTATAGTTTTGTCAACCCCTGTTGAATGTGCCTTAAAATAATATTAAATATACACCAAATGAAAGAAGTAAAACTTATCTGCAAGATAAATTTTGAAATATGTGTAATGGAAACAAAATTTTTATATCGTGAAATTAAAGTAAAATGTCTTTTATTTTCTATAATAAAGTTTAAAGTATGTGATATTTTAAAACGTACAAGCAATTGAAAATTACTAAAAAATTGGAAAAGTTAAAAATGTTTCCAAAAATTAATTTATGAAACGAAATATATTGTATACATTAACATATTTTAAGTTCACAGATTAGGAAGGATAATTAGCTTCTATTTGATATGAAAAATTAGTTTCTAACATATTTTAAAAGTTATTTTGCGAGTAAAATATTTTTAATATTTCCACTTGACTTATATAATTATTTATCTTTTTTTTTAAATTTATTATTTCTTCTAACGAAATTAAGTAATTTTTATTATGTTAGATTTTTATTAATTTTCCTAGAGATTTTTATTATTTAAAATTAAGTAGAACTTTTTATTTTATAGTGAATCAAAAATCACCTGTTATAAGGAGCACTTATCAGGTTCAAAGTATCTGAGTACCTAAGGTTACTAAGGTAACTTTTCAGGTTTAAAGGTACTACGCCCCCTTAAGATCTTATTATTGCATTCAAAACTCACATTACTGCATTCAAATTACTTCATTGCATTGAAAAGTCACATACTAGGAAAATAAATTCTAGTATTTCTAACATCATTTCGTCTAGATTTATAAGATAATGTATATTCTGTTATTATGTCTGTTAATTACTCTACACATATCTCATATTTTGAATTTTTAAAGTCATTGTTTATACATGTAACAAATTATTTGACGCCTCTTACGTGTTGTATAATTTATTCTAAGGGGTAATTGTAACAAAGCAAATTTACTCGGTTTCTGTGTTTATTTTATATAATTGAATTTAAATATTTTATATCATCGACAATTAATAATTATTTTTTTTAATTAGAATTTATGTATAGGACAGATTATTTGATGCTTCTTACGGGTTATATAATTTTTCGTAAGAAATATTTGTAACAAAGAAAATTTTACAGATTCTTCATCTTTTTTTTATATTTTGAACATATCTCATATTTTGAATTTTTAAAGTCATTGTTTATACATGTAACAAATTATTTGACGCCTCTTACGTGTTGTATAATTTATTCTAAGGGGTAATTGTAACAAAGCAAATTGGCTTGGTTTCTTTGTTAATTTTATATTATTAAATTTAGATATTTTTATATCACCGACAATTAATAATTATTGTTTTTAAATTAGAATTTACGTATAGGACATATTATTTGATGCTTCTTACGGGTTATATAATTTTTCGTAAGAAATATTTATAACAAAGCAAATTTTCCAGAATTCTCCTTCATTTTTTAAATAATTGAATTCATATATTTTATATCATTGACCATCAATAGTTACTGTCTTTATATTAGAATTTATTGGAAAATATAAAGGAGATATTCACATTCTAGAAACCCTATAGACCTAGATTGGCATTAATAATTCATCAAATGTGAAAATTTTAAATGATCACTTGCGCATTTATATTGCTACAATTTTAAAAACCAGATAGTTTTATGCATCATGGTTACACTTTTTATTTATACATATAAACTTATTTATAAATAAAACTACTTACGTCATTAGCAGAAAAATTCTGAGGCGATGGGGGTGAGGGACATGCCCCCAGCAGGAGGGTCTGTGAGTGGACGTCGCATACGAATATTCCACAAAAGATCAAGACAATCGCTGCTGCATTCCAGAGTACGGCCATGGCTTACCTGGGATGAGGAGAGGTGAGACAAATGTGGAAGAAAACAGGTTGCCGGTTCCCGATATTGCTTATATAACCAGGAAGTGGAGGTGGCCCCAGGAAGGCAGATGACCTGCTCTGGCAGGGAGGTCACCGTCGAGAAGGAGATAGGAAAATGGATAGCTATATACTTTATTTAATGAGGCTTGACTTCGACGGAGATGGGCAGGAAAAAGTCGTCTTTATGGGTATCAGTAAGAAAAGAGAGGCACCATCAAGGGTCTGCACAAAAATATTTCAGTGTCACCCAGTTTCAGTCTTAAAGGAACTAACTGGATGGAACAAAATTAACTAAGTTTGATATTTATAATCTTAGATGTAGAATTTATAATAACATTTTAACAAAGCTACAGTTAGTCTTGCCTCGAAACAACAGATGCTGAATGTGGTATTTTTTCTTATGTGCACATGTAATGGTGCATTACACTACGTCAACTATTGAAACGTAATTTATATGTATGTAATATAGGCGAAACTCATTCAAAATGACGACACAGTTTATTTCTGGTAAGAAACATGAAATCCATACAACAGGCAAACACTTTTACAACCTCGTGCACATAGACAATGTGATCCCGCACATACACTTTTCAAGTAGGGATTCCTAAGGTAAAAAGACTACGAATAATCACTAAGCACAATTGATCACGTGATAAAAAATACCCGTGTTTAAAGAGAACGCGCTAACTATTGGCTAAAGTAGTACAGACAGAGGCTGAATTAAGTTTATAGCGTGTCTGGAGGGAAAAATCAGAATTACCGTGCAAACCCTGAATATACTTTATGAACAAAAGTTAAATTAATATTAAATTAATATTAAAATACGTAAATAAGGGATTTTAATATTACATGTATTCCTTAAATTATTCACTGTTTTCTTTACTTCAATGGTTTCATCGACTTGTAATTTTTAGAAAATGGTTGCAACCGCATATCTTTTGAAAATAAAGCGTAGAAGTTGAGTTTTATACCTAC
Source organism: Pardosa pseudoannulata (assembly GCA_032207245.1). NCBI lineage: Eukaryota > Metazoa > Arthropoda > Arachnida > Araneae > Lycosidae > Pardosa > Pardosa pseudoannulata. The sequence continues at coordinate 127,856,177 of CM063508.1, read as the reverse complement.
AAACACCCACCTCCCTGAAGGAAGGTCTGTTTATGACATGCATGAATCTATTAATCTATAACAGTATATATTGTAACATTCACCTTCCTGAAGGAAGGTCTGTTTATGACATGCATGGATCTTGGAATCTATAACAGTATATATTGTATCTTACAATATATACTGTAACAGTACATATTGTAAGATACAATCCTTCTGAAGGAAGGTCTGTTTATGACATGCATGGATATAGGAATCTATAACAGTATATATTGTAACATCCACCTTCCTGAACGAAGGTCTGTTTATGACATGCGTGGACCTTGGAATCTATAACAGTATATCTTGTAAGATACAATCCTTCCTGAAGGAAGGTCTGTTTATGACATGCATGGATCTTGGAATTTATAACAGTATATATTGTATCTTACAATATATACTGTAACAGTATAAATTGTAAGATACAATACTTTTGAAGGAAGGTCTGTTTATGATATGCATGGATCTTGGAATCTATAACAGTATATATTGTAAGATACAATTAAGAAAGGTACTCCTTTCTGTACCATAAATGCATTTAAAGCATTTTTTTTGAAAGTGAGTAAGATAAGTCGAAATGTTTAATAACCGCATAAGAAAATTTACTGGAAACGAAAAGCTTCTATATGTCCTAACTGTCAGAAGTAGTTTAAAAACTAAATATTCCAAAAAATTAACCTAAAATAGTCTAGTGTAAAATGGGCCTTATATTTTATTATTTCCAGCTTCCTGAAATTGAATTCCAGCTCCAAAGCATTGAGATATTTTTTCTGCAATTCATTTGTTTCATTAATTTTATTTATTAATATTTAAATTTTATTTAAATTTAAATTTATATTTACATTATACACTTATATTTAAATTAGCTACTTTACATTAATATTTAAATTTATTGTAATTTTAATTTTAATCGATAGTTTTTGTTGAATTTTCTGAAACATACTGAAATTTTATCATTAGAATTTTTGCATGAATGGCTTCATTAAATTGTTAATCACGTGCGCACAATAAGTCCTGTTTTAAAGTTTTCTTTTTTGATTTATGTTTTTATTTTTCAAATTTTTTCATCTGTTATTCATGGTTGAGTTCTCAAAATCCTGCTTAATTAGATGATTATCTAAAAAAACAACTGACTTTTCGAGTGATTTCGAAATGGTTATGGAAATGAAATAAATTTTATTTTTAAAGACACTCACCAAATATTCGTTAATGAAATTTTTCTTTTTCTAAGAGAATATATTTTACTAGCATATAGCCCGTCATATGACGGGATCAGTAAAATTTTTAATTTTCTAGAATTGTAAAGTACCCTATGAGGCTGGTAAAAATAATGGTTTGTTTTTTGGTTGAGAATTATCTGGTACACGCCTAGATTCTGGACACGCCCAGATCTGGATTTATTTATCTTCATACTCTTCTAAAGTCTCCCGGTACTGTGAATGCAGCTTAGAATCACCTTGAATTCATTTAGAAAGATAATTCAAAGTTTTCCCAGTTACGTTGAAATTTCGTTAAGTTCTTCCCAATTTTTTTTTTTTTTACCACAGTAATCGATAGAAGTAAAGGTATGAAACAATGATTTCTACTATACCCTGGAGGTAGATATAATTTAATTTGTTAATACCAGTGATAAAATTTTCATTGCAACAAAATGTAATCGATGATTAAATTTAAAACTATCACATATATACCTAATCTATTATGTAGACAAATATTAAAAAAAATTGCTCAGTGATAAAACATGTGAAAATAATGCAGAAGATATTTAAATAATTTAAAATAAAAAATGATTAAAAGAGACCGTTAAAAAATGAGTCATAATGATAGAAAAAAATGTTATTTTTACCTATTTATTCATAAATATAATTTCCTGCTCTTAACCGGGGAAAATAGGGCTTGAAATAATAGCACTGAATATTCGAAAAGGGGGGGAAGGGGAGGATTTCAGACGTTTTAAAGACGACAGTATTTTTTGTTATGATATGAAGCATATTTATACCAATTTATTTTAGAATTGGATCGATAATTTAAGAGAAGATAAACTTTACTCGCTTTGAATTTTGCTAACCCCAACTCATCAAGAATCCAATATGGATGCTTCTATCCATTCCAGGTCCAACCGCTTCATAAATTCGAGGACAGACGGACAGATAACTTAAGCTATTATTTTATAGGGGATCTTTTGTTAACCCTTTCGAAGGCCTTCGGAAGATTACTTCCCACCTACATGATCTTACGAACTACACCTGTGGGAAGCACAAAAACCTTTATAATAAAATGGACTTGCTATTATAACGATGGGACGACAGATTCTCGCTTCAATTTTGTACTATCATCTGTTGCTTGATCAATTAAATATAATTAGTATTTCTGTTTTGAAAATTTGAAAACGTTGCGTGAGAAATAAATGGCCCACGAAAGGGTTAAAAAAGGGCAAAAGATAACGAGAATGAAAATGTAGTTGATTATCCTTGAAATTACAGACGGATATTTTTATGATTGTAAACGCTTCAAAAATTATTACAAATTTCTGATATTTTAAAATTAAAAAAATATATAAGGAACATAACATTTTATTTTTTCCCATACGGCCTGTATCGCCATGCCAGTGATAAATGTTTATAGACAATAAAATTCCTCAACTTTGAATATTCAGTTGTTTGCGCTGATGACTTATTATAAACCGTCGATGTATAATTTTGCTATCAAAATAATCATACCGATTCATTACATTAGAATGATTTCGAATAAAAGCAGATGATGGAGGACATACCAATATCGAAATTGTAAGCAGGAAAGCTACGATAAAAGGAATTAACTAAGAATAATATGTAAATATTATACATTACCATATCATTATTCAAATCTGATAACGACGACAAGGTTTGTATGAATACACTGAAGGCAAATGAAAGCATCATTCTAAAAACAAATTAAGGGATCCATCAAAATAAATATTACTGGTTGCCTGTCCACTTGTAAGCACTTATTTTCCATTTTTAAGCTGATTAGGTAATGCTGTGACAATTGTCTTTGATTTAATCTTAAGTTATTTCCTACAGTGAAAGTCATTTATTATGCTTTTACTTACTCCTTTGAATATAAATTTTGTCTGGAAATCAAACATTATTTTACTACTTTACATAGGTTGAACTTTAAACATATGTACATCAGAGTAAAGCTTTTCTGTGATTCATTTGTTGAGAAATATTTTAATTAATGACGTCAATAAAAGTTATTGTATCCTAGTAATAAAATAAGTTTTCAAACTTTGAAATCTGGCAACACAAAAAATCTAGAATAGAGCAATTTGTGGCAACGTCACGAACTACTATAATACCCTTCCCATTCATTCATTTTGATGTTTACAACAGCCAATAGACAAACAACAAACCGCAGTTCCGTTTGAAACTAAACTCAACCTAATGTGTAACTTTTGTCAACCTAACTTGTGTATTTTTTGCCCCCACCGAACTCGTGAACCTCTGCTTATGTTATCATATTTTTTAATTTATTTCTAACTTAACTCGACTTTTCTAATCCTCAATATCATTACAATATATCAGCTATGTCTCATAGCATGCATATACAGTAATCTGGCTTAGAGGGCTTGGCCCAGGAAAGTCAGATCCTAGAGCTCCAGTGCGACGAAACTAAAGCCAGAATTGGCATAATATGAGAATTCGCCATACTGCGTGAAATCGCCTTAAAGATAAACAATTATCTGCCCTTCCGTTTGAATCTAAAGCCAGAAATGTCATATGTTGAGATGTGCCCTGCTTTGTGAAATCGCCTTATTGTGGCTAAAAAATAATTTAAGTTTAATTTATGTTTTGAATTAGATTCTTATGTTTAAGAAATATTATGGATTCACATTGTGAACATGACATCATTAATGAAACTAATTACAAAAAAAATCTTATTTTTTTTTCATTAACAATTGAAATATGGCTATGAAGCAAAGGTTAAATAGTTATAATTTAGCTTATTAGTTACTATTCAAAATTCAAAAAGTTCTAGTTTTCCTGAAACTTGACTTTAAAGAGAGAAACTTCAAGTCTTTATGAAATGAATTCATTTTATTAAACTAAATAATTCCTATTAAATTCATGCAGCCTAATGTAGATTACTTAAATTTCAAATTCTACTGTAAGAAGTTTGCTTTATTTTCAAAATCTATTTTTTTTCTCATTAACCAATAAAATATGGCTATGAAGCGAAGGTTAGATAGTTATAATTTAGCTTATTAATTACTATTCAAACCTCAAAAAGTTCTAGTTTTCCCGAACTTGACTTTAAAGAGAGAAACTTCAAGTCTTTATGAAATAAATTCATTTTATTAAACTAAATAATTCCTATTAAATTCATGCAGCCTAATGTAGATTACTTAAATTTCAAATTCTACTGTAAGAAGTTTGCTTTATTTTCAAAATCTATTTTTTCTCATTAACCATTAAAATATGGCTATGAAGCGAAGGTTAGATAGTTATAATTTAGCTTATTAATTACTATTCAAACCTCAAAAAGTTCTAGTTTTCCCGAACTTGACTTTAAAGAGAGAAACTTCAAGTCTTTATGAAATAAATTCATTCATTAAACTAAGAATTCCTATTAAATTCATGCAGCCTAATGTAGATTACTTAAATTTCAAATTCTACTGTAAGAAGTTTGCTTTATTTTCAAAATCTATTTTTTCTCATTAACCATTAAAATATGGCTATGAAGCGAAGGTTAGATAGTTATAATTTAGCTTATTAATTACTATTCAAACCTCAAAAAGTTCTAGTTTTCCCGAACTTGACTTTAAAGAGAGAAACTTCAAGTCTTTATGAAATAAATTCATTTTATTAAACTAAATAATTCCTATTAAATTCATGCAGCCTAATGTAGATTACTTAAATTTCAAATTCTACTGTAAGAAGTTTGCTTTATTTTCAAAATCTATTTTTTTTCTCATTAACCATTAAAATATGGCTATGAAGCGAAGGTTAGATAGTTATAATTTAGCTTATTAATTACTATTCAAACCTCAAAAAGTTCTAGTTTTCCCGAACTTGACTTTAAAGAGAGAAACTTCAAGTCTTTATGAAATAAATTCATTTCATTAAACTAAAGAATTCCTATTGAATTCATGCAGCCTAATGTAGATTACTTAAATTTCAAATTCTACTGTAAGAAGTTTGCTTTATTTTCAAAATCTATTTTTTTCTCATTAACCATTAAAATATGGCTATGAAGCGAAGATTAGATAGTTATAATTTAGCTTATTAATTACTATTCAAAATTCAAAAAGTTCTGGTTTTCCCGAAACTTGACTTTAAAGAGAGAAACTTCAAGTCTTTATGAAATAAATTCATTTCATTAAACTAAAGAATTCCTATTGAATTCATGCAGCCTAATGCAGGTTACGTAAATTTCAAAGTTTACTGCAAGAAGTTTGCTTTATTTTCAAAATTGCAGTAATTTATAGCTGAACTTCAAATGACGCACACGTTTTATGGCGTCAGTAAATGTCATTTTTAATTAATGATGTCAATAAAAGTTCGTGTATCTTAGTAATAAAATAAGTTTTCAAACTATGAAATCTGGAAATACCAAAAAGCTAGAATAGAGCAACGTCACGCACATACGTCGCAACGTCGCAACGTCACGTCGCAAAGTCACGAACTACTATAATGCCCTTCATGTTTACAACAGCCAATAGACAAACAATAAACTGCCCTTCCGTTTGAATCTAAAGTCAGAATTGTCATAAGTTGAGATGTGCCCTGCTTTGTGAAATCACCTTATTGTGGCTAAAAAATCATTTAAGTTTAATTTATGGTTTGAATTAGATTCTTAAGTTTACGAAATATTATGGATACATATTGTGAATATGATATCATTACTGAATTTAATTATAAAGATAACTATTTTTTTTCTAATTACCCATTAAAATATGGCTATGAAGCGAATGTTAGATAGTTATAATTTATCTTATTAATTACTATCCAAAATTCAAAAAGTTCTAGTTTTCCCAAAACTTGACTTTAAAGAGAGAAACTTCAAGTCTCTACGAAATAAATTCATTTCATTAAACTAAAGAATTCCTATTGAATTCAGGTAGCCTAATGTAGATTACGTAAATTTCAAAGTCTACTGCAAGAAGTTTGCTCTATTTTCAAAATTGATGTGATTTATAGCTGAACTTGAAATGATGTTTCGTTTAAATCGGTAATTCATTGAGTTGTGCCCTTAGATTCCCCCACAAAACCAGACTGAATGGCGGAAATATAGGTCGGAGGGCTGTCTTATGTCTGGTCAAATACGCACGCACGCGTTTTATGGCGTCAGTAAATGTGATTTCGCGACCTTCAGAGAATCCAAACGGATCTCAATGTCGGGGTCACCGGATCAAGTATCAGATACCTGGGGAAAAAGCTTTTTATGACCCTGCGCGTGTTCGCAGGAAGTCCAGGGGTCATGCACCTTTGCAAGTAGGTTAGAATGAACTTCCAGAAGAAATGGTAACTTACTGTCTTGATTCATTTAACCACACTCGTTAATTTTCAATAAAATTACATTTCATCAAATAAATAAATAAAAAAAGGGATAGAATTTCAAACCTCTACATTAAACCTTAAGAATTTCGTTTTAATTATTTTTCTTTTGTTTTGTTTAATAGCAAACTTGACTTTGACAGATTTCTTTATTTTTCAAAAGTTTTCGAAAATATTTTATGATTTTGCTTCTCTAGTCATAGTAAATATTTAGGAAAGCTTAATTTTTTTTAAACGATAATTTTTTTCAGTAAAAATTGTAGCACATGAATTGTTTGGATTAATTTTGGACCTACTTGAAATATTCAATACATAGAAAGATGATCCCAGCTGCTTTCAATTTATTATTCAATTATTGTTGTTTTAATAATGTGTTTTTCAATTTATTCCATTCTTTTATTTATTATTTGTTTCTTCTGCGTGCAAGAGAGGTCGAAAATAATCTGTAGTTCACAGCAGTGGTGAATTTTTCTTCCATTATTGGCTTGCCGAAATTGAAAGAGCACTTCAAAGTTGACTTTTATATGCGCTTGATTATTTAAACGTAAAAATTGTATTATTGCACCTAAGGTAAATATTTCATGTATTTTGTCTCCGATTTGTCATTCAACTTTACAAAAATAATTAATTAAACATACATTTTCTTTCGTTTTGTCTAATAGCAAATTTGACTTTGACAAATTTCTTTAATTTTCAAAATTTTTCAAAAATATTTTATGACTTTGCTTCTCTAGTAGCAGTAAATATTTAGGAATGATTATTTTTTTAAACGATAATTTTTTTCAGTAAAAATTGGAGCACATGAGTTGTTCGGATTAATTTTGGACCTGTTTGAAATATACAATACATAGAAAGATGATCCCAACTGTTTTCAATTTATTATTAAGTTATTGTTGTTTTGACAATGTTTTTCAATTTATTCCATTCTTTGACTTATTATTTGTTTTCTCTGCGCGCAAGAGAGGGTGACAATAATCTGTAGTTCTCAGCAGTGGTGAATTTCTTTTCCATTATTGGTTTGCCTAATTTGTAAGAGCTCTTCAAAGTTCACTTTTTTATGCGTTTGATTATTTAAACGTCAAAAATTATATTATTCCACCTAAGGTAAATATTTCATGTATTTTGTCACCGCCTTGTCATTCAACATTTCCAAGAATAATTAAGCATACAAGTTGGATTTCTTACGCTGTATAGTATTTGAAGTCTTACTTTGAATTCCTGAGGTGAGTGATTGAATTACAGCAATTTTATTTCATAGGTGCAGAGTAGTTTACTAAGTTATTAATCCTCTGTGATTATGAAAACTTGTATGTTAATAAGGGGCGTAGCGATACATTTTCCATGGAAAGGAGGGGGCGTTCTCCTTCAACGCATTTTTTAAAACTTTTTCTTTTAAAAAGCTTTAGTACTCTTCAACCTGTAGAAATTTTCTCTCTGTCACGTGGTAAAGAGTTTTAAAGAAAAAAATTAAATGCGAAGATTTTAGAAGTAGAACAAATTTCCTTATGGGTTAATTTGGAGCTAGATAAAGCCAATATGTCTGGTTCCAAACCACCTAAAGCTATTTTACAATCATTAAAATATATCTTTTATTTATAGAAGCATTTTAAGTATTCCTGTTTTAAAAAGGAAATGAAGAGCCAGCTGTAACGCACCCACTTTCTGGTGCGCTATGCTAGCATGTGACCTGCCGGCCTACTTTACTGGGGCAGGTATGTTGGTAGACTGTCGCTGAGATGCATAACCAAAATAATTCCTTCAAAGCTTAGACGGACAACACACATTTATTTATAAGATCTTATGGAAAATTAAAGTAAATTGAAATAACATATTTCTGAGTCTCAGAGCCAGTTTTAGCCAGATTTGGATAACTGAGCGTAGTCTTTCTTCACATCAGCACAGAGAGATGTCTCCCGACCATAGGCTGTACTTCGACTCGTTTAATCCAACAGCTTTCTTGCATATCTTCTCTCCCTTCTTCGGGGCGGAATGATGGTTAGGGTGCTGACCTTCGGAACTGGAGTTCGTAAATTCGAATCCCACTATGGCATGGATATCGCAGCCGTTCGGAATCGGCTTTAAGCAGTAGGTCCTGGCCTCATTAGTCCTCGTGTTGCAAAAAGTACACCGCTGCACTCCAAAACAAAATTTCCCTTCTTCGGGGGTTCAGCTTTGCGAAACTTGATCCCTTCCGAAAAGAGAGAATCCTCCTTTTCAGATGCTCTGCAAAAACAAACAAGCGGCACATCCGTTAAACCTTATAAGCCAATATAAGGAATCCAATATGCTGGTATTCAATTATCTTAATATATTTACAGTCAATTAAATAATTTCCTTTTTAATAGAAACATTTTTATAATTTTCAAATTATTTTGACAAGTCATACATTTCTC
>CM063508.1:127839727-127842227 GCA_032207245.1 Pardosa pseudoannulata | reverse complement strand
GATAAGTTTATAGCAACTATATTGCAAGAACTCTACATATTACTGCCAGCAAAAAGGAATCTTAAACTGAATATTTTTTTATTTTAATGCTTACAGGTTGAAGTATGATAAGGCCTTGAAGCTGTCAGTATAGTTTCGAGCTTACAGGTTAACAGATTGAATGGAATTTTGTAGACATTACAAAACAGAAATTTAGTGAATTTTTTAAATAACCAGTAAAATACAGATCAGTTCTACTAATAAAAAATAAACCTCTTTCAAAACAGGAAAACAATATTTCAACCAGCCTGAGGTACTATCACACCTTATCTAGAGAGTTCCTCAAGGGAGACGTGCACTGACAAGTTTGGATTCCTTTTTACAGGTCCAAGAAACTGAGTATGTAAATTTCTGTAAGATACCAGACCTCAAACGTCTCCCAAATCATCGCCAACTTGGAGACTTTGGAGACAAAAAATTAATCAACAGAAACATCACCAAACTACGAATAGCTCGAAAATGTAGCTAGATACCATAGAAATTCTATGTAAATATTAGACGAATCTCCATAATCGAGGAATTTTTGCGTGTTAAGTTCGATGTTAAGGTGCTTTCATACTCCAGTCGAGATATGTCACAGGCGACATCTCGTCATAATGACATCATAAGTGATCAGTGTGACTTGGCAGAATTGGAAATTTATAGTGTTAAATTCTTTCTGGCGACTTCTGACGTCATTCGCCATTTGTCGTCTGGGACATATCTCGATCGCAATATGATAGCTCCCTATATTTTCAATATGCTAAACACTTAATAAACACTAAATATTATTTAATATCATAACACTATATTTTATATTATTGAATTTTTCTTGAGATAAATAATAAATATTTTTTTAACTTTTTTAAGGTCATGTTCCCCGGAAAAGTGATGAAGCACACTGATGATTTCGAGCCATCTCTACCGGACTGCTTGACTATGAAAATGGCCAGACGCGCTTCATTTAACTCAAATTTCAGATTAGAGATATCTTCTGCTCGTGTGTAAGTAATGGAGATTTAAAAATAAGTTTTGAATCCTCAGTAAATACTTCAGTACCACCGGTATGCAATTACACTGTAAGTGATATCTCATAAGATTTGCATAACTTTAGTGTTCGCTGGCACATGCGTAACGAGAGTGAGAAAGAATCATAAGTTTATAAGTCACTAGTGGGGAACATGTGGCTTTAGTCCGCCTACGACCTCCGTGAGTTTCTTTTACAAACCTACTTCTTATGTTAATTAATATTTAATTATTTAATTTTCAACATTTTGAAAATTAGAATTAAGGCTGCTACTCACAGGGACTCTAAACGATCGAAATAGATGAGTATTTCTACTGGCTACGTCTTTATGACGAAATCCCCTCCAGGGTAGCAAAAGCTCCCATCTTTGACATAACCCAACGTGATGAAATGTACTTCTAGTGACGTCATTAGATAATATAGTGGTGTAGATGATCCTGAGCATAGCAGCATTTGATGATATGATAGTTTTTATAACTTAATATTATTATTTTTCTTTAAATTTTAATTATTAACTGTAGTACCCGGTGTTGCTCGAGAAATGATGGGATTTGACATTTTACCTGCAAAACAAACCATTTATTACCTGCCTCATAGGGTACTTTACAAATTTGGAAAATTAAACATTTTAATATCCCGTCACATGACGGGATATATTCTAGTATAATATAATTAAATATTAGTTAATAAAAGAGCTAGCTTTTATGAAGGCCTCAGAAACTTACTGAGGCCATATACGGCATCAAGCCCACATGTTCCTCACCTGTGGAATAGATTAATTATCCAAATACTATACAGGAAAGTTTGAAAAAATGGTGTCTTTACATTTTCCCCTGGGACGTCAAATTTATATATAATGTAAATAAATTCTCCAAATTCATGCATGTAAGATTATACGAAACCACTCATTGCAGATTGCGAATGATTAAGCCTTATCGTAGGTATGACTAATGTTATGCCATATGCTCGTCTCTCACTAGCATCTTTCATTCGTAGAAAGCAATATTACAGTGAATGAATACCTTATCTCTTCTGTAAGTGTTGAAGGAATTCATTGAAACCTTTAGATAATTATGAAATTGGTACAAAGTAGTTATTAGAGGTAAATTTTGTAACTTTCCTGATTTAGTTTACACCGATAGATGAAATATTGCTTTATCATTGATCAACATTATTTAAAATATTTTGTTGATTTATTTCTTAGTTATTTAAAAGACATGAATTTACTGTTTTACATATGAAGTAGTTTCAGTATCAAGCTAGATAGATACTTCAGAAGGATCTATAACCTCATTGAGAACTCACTACTATATGTAACATAACATTAAATCTGCAAAATTCATAACTACTCAAGGCTAGAAAATACAGGGAGAGAAATACTTTGATCAAGCGTTTTTTATACTCAAATTACTCGTAAGTGTAAAATACTTTACGGAGTGTTTTACTTTCCTTAGA
>CM063508.1:127824727-127834727 GCA_032207245.1 Pardosa pseudoannulata | reverse complement strand
TGTGGTCAGAATTAAAGCAAACGGTTTAAACAGGAAATTTTAGCGAGTTTGGATGCTGTATTCAACACGAAACCTGAACTGGGATAAAACCAGACTTGGATGTTACACCATGATAATCCGAGGGCTCCCAGTTGCTCTTCATTTACAGTTATTTAGAAAAACATCGACTGTGTAGTTGTGCCTCATTAACCTATTCTACGGAGAACCAAACTTTTTCCTGTTTCGAAAACACAAGACCACTAATAATGGATACCGTTTCCAAACTCTAGAGGAGATTCAGGAGAAAGCAACGAAAGACCTGCGAGTTATCCCAGAAAGTGCATTACAGGAGGCTTTCCAAAATTGGTAGAAAGAAGCTTTAAGTAAGCAGTAAGAAGTTGTGGCTTTAAGAAGGTGTTCCAAAATTGGGAACAGTGTATTGTCTGTAGAGGAGAATATTTTGTTGGAGGTAATGTATAAAATGATGTAGACTGAACAATACAAATTTTACAGCAAATTTCGGTCTGGTTTTGTAAGTTTCCTGGCCTGCAGGATCATTTCTTCAACGTATCCAGGGGAATTAACTTGATTCTTTTATATCAAGCAATTAGATGAAGATAATTATCTCATTCTATTATTCCCAATAGCTTCTAAAATATGGGGTTGTTTATCCGAAATAAATAGGAAAGTAATGGATGGGTTGTTCGTTTAAGATATTAGTTCGAAGCGAAAATTTCTAAAACATACAAGAATTTCTTTTGTAGCAGTTTTCAAATAGAGTAACCGTCATCAGCTTCAAAATAAACAGGAATGAATAATTATCCTGATACTGAAAACATCAGATTATGTATAGGTAGTGTACATGTACATTTTGAAAAGTAAAATTTTACTTTTATTTGAGATTATACACTGTAAAATGACTAAAGAATTTACATTTACATTTTACTGTTATTTACACCATAGAAGTATTTTAAATCTGACTAAATTTCTGATAACAAATTATATCCAAACGCATTTTACAATTTTCAAATATTTTATTAATTGAAATGACCACATAAAAATTCTTCCCTGATAATAGTATAATAGTTTTAACTTGAATATAAACAACAAAAACTTTTGTTTTACTTTAAGTAATAGATGAATTTTACTGAAAAGTGATATAAAATGCTATTTATCAAGCTGTGTATATGTTTGTTACAGAATCAGCATGGGTTGTTTGCAAAGAAAATGACATAGATCCAGCTGTCATAGAAAATCTTTTGGAAGATCTTTCTAAAGAAACTGAAATAGATAAAGAACATTTTGTTGATACCAAAATTGATTTATGTTGAGTTAGATTCCTGGTAACATAAACGTGTTAATGTAAGAATAGAGATAAATATGAATAAAAATAAACAATAGTGGATTGCAGATCTTGGAGTCTTGAAACTTGTTAATATATTCTGAATTTTCTTGTAATATCCCTTTTATGATTCTCCCTAGATTTCATATTTCTGGAGAAAGAATATTAATCTAAGTTACTTTGTAAAATATACTCTAAGCCACATTGTCTATATATGGTAATACTGTGGTAGGAATAGAAAGGTAAGTAATGAAAGATCATGCGAAAGCTATTTCCTTAATATAAGGGTTAGGGGACATTGACAAATTGGTCAATCTGCGTATAGGAAAAAAAAGATTCTGATAAAGGGTAATTACTAATAAAATTGAAATATCATTACATCAAATAAATATTAGTTCGATAAATAAAAATAAGTTCACTTATCTATTGAATTAGAATTTCTTTTCCAAGCATAACTAGCTGACTATCCATCATATCGAATTTACTTTACCTTAAAATGCTATCTTGTTATCGTCAAAGTTTATTACTGTTACACATGTAAAAGATTCCTAACATTTATTTTAACCAATTGAGGACTATGACGTAAATGTTATACGAATCGACCGTTGTAAAAACCGTTGCCGTTTAACGCCATCTAGTAATTAAATCTAGCAACTAAAAATTCAAATAAAACGTTCAGATCACCGATTACGCATACGCAACACTGATCTCTCAATATCAACTGGAGCTCTTCGCGTGATAAGAGTAGAATCGCTGAGTCGAGTCCACGAGACGTTGGTCGCGAATGGATTAAAGGCAAGCAATACATAAGCTGTCATCTAAAAAGGATTAAATATAATATGCGTATTTCCAAAAATATATTGTGGATAAGTAAATTTAATTTTTTTTAAATTTAGTCTACATATTTTATATATATTTTTAAATATACTGCTTGGAATCATAAAACTAAATAATTTTTCAAAGTTAGAGTATTATAAAAGAACTTGTAAAAATTTATCTTAAAATTTTTTATTTCATGGTTAATCGATAAAGAAAAAATTATCATAATATATAATATAATTAAGATTATAAGTCTGTAAAATGTCAATGCCCCCTCGAAGTTGCTTTCATTTAAAATAATATTGATTTAGTTATAAAAAAACGTCTTTGAGATGTAAAAATCGCACTTTAGGGTTAACTTATTTTAAAGATTTCTCTATTGTGTAATACTATGGATTTTTCGGTATTACAATTTTAAATTTTCAGGTTAAAAAACGCTAAGGTTAAAAAAAAAAAAAAAAACAGCTCCATTTCGGTCATTTACGTTTTGAAATTACAATTATTTATATCGACACTGTAACTCTGATTTCATTTGCACTATTTAAATTCAAAACTAAAATTAGTTTAAAAGTAATTAATTAAAACGAAAAAAAAAAAAACATGTGACAACACATTTGACTGTAGTTACAAATATCAGTCACGAGTTACAGTTTTCTTATTTTATATTACTATTAGCTTCTTCGCACCCAGCCTTCGGTCTGGGTAATAAATGTTCCCAAGAAAAGTTTTAGAACCATTATTTTAGCTATTCACATTCATAAAATTTTAAACCTCATAAGCTACAAGATTGTTGAATAATATGATTGTTTATTTATAATGGATAAGCGCAATTATAACTATATATATATGCTCTTTGTTGCCCTTAAACCGCTGTGTTATGGTGCCAAATTCCTCAGCTTTCTCTATTAAATGACACAACAGAGTGTTAAATTTTGGAATCGATGGATACAGATATGTAGATATGTATAGCCTACAAACATTCTCAAAAATTTCATTTAAAACAATAGTTATGTATGCTGGAGTTCCATGGATTATCTCGAATATTGCCTTATTCTAGCGGTGATAGTGAGGTTCAGTTGACAGATTCCCAACATTCTCTACGAAACATGAGGGCATCAAGTGATGATCGCTGAATTAAATAGTAAATATTTTGGGAATGTATGAAGTTTTAATGTTAAATTTTAATCGAAGATTTCCGAATCATAAACAGATTACAGACTACGGTAAATTTTAACCAAATAAATTTAAAAAAGATAACGTATATAAAGTTATTGCCAGGTAAAAAATCGAATGGGCAAAATGACATCCCTGGATGACCCCTCTTCTTTTGGTACCTTCAACGTCCCTTAGCGTCCAGTGGTTTGTGAGGAGATAGACACACATGCATACATACATGCACAGTTACAATCGAATTTTAATGTATAAAATCTTATGTCCTGTAAATGTCACAATATTAAAACCACTTTCTTTTATGAATATATGAGATTTAGTTTGGTTTGGTTTGGTTTGGTGCACAGTGGTTGTACCGAGGTACTTCCCCACGATGGTCTGCAAGTGCATGCACTGTTCCCCTGTGCCTGTACTGGAGGTAAAACAGATTTAACATATTCATAACGTTCATTTAGGCCTCAGTTAGTAATTCAATATTGTGATTGAGGAATAACGCATAGCTAAAGAGAATTGTAATAATTATGGTGTAAATATGAATATGAAACAAACAATTGCTGGTTATGTTACATGATAATCAAGGATATAAATTTGTAAATAGTGTACAGAATAAATGTCTAAATCTAAATATAAGGTATCATATTTTTACTGTGGTTCCCCTTTGTAAACGAACACTGGTGTTAATGTTGTAAGTACATTACAACAGTGGTCTAGTGATTTGCTACACTAGGGCGAATGAGACCCAGACCAACTGCTTAAACCCGATTCCAAATGGCTACGGGCATCCATTCTTTTAGAGGGACATGAATACATAGACCCTGATACCGAAGAGTAGCGATCTACCCATTAAGCCAACGAAAAAGTCGAAAGGGAACCTCACCCAATTTTTTTTAATTGGGGGGGGATTCGATTTTCATGGAGCTGTATTTAAATATTTCACAACTTGGAAATACTACTTGAAAGAAATTATGAAATTCAACAAAAAAATTTTTAGAAAAGCTTTGGAATAATATTTTACAAAATAATTTAAATTACACTGTAGTACCTTCATATGTTTATGTAAGATGCTACATCATGAGAGAGAATTTATATTTACAGTCAAGTATGAAAGATATCAATGCAAATTATCAAGCGTAAATAAATAAAAAAACTACTGTAGATAAATCTAGGGCATAACGGCTAAAAAAAAAGCATTTAGTTGAACTCAAAGCGTTTCCACTTATAGGTAGAGCGATCTCTCAGCTTTTCTAAACTTCCTTTATCTCTGATGCAGGTAATGTGGTAATTTCTCAAATCTTTCAATATATTTTCCTTTGGTACTTTCCACCTATACACTGATGTGTCCCAAATGTAAGATTTTGGATGCTTTGACTCTTCGGAAGCTGAAATAAGAGAAACCGTTAGTACGTTGAAAATTAACTATTTAATAAAGACAAGACTTTTAAAAAATCTTTAAAAAATGGAAAAGAAATTATCTTTAATTTTGAATATTATCTCTTATGTAATAATATCCTAAGTTATCTGTTCGTCTGTCATCGAATTTATGAAGTAGCTGAACATGGAATGGATAGAGACATCCATATTGGATTCTTCATGAACTAGCAAAATTCAAATCGACTAAAGTTTATTTTCTCCTATAGATCTAATTCTAACATAAATTGACATAAATATGCTTCATATCACAGCAAAAAATACTGTCGTCTTTAAAACGCTCGAAATCTACCCCTTCCCCCCTTTTCGAGCTTTTAATGCCATTATTTCAAGCCCTATATTTCCCAGTTAAGAGCAGGCGATTAAATTTATCAATCAATTTATCACGTAATGAATAGCTAAAAATAACATTTTTTCTAGCATTATGACGCCATTCCTTTAACCATCTTATTTAATCATTTTCTATTTTAAATTATTTAAATATCGTCTGCATTATTTTCATACGTTTTATCACTGAACGTAGATATTACGTAGGCAATTTTCTTTTATATTTGGCTTAAATAATAGATTAGGTACATATGTCATAATTTTAAATTGAATCATTGATTATTTTTTGTTGCAATAAAAATTTTATCACCGGTATTAACAACAAATTTTATTTACCTCCAGGGTGTAGTGAAAATGATAGTTTTATTCCTTTACTTCCATTAAATACTGTGGCCAAAAAATTGGAAAGAGCTTAACAATAATTTCGACGTAGTTAAGAAATCTTTGAATTATCTTTCTAAAAAAATTTAACCTGATTTTAAACGGCATTCACAGTATCGGGATACTTTAGAGGAGTATAAACATTAAACAAATTATTAAGCGTGTACCGGATAATTCTCAGTCAAAAAACAAACCTTTTTTTAACTGCTTCATAAAGTACGTTAAAATTCTGGAAAATTATAAATTTTACTGATCCCGTAATATGACAGGCTATATGCTAGTACTCTTAATAAAGTTGAAAAATGACTATTTTTTAAGAAAAAAGTTAAATGGAATAATTAGTATGTTAACTAGATAAATACTTACTAAATGTTTTTGTATTTATTAAGTCAAAAAATTATTTTTTAGTCCTCTCCCTTCATTTGAAAATATCAAGGATTGTATCCTGTAAAAATCTTTATCGGTTTCCCAGTGTACTATAATATTATCCTTTATTCTGAATTTCAAGTTCCGAGTAACGTAGTTCAGACGTGATATGTTGTTAGTTTTTGTTTTATATATGAGATAATACTTATAAATGCTAAAAATGAGCCTGTTGCTGCATTTTGTTACAAAGATTCACTATTTATTAAAACAAATCTTTTTTAATTTCATTTAAATCCTATTTCATTACTTTAAGAATTGAGTATTGAAAAACTTTTTTTTGGTGCTTCAGTACACCGTAATAGAAATCTTTATTAAAAATTAGACGTTTATATCTCTTGTAATATTAGTGTTGCATTGGTATTCAGCTAGTATGTCAGTTTTTCATTTTATATACATAGAGATCAATATTTTCTGCCCATCTTTAGGTTTAAATTGAGCTTTATAGCAACATAAATCAACCTCTTCTCTATCTGTCATATATTTAACTTCTTTAGTTAATGATACATAAAAGACTTTTGAAACATAGAAGAAGCATAATTCTAATGTGGCAGGTATGGCTGAAAAAGTTATATCTATAAATTGAATAAATAAGAAAAATTGATATTTTGATCGTATTTATAGCAGTGTTAATGTCTATTATACAATGACTCTTCAGTGACTATTAGGCAGAAAAAATGGATTCAATTTAGCCCACACGAAAGAGAGACTCCAAGTGAAGAAAAATACAACTTTTTTCCTCGAAAAGTAAGTTTTGGCATCGCAAATGCTGCACATTTGAGTTGTCCTAATTGAATCGGGTGACACTGGCAAGGGGTCAAACATATACAGAATAAAAATAGTGTTTTATTATCTTAAATGGTATTAATAGTAACATTTCTTTACATTTTCATCTGCAAAAATTGTGTAAAATATTAGATTTCATTAACTATGAGTTTATGAGAAATACGTAATTTTTACTGTTTTATTATTTTCCGATAAACAAAAATCGCCTAAATATTGTTATCGGAAAAAAACAATGGCGACGGGGACCTGTCTGGTATATCTGCCTAGCAAATCTTTTAGCCAATCAATTTAATTTCACAAAATCAAAATCTAATAAGAATTAGTCACCTTTAATACGCAACAAATTTGATGCACAAGGACAGCCGGATATCAGTAAAATATAAATCAAAATGTAGACATGGTAAGATCTGTAAATAAACGTTAGGTCGCCAAGCTGACAAGGTGCCCTATTCTGATGTCAAACCCGTAACATAAACCTGCCAATGGGGAATAAAAATTAACCAGAAGCATGCATTCAGAAATTAATATTTTTAACAACTTACCTTCATAAATGACAACAGTGTTCAACAGGGTACATATTTCTGGTTTCTTGAAATAGGAATTTAAAGCATTTGAAGCAGTACCATGAACCCAGAGCTTTGCTACCGTATCGTAGCATGTAAAATAAACTCTCTTCTTCCTCTTACCACACACATAGACGCGATCCTGCATGGCAAATACCGCAAAGTGATTTTCAAATGGAACTGTTAGGGGTTTCAACAAAGTCCAGGTATTCGTTGTAGGATCATAGCATTCACCGGACAGAACAGTCCTCTGCATTTCAACGTCGAAACGAAATCCAAAAGCGTAAATTCTATTTCTTACGACTGCAACGGGGCCGTTGCAGGGATATTCAGTTGACTGCACCCACAGCCACCTTCTTGATTCCAGATCAAAGCAATCAACCGACCTGAGCCGAGTGAAATGTGGGAAATAAACTGTACCGCCAATAATGTACAAACGATCTCGTATTACTGCAGATCCGTAGTCCATGCGACTTATCCGGAATTCAGCAATCTCTGTAAACGTGCCTTGAGTTATGTCTAAAAGGCTGACATTACTGTGGTTCATAAAGTATATGCAAGCATTGGTCCCACTCATTAGTGAATACGGAGTGTGATCTACGGTAATAACTCTTCGCCAAAAATCAAATTTGTCATCGTACGTAATGTAGCAAGTATTCTTGAAGACCCGGTTTGTGCAAATGAAGTAAGTGGCCAAGGCAGGCTGTGGCCGTCTCAAAAGTCCAACTGTCGAGTGAATGCTGCTAATATTAAGAGAAAAAGCATTTGGGATATTTATTATTTCTTCCTCAGTCAGATGAAGAGCGCTGAGTAAGTATGGAAAGGCAACTGCTCTATTTTGGGGATCATTTCTCAACCACGCATCTAAAACATTCCAAACTACCAATTCATCAGACACGTTTAAATCCTGATTCGATAAGAGCTTGAACAAATCTTGTGCATCGAGATTTGCGAATGAACATTCTTCTTTCTTTACGATGTTTTCGAAGTATACAGTAATAAATCTGAAGCAAAGTTCAAAAAGACACAAATGATTTAACAATAAAGACACATTAAAAACATCCAGACAGTTTGTTAAGGTTAGATTGCTTCGCACGAAATTCAAGCATTTATGAACCAAATCATCAATCATGAAAAAATCGGAAGCTATTAGAAGTTCTAGAACATTCTTTTTTGTTATTTTCAAATTCATGGAGAATGAATATTGAATTAATTTTTTCACAATATCACCACTGAATCCCTTCAAGTTGCATTGCCCTTTCTGTATTCCAGTACCTAAAATAAAAGCATTACTATATTGTAAGAGATATTTATCATTCATATGAAGATTAAATACTTTTTTCTCTTTGAGACACTTTCCCATTTGATATTCACCCAATCATTGTATTGTGGGTATCAGAATTAAAGACTCATAATATTAATCAAATAGCATGCATACGGTTTTGTATATAATAAAATTACACAAGTTTCTAATTGTTTTAGAGGGGGTACTTTATTTTTTTAAAAAGTGTATCATTAAATTTAAAACAAGAGAGATTTTTTTATTATTCAAAAATATATTATGCATTTGAGAAAAAAGACTTTAAACACAACTTTGAGGTTGAGATCTCTAAACACCTAACTTAGGTAAAGGAAATTTAATTATTTTTATTGACATATATTTTTCCAATGTGAGGGCATTTTCCTTTATTTAACATTCACAAAAAAATGCCACACATTTTACTGACCATCTTATTGTGGAGAACCATGCAGGCAGCCAACTTTACTCCCTACCAGGGGACAGCAAAAATACAACCAAGTCTTATTCCAAAATTGAACCCAAGCCTTTGAAAAGAGAGTATAACATAGCGGAGGAAAGGGTAGAATAATTAAATATTTGTTTCAGACCGAGTTTCTATGTCTTCCTGCATGGAAAAAGAATGAGAATTTTTTCCAGCTGACGTTTTATAACAGGTGTGAAACCCAGGTAGACCTATGTCGTAGAACTGGTAGTATCTACTCTCTAAAGGACGGGCATGATCAAACCTAAAGGATAAGTCAACAAAATGGAGAGAAGGGAGGAAACCGTTGGAAGATACGGAGATTTAGAGTGCACATTATCTTGTAGAACTTGGTTAGGGAGATAATTTGCATAGTTACATTCCCTGTGGAGGAATGTGGAGTCTTCGATGATTGAGAAAAGGCTGCATGCCTGATCATTTGTGTTATACTTTGTTGCGCTTGAAATGTTAAGGTTAATAAAAATTGTTTTATTTATATTATACTAACTGTTTGGCTCTTGTTCTTTATTATACACGTTGAACAATTTTTTTTTTCATTTCATAACCACGGCAAGAGCGATGATATCACAAAGAGTCAGCCCCTTTCCTCAGTGATTGCACGAAGCGCAAAGACGCGAAGTCTCTAGATAACATATATTTCCATTTAATGACTTTTCTAAGTTTCAGCATTCACGCTAAACATGTTACTGAATAATTTCAAATAACACTGACTTGGCTGAAGAACAGGGTGATCCTGCCAACATGGCGATAAAGCTCTGAGCATGGTAGCCTAACATTTTCCCTGATATCGCCGTGTCCAAACAATCTGTATCTGTATTTTAATTTATATTATATTTGAATCGAGCTTTTCCTGTGGAACCCAATTCTTATATATTAAATGTGCGTAATGCTTAAAAATATTAGATATAATGAACCATTAACAGTTCAGTATGGCAAATTTTTAATAATTTGGAGTTGTTAGCTTTGTAAACTGTCAAGGGAATTATTGCCCATAAATGTAA
>CM063508.1:127807227-127814727 GCA_032207245.1 Pardosa pseudoannulata | reverse complement strand
GTCAGTGGTTGTTAGATAAGTAGAAGGCGACACGTTTTTATCGGAACTGAGAAGATGTGTATTCACAAATTTAGCTTTTCTCTCCTCCATGCAGCTTATCTATATGGAAGCCCGAAAGCGAAGTGATTTAGCATTAAAACAAAAGATCGAAATTCTAAATCGTTATGACAGGTTGATTATGATTACGAACAATTTATCAATGAGCTTCTTAGAAAAAATTGTAGACAGTCAACAATGGACAGTCAATTTTTTTAAATTGTTTATACAATTCTTATGCTTTTAAAAAATAATATACAGTTCATAAATAGTTAGTGTTCATAATTTAGTTAGTGTAAATTAAAGGAGGGGGGGGTAAATTTATCTAATTTTGCATATCGTTTATTGTTATTAAAATCACGGTGTCACAATTTATCAATAAGCTTCTTAAAAAAAATTGTAGACAGTCAACAATTGATAAATTTTTTTATTCCCCTATATAATAATAGCCTAAGTTATCTGTACGTCTGTCCTCGATTTTATGAAGCGGTTGGACCTGGTATGGATAGAGGGATCCATAGTTAGCAAAATTCAAAGAGAGTAATGTTATCTTCTCCCAAACTATAGATCCGATTCTAAAATAAATTGGTATAAATAGGCTTCATATCACAGCGAAAAATACTGCCTTCTTTAAAACGTTCGAAATCCACCCCTTCCCCTCTTTTTGATCTTTTAAGGCCGTTATTTCAACCCCTATTTTCCCCCTGTTAAGAGCAGGCGATTAAATTTATCAATTTATCTCATAATAAATAGGTAAAAATAACATTTTTCTAGCATTATGACGTCATTTCTTTAACCATCTCATTGAATCATTTCTTATTTTAAATTATTTAAATTATGCCTTATTTTCATACGTTTTATCACTGAACTTAGATATTACGTAAATAATTTTCTTTTATATTTGGCTTAAATAATAGATTAAGTACATATGTGATAATTTTAAATTGAATCATCGATTATTTTTTGTTGCAAGATAATTCTCAGCCAAACAACAAACCATTTTTTTTTACCTGCCACATAAGGTACTTTAGAATTTTGGAAAATTAAAAATTTTACTGATCCCGTCATATGAGGGGATATATGCTAGTTAGTTATATAATTATTATGTTTTAAAGGATAATATACAGTACATAAATATAAGGTAAGTTTTTAATTTTATTTTGAAATTTAGTACGTGTGAATTAAAGGGCGGGGGTGGTAAATTTATGTAATTTTGTTTATTGTTATCAATTGGTTACTGTTATCAAAATCACGGTGTCTCAAACTGATCACATTAAGCGGAGTCCACTGTATATAATTTTATGAGTAAAGTTTTATGATATACTTCTTACAGAATTAAACAGAAATATGTTTAAATTTTGTTAATTACATAAATTCCGTTTTAAAAATTACCTATAAAATTGTAGGGCCCGAAAATCAAGGAGTACAGCCGGCGCGTGTTTTATTCAGGCCCTAGGTGTTATATTTAATTTTGGGTCCAAAACAGCCTTTTAAAAAATATTAAGGTTTTAACACTAAACATACCATATAACGGGTCAAATGACCCATAAGGTTTATGTAAAAAATGCGATGGGAAATGAATTAAAAATTCTTATTCTTTGTGTTTGCAATACATAAAAATTGACAATATACGATTTTGTTTAATTATAATAAAGCTTATTTGTCTATTCCCTTCCAAATTTCATATTTCATACATTTATAATCAGAAAAATAAAGTCCGGTCATTTGACCCGCTATGGTAGAAATAGGTATATATTAAGTGTTGTTATGTTTAGTGTTAACTTCCTCTGTACTAATAACGAAGAAACTAGATTTCAGTGACTCACAAAAAAGTTTGTAGATTATAGTACGCATAATCTCATTACAAAGGTGTTAAACACGAATGCAAGAGTCACGTTTACATTAATTGAATTCCACCGTACACAATCTAATGAATGAATTGATCATAAAAAACATTCTGGAGTGAGTCGATTCAAGTGTAATTACCCTATATCTACATCCTTCCTTCAGTAATATCATCATCTTTTATTTACCAGAATAAACAGTGATTATTTTTTACTTCCTCGCATCAAGGGTTCTAGCTTCAGGGAAAAGCATGCTGTGACAATGTGCCTATTAGCACAGTTTGCACTAACAATGCCTGCTTCAAGGAACGCTAAAGAATGTAAATAGTCAGGAAATGCTATCACGCCGCCATTTTGTTGATGACAAATTTGATTTTGTTGATATAGGGACAAAACTGTATACAAGAACCGAAACAATAAAAGATTTAATGAACGTTAATTGCATTATACTGTGCGAAGTCGATCGATATTTCCGGTGTAGATTTTGCAAGAAAAATATATCTGATCAAGCATACAAGAAAAATAAAAAGAGAGCGAGTTTATCCACGAAATATCTGCTATTTCACCGAAATCAAACTTTTCTAAAGAAAAGTGTTTGTTCAAATGATAAAAAGCGGAAAAATGACTAGAGGAAAATCAGATTAATAACTAACAGATTAACAAAGAATTGTTTACCCACTTTAATTGGAAAAGAAGAAAAGTACGGAAAGAAAATTTCATGTACACAATTAATTACAAGGTTTAAATTAAATTAAGTAGCGGAAAATTTAGATTTTAATAGGCATAGAAATTTTTTTAATCACTTAAAAATGATATGAAATTTACGTTTTCCCTTTGTTTTATTCAAAATTCTCGAAACTTTTTCAATGAAATAAAAAAAAAATAAGTAGAATCATTCTAATATTTTGACACGACATATTAGAATGCTTCGATGCTATGGTAGAGAGTTCAACCCTATTTTTCTCAGAAATTCGCCGAACGATGGCCGAATGGTTAGGGTGCTGTCCTTCGGAACCGGAGTTCCTGGGTTCGAATCCCACTATGGCATAGATGTTCGTAACCGTTCGGAATCGGCTTTAAGCAGTAAGTCCCGGTGTCATTAGCCCTCGTGTTGCAAAAAGTAGACCATAGTGTTCCAAAACCAAACCTCTCAGAAATTCTTAGCCTTATAAATTAAAAACTATACAAAATATATTCTTCATGATACAATATGTTCCTCAAAAATAATTTTATTTAATATTTATGGTCAGAAATTTTATATTTTAACTTATATGTTCATCTACACTTTAACCATTTATAAAATTGCAAACCTTATGTACAATAATTAAAACATTCGCTGCTGACATGAATTCAAGTGGTTAAAGTTCTATTCCTGGTTCCTGTTCACGTGAATTCACGTCATTTCAAAATCTGTTCCTCGTTGTTGATGACGTGAATTCACATAGCCACTCGAAATTGGTATTAAGCTTACATGTTCATTTACAATGTAACCATTTATAAAATTGCAAACCTTATTTACAATAATTGACACATTCGCTGCTGATATGAATTCAAGTGGTTCAAGTTCTATTCCCGGTTCTTATTTACGTGAATTTACGTCACTTCAAATTCTATTACTCGGTGTCGATGACGTGAATTCACATAGCCGTTTGGAATTGGTATTAAGCATTAGGTCCTTGTATTATTAGTCCTCGTGTAGCAAAACAATAGATACTAGAATTCTAAACCAACCTTCAGTTTCTGTTTCTACAACTTTTACACATTTAAATAAGGCATCAGATAAATATAATTTATACATGCATTATTGTAAGCATTATCCGGTATCCGTGTAAACAATAGATACTAGAACTCCAACCTTCAGTTTCTGTTCCTGAATGAACTTTTAACAATGTGTTATCATAAGGCATAGAAGAGATAAATAATTTATACAATTGCATTATTGTTCATTAAGCATTAGATCCCAGTATTATTAGTCCTCGTGTAGCAAAACAATAGATACTAGAACTCTAAACCAACCTTCAGTTTCTGTTCCTGAATGTGGCAACATTTACACATACATGTGTTATCATAAGGCATAGAAGAGATAAATATAATTTATACAATTGCATTATTGTTCATTAAGCATTAGATCCCAGTATTATTAGTCCTCGTGTAGCAAAACAATGGAGAACTCTAAACAACAGTTTCTGTTCCTGAATATGGCAATTTTACACATTCTTGTGTTATCATAAGGCATAGAAGAGATAAATATAATTTATACAATTGCATTATTTATTAAGCATTAGACATTATTGGTAGCAAAACAATAGATACTAGAACTCTAAACCAACCTTCAGTTTCTGTTCCTGAATGTGGCAACATTTACACATACATGTGTTATCATAAGGTATAGAAGAGATAAATATAATTTATACAATTGCATTATTGTTCATTAAGCATTAGATCCCAGTATTATTAGTCCTCGTGTAGCAAAACAATAGATACTAGAACTCTAAACCAACCTTCAGTTTCTGTTCCTGAATGTGGCAACATTTACACATACATGTGTTATCATAAGGCATAGAAGAGATAAATATAATTTATACAATTGCATTATTATTTATTAAGCATTAGATCCCATTATTAGTCCTCGTGTAGCAAAACAATAGATACTAGAACTCTAAACCAACCTTCAGTTTCCGTTCCTGAATGTGGCAACATTTACACATACTTGTGTTATCATAAGGCTTAGAAGAGATAAATATAATTTATACAATTCCGTTATTGTTCATTAAGCATTAGATCCGGCATTATTAGTCCTCGTGTAGCAAAACAATAGATACTAGAACTCTAAACCAACCTTCAGTTTCCGTTCCTGAATGTGGCAACATTTACACATACTTGTGTTATCATAAGGCTTAGAAGAGATAAATATAATTTATACAATTGCATTATTGTTCATTAAGCATTAGATCCCAGTATTATTAGTCCTCGTGTAGCAAAACAATAAATACTAGAACTTCAAACCAACCTCCAGTTTCCGTTCCTGAATGTGGCAACATTTACACATACTTGTGTTATCATAAGGCATAGAAGAGATAAATATAATTTATAGAATTGATTTATTATTTATTAAGCATTAGAAATTATTAGTCCTCGTGTAGCAAAACAATAGATACTAGAACTCTAAACCAACCTTCAGTTTCCGTTCCTGAATGTGGCAACATTTACACATACTTGTGTTATCATACGGCAAAGAAGAGATAAATATAATTTATACAATTGCATTATTGTTTATTAAGCATTAGATCCTTGTATTATTAGTCCTCGTGTAGCAAAACAATAGATACTAGAACTCTAAACCAACCTTCAGTTTCTGTTCCTGAATGTGGCAACAGTTACACATACTTGTGTTATCATACGGCAAAGAAGAGATAAATATAATTTATACAATTGCATTATTGTTTATTAAGCATTAGATCCCGGTATTATTTGTCCTCGTGTAGCAAAACAATAGATACTAGAACTCTAAACCAACCTTCAGTTTCTGTTCCTGAATGTGGCAACATTTACACATACTTGTGTTATCATAAGGCTTAGAAGAGATAAATATAATTTATACAATTGCATTATTGTTCATTAAGCATTAGATCCCAGTATTATTAGTCCTCGTGTAGCAAAACAATAAATACTAGAACTTCAAACCAACCTCCAGTTTCCGTTCCTGAATGTGGCAACATTTACACATATATGTGTTATCATAAGGCATAGAAGAGATAAATATAATTTATAGAATTGATTTATTATTTATTAAATAGAAATATTAGTATAGAATTAAATAGAAGTAATTATCCATTATTGTTTCAATTAGGTTTTATTAATGCTTCAGTTCTATTATACTTGAAATTTTACCATTAAATTTTTATCCTTGCCTTAATGGTAGAAGTTTGCGGCAACTAGTTTCGTAATATCATTATTTCCGCCGGTATTCAGTATTAGAAATTCAAAATAATTGCTTGATACGAATGTGTTAATCATCATTCACGGATTACTAAAATTTTCACGAGGACCACTTGTTGCGGAACAGTGATAAAGACAATTCTGGTATAATTAATATTTATTAAATATCAGTAATCTTGTAATTTTATGAAGTAATTAATTTTAAAAAACATAAATACTGAGACTAAGTGAAAGAAATTGATATCCACTTACCAGCAAAATAACTTTTGAAATTTTAAATTTAAAATCTAATTTTTAAATTAAATAGAAGTAATTATCGTTTTGATTATGTTAGCCTTAATATATTAATACAAGCATATATTCTATTTTATAGCACGATAAAGGCTAATTGTTTTCGAGCTTTCAATTTAAGAGATTTTAATTTTTTTTTTAAATTTTGAAAATGTCAGTTATTTTTAAAGTTTTAGTTTGCAGATCAAAACAAATATTTCACTTTCCTTTCATGTAAAAAAATAGTTATTACTATACCTATTTCAATGGTTCTTGCAGGTAAATGAATATTATACTTAAAATTGGTGTATTTTTCGTTTTATATAAAAACTAGACGACCCGACAGACGTTGTCCTGCTTTAACGTTGTAAATCCAAAAATTGTAAAATGTTTTTAAATATATTATAAATTAAACCCTTTTGATGGAAAAGTAAGGAAAAAATATTTTAAAAATACCGGATTCTACCACGCGTATAGTCATCAAAAACGTAATTAGATTAAATTAAATTCCCACATCGTCTGTACGGGAATTTGATCCTTGAACTTGTCCTACTGAAGCCCGTTGCACTGACCATTGTGCCACAGATAGCAGGGTTTCAAGCAATAGTATAATAATCTCAATAAGAGAGCAATTCTGGATTTTTAATAAAAAACATTTTATATTAGATCAAATTGTGAATATAAACCATTCTCGAATTCACTTAATTACATACACAAAATTTCATCAAAATCAGTCCAGCCGTTTAGAAGGAGTTCTGTTACAAACACACGGACAGAGAATTTTATATATAAAGACACATTACTTAAAATTACAGAGATGAATAATTTTAAAGCTAGAGTTATTAAAGAACTTGTAAAAAATATTTTATTAAGAGCAGAACTTTTTATTTTATTTTGAAAAAAAAGCTGTTTTATAAAAAGTTTTAAGTCAGAGTATTTTATATATAAAGGTACATTACTTAAAATTACAAAGCTGAATAATTTTAAAGCTAGAGTTATTAAAGAACTTGTAAAAAATGTTTTATAAAGATCAGAACTTTTTGTTTTATTATGAACAGAAAAAAAGCTGTTATATAAAAAGTTTTAAGTGTCGTAAAGTACTATGTCCCCTTAACATTTTAAACGAAAACAGACACTATGAAGTACAGTAAATAAAAAAAATACATATCAACAGAGAATAATTTATTAGAGCTGGAATCAAATTGAATGTCCGCTGAAGATCTTTCACTACTACAAAAGATTTATTCAAAGCGTCGCGTCTTAGAAACAAAATGGCACACCGTGTCAAGTCTTGCATACTTAAGTGGATAAACAGATCAATTCCTCAGTTGTTTATATGAATGCGGCTGACCTCTCGTAATTATCGCCACTAAAAAAGAAACCAGGATTTTTGTTTTGCTTGTTCTTTACT
>CM063508.1:127782227-127797227 GCA_032207245.1 Pardosa pseudoannulata | reverse complement strand
CATAGATTTTAAGGATTAGCATGTTAGAAGGAATTGTGATATTTGACCAAAACTTAAATATAGATAAAATTTTATGTTAATATGTATAAATATATGTTGCACGGTGTTTTCTTATTACAACATCAGATGGTACTGTCTTTGTACATGAGTTTTGTTTATGTGTCTTTATATAAAACTTCACTTCATGTCTAGACTCTGTGGTAATTCATTTTATTCCACATTTATTCAGAAATAGGTATTAAAAAAATAAAAATGTGTATAATGTTTCAGGCATTTCATTTGGTTAAGTGATAAAATAAGTTTATGATATTGAATATATTTTGATAAATATTTATGTATTTTGAATATAATTGCATACTGAAGTAAAAATATAATTTTCTGCATAATCACCTCGAAAATGTCTCTAGGAAATGAATGCGCTAAGCAACCTATATGCAATTTATGTACAAATTGAAGGGAGCACATCACCTTTTAAACATTCAAAAATTCAAATTTTTGATTTTTACATTTTTAAGGTTTTTGGACACTTCTGAATTTTTTAAAACAAACCGAATAGGAAATATTCGAATTAGAACTTGTAAAACTGTACAATATTTGCCTTAGTATGATATATTTTAAGGATTAGCATGTTGGACGGAAAAGAGATATTTGACCAAAACTTTAATATAGATAAAATTTTATGTTAATATATACAAATATATGTTACACGCTATTTTCTTACTGCAATATCAGATGGTACTGTCTTTGTACATAAGTTTTGTTCATGTGCCTGTATATAAACCTTCACTTCATGTCTAGACTCTATGGTAATTCATTTTATTCCGCATTTATTCAGAAATAGGTATTACAAAAATAAAATAATGTGTATATTGTTTCAGACATTTATGTTGGTCAAGTAATAAAGTAATTTATAATATTGAATATATTTTAATAAATCTTTATGTATTTTGAATATAATTGAATACGGAATTAAAAGTATAATTTTCTGCACAATTACCTCGAAAATGTCTCTAGAATCGCTACCCATATGCGAGTTTTATGCATATTTAAGGGGGGACATTACCTTTAAACATTCAAAAATTCCAATTTTTGATTTTTACATTTTCAATGTTCTTGAATATTTCTGAATTCTTTAAAACAAACCGCCTAGAAATATTTGAGTTAGAACTTGTAAAACAGTACAATATTTGCATTTAATATCATAGATTTTAAGGATTAGCATGTTAGAAGGAATTGTGATATTTGACCAAAACTTAAATATAGATAAAATTTTATGTTAATATGTATAAATATATGTTGCACGGTGTTTTCTTATTACAACATCAGATGGTACTGTCTTTGTACATGAGTTTTGTTTATGTGTCTTTATATAAAACTTCACTTCATGTCTAGACTCTGTGGTAATTCATTTTATTCCACATTTATTCAGAAATAGATATTATAAAAAACAAAATAATGTGTATATTGTTTCAGACATTCCTTTTGGTCAAGTGATAAAATAAGTTTATGATTTCGAATATATTTTATTAAATCTTTATGTGTTTTGCATATATAATTGCATACGGAAGTAAAAATATAATTTTCTTCACAATCATCTGAAAAATGTCTCTAGAAAATGAATGCGGTCCTCAACCTATATGCAATTTATGTACAACTCGAAGGGGCACATCACTTTTAAACATCCAAAAATTCAAAATTTTTATTTTTTATTTTTAATGTTCTTGGATATTTCTAAATTCTTTAAAACAAACCACATAGAAATATTCGAATTAGAACTTGTAAAACTGTACAATATTTGCATTAATATGATATATTTTAAGGATTAGCATGTTGGACGGAAAAGAGATATTTGACCAAAACTTTAATATAGATACAATTTTATGTTAATGTATACAAATATATGTTACACGGTGTTTTTCTTATTGCAACATCAGATGGTACTGTCTTTGTTCAATAAGTTTTGTTCATGTGTCTATATATCAACCTTCACTTCATGTCTAGACTCTGTGGTATGTCATTTTATTCCACATTTATTCAGAAATAGATATTAAAAAACTAAAATGTGTATAATGTTTTAGACATTTTTTTGTCAAGTATAAAATAAGTTTGTGATATTGAATATATTTTAATAAATCTTTACGTATATTGAATATAATTACATACAGAAGTAAAAATATAATTTTCTGCACAATCACCTCGAAAATGTCTCCAGAAAATTAATACGGTTGGCAACCTAAATGCAATTTATGTACAACTTGAAGGAAGCTCATCACTTTTAAACTTTAAAATATTCATTTTTTTTATTTTTACATTTTTAATGTTCTTGGATATTTCTGAATTCTTTAAAACAAACTGCATGGAAATATTCGAATTAGAACTTGTAAAACTGTACAATATTTGCCTTAGTATGATATATTTTAAGGATTAGCATGTTGGACGGAAAAGAGATATTTGACCAAAACTTTAATATAGATAAAATTTTATGTTAATATATACAAATATATGTTACACGCTATTTTCCTATTAAAACATCAGATACTACTGTCTTTGTACATGAGTTTTGTTTATGTGTCTGTATATAAACCTTCACTTCATGTCTAGACTCTGTGGTAATTCATTTTATTCCACATTTATTCAGAAATAGGTATTAAAAAAATAAAATAATTTGTATATTGTTTCAGACATTTCTTTTGTTCAAGTTATAAAATAAGTTTGTGATATTGAATATATTTTAATAAATCTTTACGTATATTGAATATAATTGAATACGGAATTAAAAGTATAATTTTCTGCACAATTACCTCGAAAATGTCTCTAGAAAATTAATGCGGTCAGCAAACTATGTGCAATTTATGTACAACTTGAAGGAAGCACATCACTTTTAAACTTTAAAATATTCATTTTTTTTATTTTTACATTTTTAATGTTCTTGGATATTTCTGAATTCTTTAAAACAAACTGCATGGAAATATTCGAATTAGAACTTGTAAAACTGTACAATACTTGCATTAATATCATATATTTAAGGATTAGCATGTTGGACGGAAAAGAGATTTTTGACCAAAACTTTAATATAGATAAAATTTTACTTTAATATGTATAAATATATGTTGCACGGTGTTTTCTTATTACAACATCAGATGGTACTGTCTTTGTACATGAGTTTTGTTTATGTGTCTTTATATAAAACTTCACTTCATGTCTAGACTCTGTGGTAATTCATTTTATTCCACATTTATTCAGAAATAGGTATTAAAAAAATAAAATAATGTGTATATTGTTTCAGACATTTGTTTTGTTCAAGTTATAAAATAAGTTTATGATATTGAATATAATTTAATAAATCTTTACGTATATTGAATATAATTACATACAGAAGTAAAAATATAATTTTCTGCACAATCACCTCTAAAATGTCTCTAGAAAATGAATTCGGTCGGTCCTCAACCTAAATGCAATTCATGTACAACTTGAAGGGGGCACATCACTTTTAAACATTCCAAAATTCAAATTTTTGATTTTTCATTTTTAATGTTGTTGGATATTTCTGAATGCTTTGAAATAAACCGCATGGGAATATTTGAATTAGAACTTGTAAAACTGTACAATATTTGCCTTAGTATGATATATTTTAAGGATTAGCATGTTGGACGGAAAAGAGATATTTGACCAAAACTTTAATATAGATAAAATTTTATGTTAATATATACAAATATATGTTACACGCTATTTTCTTACTGCAATATCAGATGGTACTGTCTTTGTACATAAGTTTTGTTCATGTGCCTGTATATAAACCTTCACTTCATGTCTAGACTCTATGGTAATTCATTTTATTCCGCATTTATTCAGAAATAGGTATTACAAAAATAAAATGTGTATAATGTTTTAGACATTTTTTTGGTTAAGTGATAAAATAAGTTTATGATTTTGAATATATTTTGATAAATATTTATGTATTTTGAATATAATTTCATACAGAAGTAAAAATATAATTTTCTGCATAATCACCTCGAAAATGTCTCTAGGAAATGAATGCGCTAAGCAACCTATATGCAATTTATGTACAAATTGAAGGGAGCACATCACTTTTAAACTTTAAAATATTCATTTTTTTTATTTTTACATTTTTAATGTTCTTGGATATTTCTGAATTCTTTAAAACAAACTGCATGGAAATATTCGAATTAGAACTTGTAAAACTGTACAATATTTGCCTTAGTATGATATATTTTAAGGATTAGCATGTTGGACGGAAAAGAGATATTTGACCAAAACTTTAATATAGATAAAATTTTATGTTAATATATACAAATATATGTTACACGCTGTTTTCTTATTACAACATCAGATGGTACTGTCTTTGTACATAAGTTTTGTTCATGTGCCTGTATATAAACCTTCACTTCATGTCTAGACTCTATGGTAATTCATTTTATTCCGCATTTATTCAGAAATAGGTATTACAAAAATAAAATAATGTGTATATTGTTTCAGACATTTATGTTGGTCAAGTAATAAAGTAATTTATAATATTGAATATATTTTAATAAATCTTTATGTATTTTGAATATAATTGAATACGGAATTAAAAGTATAATTTTCTGCACAATTACCTCGAAAATGTCTCTAGAAAATTAATACGGTTGGCAACCTAAATGCAATTTATGTACAACTTGAAGGAAGCTCATCACTTTTAAACTTTAAAATATTCATTTTTTTTATTTTTACATTTTTAATGTTCTTGGATATTTCTGAATTCTTTAAAACAAACTGCATGGAAATATTCGAATTAGAACTTGTAAAACTGTACAATATTTTCATTAATATCATAGATTTTAAGGATTAGCATGTTAGAAGGAATTGTGATATTTGACCAAAACTTAAATATAGATAAAATTTTATGTTAATATGTATAAATATATGTTGCACGGTGTTTTCTTATTACAACATCAGATGGTACTGTCTTTGTACATGAGTTTTGTTTATGTGTCTTTATATAAAACTTCACTTCATGTCTAGACTCTGTGGTAATTCATTTTATTCCACATTTATTCAGAAATAGGTATTAAAAAAATAAAATAATGTGTATATTGTTTCAGACATTTGTTTTGTTCAAGTTATAAAATAAGTTTATGATATTGAATATAATTTAATAAATCTTTACGTATATTGAATATAATTACATACAGAAGTAAAAATATAATTTTCTGCACAATCACCTCTAAAATGTCTCTAGAATCGCTACACATATGCGAGTTTTATGCATATTTAAGGGGGGACATTACCTTTAAACATTCAAAAATTCCAATTTTTGATTTTTACATTTTCAATGTTCTTTAATATTTCTGAATTCTTTAAAACAAACCGCATAGAAATATTTGAGTTAGAACTTGTAAAGCTGTACAATATTTGCATTTAATATCATGGATTTTAAGGATTAGCATGTTAGAAGGAATAGAGATATTTGACCAAAACTTTAATACAGATAAAATTTTATATTAATATATACAAATATATGTTACACGATGTTTTCTTATTACAACATCAGATGGTACTGTCTTTGTACATGAGTTTTCTCCATGTGTCTGTATATAAACCTTCACTTTATGTCTAGACTCTATGGTAATTCATTTTATTCCACATTTATTCAGAAATAGGTATTAAAAAAATAAAATAATTTGTATATTGTTTCAGACATTTCTTTTGTCCAGCTATAAAATAAGTTTATGATTTTGAATATATTTTAATAAATATTTATGTTTTTTGAATATAATTGCATACAGAAGTAAAAATATAATTTTCTGCACAATTACCTCGAAAATGTCTCTAGAAAATTAATGCGGTCAGCAAACTATGTGCAATTTATGTACAACTTGAAGGAAGCACATCACTTTTAAACATTCAAGAATTCGAATTTTTGATTTTTACGTTTTTAATGTTTTTGGACACTTCTGAAGTCTTTAAAACAAACTTCATGGAAATATTCGAATTAGAACCTGTAAAACTGTACAAATTTTACATTTAATATCATAGAATTTAAGGAAATTATTTAAAACTCTCAATGCATTTTATTCAGAATCGTATTTTTCAACTTGTGCTCACTCTAAATAGAAAAAAATATTGCATATATTTATTTCAAATTTTCACAGTAAATGCATTATAGACCTATGATAAAACTATATATAAATTTTTTTGTTGTTGCTTATTTTATTTTGTATTTATAGTATTTAAAATGGAATTTTTAAACATTATTTTAACATTCTTTTGAAAATTCAATTTTCAAAAAATTTCTGGTGAATTTTGTTTAAAGTTAAATTTATGTCTAAAGTTGTTGTAAATCTGAGTACAATGTGTCAAAAAAGTTATAAAACTTCTGAAACAATCTCTGACTTTTCACTTTATTAAAAAAGTTCTTATTTTTTAGAAACAAAGTAAATACATCAAAAGTAATTAACTAAAAATATAGAAAAAATTCTCATGTATTTACTATAATAATTAAAAAAGATATGATAAGGAAAAAAATGAGAAAAAAAATCTTCCATTTAAAACTACTTAAAGGTGATGTGTCTGTCCCCTTAACTTCCAAAATTTGATGACTCATTTGATAAAACAGTGTAGATTTGTATAAACTAAACTCCTCGGTGCAACAGCCCTAGGGAGCCAAGGCCTACGATGCCAATCTCCGTTTACGTGACCAAGGGCCATAGAGTGCGAAGCATATGTTCCGGTTAGGTGGTCAATCTTAGGCTAAACCCCCAGTGTATAGTTCCCAAGCACGCTTGATCCTCAGTATATATATATATATATATATATATATGCATATATATATGTATATATATATGTATATGTATATATGTATATGTATATATGTATATGTATATGTGTATATGTATATATATATATATGTATATATATATGTATATGTATATATATATATGTATATATATGTATATATATGTATATATGTATATATATATGTATATATATGTATATATATATATATATATACATAAATACATATATATGTATATATACACATAAATAAATATATATATATATATATATATATATATATATATATATACATATATATATATATATATATATAGTTCATCTACCCACTGAAGGGATGAAAGGCTGAGTCAACCTTGCCCAGCCCGGGGATCAAACCTCGGACCTGTGGCGTGGGAACGCGAAGCGATCATAGCATCGGAGCATTCATATATGTCGTGTCGAAATATTAGAATGATTCTACTTATTTTTTTTATTTCATTGAAAAGTTTCGACAATTTTGAATAATAAGACGTAAATTTAATATCATTTTTAAGTCATTAAAAAATTTCTACGCCTATTAAAATCTAAATTTTTTCTACTTAATTTAATCTAAACCTTCGAATTAATTGTGTACATGAAATTATCTTTCCGTACTTTTATTCTTTTCCAATTAAAGTGGGTAAACAACTCTTTGTTAACGTTTTGTAAGTTATTAATCTGATTTTCCTCTGGAGATCTTCTTGTGAGATTTGTATAAAAGATACATAAATAAATGGTCACTTCCTTTTGTAAACATATTTTGTAAACGTATATATTTATCAAATTAATATTTCTAACAATTCTACAACGGAAACATCCATCAAAACAAGCTGTTAAAACTTGCAATTTCAGACTAAGTAATACTGCATTTATACAATGAAGTTTCAGCCTTGAAACAAATTTAAGCTGATTTTAATAAGTAAATTTTCAAAAAGATTTGTTATTTTTTTCACAGTTCATATTTTATTGAAAATGCTACTTTAATACAAATTATACGGAATACAACGCTTTACTTCAAACCATTATGCTACACTGTCAAGTAAATTAATTCACATACACTGAAAGAAAATGTCACTGAACTCCATTAAGTTGACTTATTTCGAAAGCAAAGTAGAGACTTAAGAGAAAGATAAGCTAAGTATTCTTTGATGTTTTAAAAGCATTATCTATACTAAGGAAAAGTCTTTCATTCAAGTCTTTCAATAGTGTTATTTATTTCCACAGAAACGCTAATGAAGTAATGTATCAATACAGTGGAATTTGCATTAGAAATTCAATTTCAAGTTTCTGTTATTTCAATCAAAGTTGTACCTTTACGTGAAACTACAGAAAATTTAGCAGTTGAAATATTCGAAAAATTCAAAATAAGAAGTTTTCTTTTATTTTCATGTATAGAAACTCTGATATAACTTAGATATGAAAGAATAACTAATATTTTTACTTAGCATATTACTAGACTACAATAGTTTAGAATTATTATTTTGTCACAAATTATTGAAGAAAATATTAGAAACTAGCATATAGCCCGTCATATGACGGGTTCAGTAAATTTTTAAATTTTCCAGAATTGTAAAGAACCTTATGAGGCAGGGAAAAAATGGTTTGTTTTTTGGCTGAGAATTATCTGGTTCACGCTCAATAATTTGATTATCTTTATACTCCTCTAAAGTCTCCCGATACTGTAAATGCAGTTTAGAATCGCGTTGAATTGCTTTAGAAAGATAATTCAAAGTTTTCTTAGCTACGTCGAAATTATCGTTAAGGTCTTCTAAATTTTTTTGGTTACAGTAATTAATAGAAGTAAAGGAATAAAACTATCATTAACTATCAACATGGAGGTAGATAGAATTTGTTGTTAATACCGATGATAAAATTTTAATTGCAACAAAAAATAATCGATGATTAAATTATGTATAATTATTATATATAATTATGGACAGTATGTGTATAATTAAAACAGAGTGTAAAGTGATTAGCACTACACATGAGTTGAGCAACAGTCATTTTACTTAATGCAGTTTATTTTGTTATATAAATAATATATATATTTTTAATTTAAAGCTGATAAGTACTTTACCCATTTCTATTATGTAAAATGTATCTAATAATGCAACATTTCCTCTTTTCTTTATCTTCGATATTAATATGCATACTTAAGACTCTTCCTATTTCATGCTAAAAGGATATATGTATTAATGGATATTCAAATCCGAACCACGTGACTAAGTCCATTTCGGCTGTTGGACTGAATATCTTTCAATTTTAATATCATCAAAAGTCGCTACAACAATTCTTTTTGTACATAGAATTAATAAGGCAAAAGAAGCTGCTATGTTTTTATTGTTTAAAGGGGCTCATTACTTTTAAACCGCCAAAAATTTGGTTTTCCAATTTTTACATTTATAAAATCTCTGAATATTTCTGAATCATTTATTACAAATCCCATTGAATTATTCGAATTAGAACCTATAGAACTATACAATCTTTGCATTTAACACATTGTTTGCGGGTACATTTCGCAGCGGTATTGTACAGGGAGCTGGCGTTTTGCTCGAAATTTAGTTATTAAGTTAAATCTCAATAGATAAAAAATTATTTAATTTTTTAACCAACTTTACGTATTTTATATTGAAATAAATAAACAAATATATAAATAGACAAATAAACAAATATATATATATATATATATATATAATATATAAATATACATGTCATATCTAAAAAAGGGGGTAGTTGGAAATTGAGTTAAAAGCGATTTTAATAAGGGAACTCTTTTATAATAATAAAATAAATGAAAAAGACCCACGCTCGCGAAAGCTTTTAGGATAATTCGGTCAGACGGAAGCATATATGAACTATTTGATGAGCTTGCAAACAGATAAGATCGTGGCCGAAATCGTCAAATTCTAGAACCCTGTTTTCTGACAAACCTTGCTCTATTTTTATTTTCTATTTTTTTTTAAATTTGTATTCATCTTAACAAAATTTCAATCTTTTTTTTGTTAAAAATTGATTTGAAATTTGGTACAATTCCGCTAGGAAATTTACCCACACACAATGTGTTAAATTTTTGAAACAAGCTCTCGTTTTTCCCTATATATGTAAAATCTCTTATTTTTTAGAAACAAAATATATTCCGTAAGACTAATTAAATAAAAATAGAGAATATATGTTGTAAATCAGATGTATTTACGAAAATAATTAAAAAGGACATGATAAGGCGACAGATAACAAAAAAATCTTTCGTTAAATGTGATGCTTGCCTTTAAGGAATTCTTGTTTATGACTTACTATATTTGTTATTATATTTTAAGTTTGTATCTTCTTAAAGGTAAAATGTTTACCACATTATCCACCTCCCTGGATAAATCCCGTATTTGCATGTCTCCTAACAAGCGCGATATAACGACGGTCTTCAGCATATGTATAAAGAGTACAAAATAATACGACTTTTCCTCATTTCTTTATCTTCGATATCAATATGCATACTTAAGCCTCTTCCTATTTCATGCCAAAAATCTCGTGCACGGGTGTATTTATGGACATCAAATCCAAACCACGTGACCAAGTCCGATCCGGAACGGACTCGTGTTATCGCAAGACAGCTCCAGGCATTGTACGCTGCCGGAGTTTAGTAATGACAGGTTCTATCTTGTGATCTTAATATCAACAAAAGTCGCTGCAACAATTCGATCGAATCCCGGCAAAAGTGCCTTGTAGGTCTCCAGATCAAAACGCATTGTGTGGGAAGGTGGAGGAAATTATTTTTTTCCGAAACGCATTGTTTCCGAGATTAAGGGCTTTTGTAACGCAGTGTGTCATTTCTGCAACAGCCCGTGTTTACGTGACGGAACGCGGCATAGGTTGTAATTGAGGGTCCTTATTGTTCGCGTGCACTGAAAATAAATAGGGGCGTTCTCTGCTGGATTCGTTGTCAGTCGCTTCTACGGGCTTCTGAGAACTTCAACACAGATGCGCCATCTATGTTGCTTTTCTTTTGTTGGTTTCCTCATTTAGAGGGCTTTGAGGTAATTAGTTTAAATACTTCTGCTGCCACACGATATTAACTTTTATATCCTGAAACATATTCTACAGTTAACTAAAAGTACTGAATTTATTCATGTATCAGCTAATTATGAAGGTAAAGGAAACATTAATTTTACTGAAGTGGCAGCAACCCAGAATGACCATATTTTTTTATTCAGTTGTCTACTTTAGAGAGCATTGAAATAATGAAACATCGTTGTTGCATACGATATATTTCGAATGACAAACTCTAATTTGGTAATTAGAATTAATAGATTTATTCACTTATCATATAATTATGAATGAATAAGAGGCATTAATTTTACAGTTAAGGTAGATGGGTACTGATCATACTGAATTCCTTTAGAGCAGTATTAACCTATGCAGAAAACAGTACTACTGATTGACAGATTGCTTAGAAAGTTTTCGTTTAACAGGTTAAGCATGTGATCGTATAGATAATTTTTTATGGTTATGTTTGGTTTAAGTCTTAATAAAAGAGAAAATATAGTTAGTTTTAAATTATCTGTGAAATATTTGGTATACTCCTTCTACAACATAAAAATTAGCATTTAAATGTTATTATTTTTTAATAAAAATGTTTCAACCGTAGAATATTTTCCAATCTATTATAAATAAAGTTTATCTAAAGAAATCTATAAATGCAAGCCGTCCCTCGGTTTTTGTTCCCCAAAAGTATTTTTTCGTTGTTAATTTTGAAATACACAAAAGGGATCTATATTATAGATATAATATATGATTATTGTAACAGATTATACTTATGTTAGGTAATTGAATAGATATTTAATTGAATAGATATTTGGCTCAAGCATGTCATTAGCTAAAAACATGCATCAAAATTGCATAATTTTAGGCATTGTGTTGTATCTCTTACTTTTGTAATACATGGTTATAGTTTGATGTGAATGATACAGTGGTTTATAAACGATCATTCCTTTTTTTGCAGAAAAATATATTGATGTTACATTAGCTATGCTTTTTAAAGTCTTTAAGACTGATATGATTTTAAATTACATGTTGGACTGATCTTTAGACAACAGGATATCCAAACTGAATGACCGTATCTTCCTTCACAGAGAAAATGTACTGATAGTTTTATATTGGACATACACTTTAAAATCTTTTAGATGACAGATTGGCCTTCAATCATTTCAACAAAATGCAATATCAAAAATCTCAAACATTTAACACGGATCAGGACAACAGGACAACAAGACAACAGACAACAGGACAGCCAAACTGAACGACCATATCTTCCTTTACAGAGAAAATGTACTAATGGTTTTATATTGGACATGCACTTTAAAATCCTTCAGATTACAGTTTGGCCTTCACTCATTTCAACAAAATGCAATATCAAAAATCTCAAACATTTAACACTGATCTTTAGTCAACAGGACAGCCAAACTAATCGACTTTATATTGGAAAATGCACTTTAAAATCTTTCAGATGACAGATTGGCCTTCACTCATTTCTACAAAATGCAATATCAAAAATCTCAAACATTTAACTTTGATCTTTAGACAACAGGAAAGCCAGACTGAACGACCGTATCTTCCTTTACAGAGAAAATGTAATAATGGTTTTATATTGGACATGCACTTTAAAATCTCTTAGATGACAGATTGGCCTTCACTCATTTCAATAAAATGCAATATCAAAAATCTCAAACATTTAACACTGATCTTTAGACGACAGGACAGCCAAACTGAATGACCGTATCTTCCTTTACAGAGAAAATATACTAAGGGTTATATATTGGACATGCACTTTAAAATCTTTCAGATGACAGATTAGCTTTCACTCATTTCAACAAAATTCAATATTAAAAATCTGAAACATTTAACACTGATCTTTAAACAACAGGGCAGCCAAACTGAACGACCGTATCTTCCTTTACAGAGAAAATGTAATAATGGTTTTATATTGGACATGCACTTTAAAATCTCTTAGATGACAGATTGGCCTTCACTAATTTCAACAAAATGCTATATCAAAAATTTCAAACATTTAACACTGATCTTTAGACAACAGGACAGCTATACTGAACGGCCCTATCTTTCTTTACAGAAAAAATGTACTAATGCTTTTATATTATACATGTATAACGTTGATTTATAATCAGCCTCTTGAAATTTAGATGTTAAGAAATTGTTCTTAATTATAAACTTTAAGATTTATTATTGTTGGTAAAGCAGCTGTGTAGGTTACAACCATGGCGGACATCGACAACCATACATATGTTGCCAACATTCGTTTTCACAAGTTAACATAAACTAAGCGATTACAATTCTTTCATCGATATACAATGTGAACCTTACACAAGCACTTTAAAATATTTCAGATGACAGATTGGCCTTCACTGATATGCAACACTTGAAATCTAAAACATTTAACACTGATCTTTAAACAACAGGACAGCCAGACTCGACTTTTTTTTTTAAAGAAGAACTGGAATTGAATACAAGAGAGGTATTTCTGTTTGTTCACTGGGTCAGTGACATCTAAGGATTCTTAAAAACTGTCTCAAAAGTTTTTGACTCCAGAGAAAACAATACATAATGAAATCGACAGTAATAAATTTCTATTGTTTTTTATTCAAAATGAGATTGATTCTAATGGAAAACTACAATATAAATAATAAGAATCTATTTGAATCGATAACCTTATGAATAATTTTTCGATTATGTGTCTTTATTATTGCAACAGAAAAAGGAAAAAAAAATATTACAAGATCGGCAACAAATATTTTTATCTAAAAATAATATTATTTACATTTATACATATTCTATAAAAATAGAACTTTGAATGACTCATATGTGTTTTATATAAAGTTCATTCAGACATTTATCACACAAAGAAAGGCATTTCAGCTTGTTGTGGTCATGTATTAATTTATAATTTTTTACATTCATTCTAAATCCTCGACATATTTCTTCACAAATCTTATATGTATAAAAATAATTAGAAAACCTATAAAAAGAAAAAAAAACACATTAGAAGTACATCATAAACAAACATTGAACAAGATGTTAGTGCTGTCAGTTAGACAAATTAGAATTCTAAGAAAATCTACTAAGTGTAAAAACAAGTCAAAACTATTGTTAAAAGTTCACAAGCAAAATATATATTAGAACTATATCAATTACCGAACTTCATCTACATATAAAAATATGGCATTATCAGTTATTTTGCTGTTGTATTAAGTTAGAACGTTACCAGTATGATCGAAGATTTCTACGTAGTAAATTATATGTTATAAAACAGAAATATACTATACTTTCAGTTTGTTATGTGGAAATAATATAATCATTATTAGTTATTCATATTTCTATCTTTTCTACTTTCCCAAAATTTTAA
The DNA here is from genome assembly GCA_032207245.1 of Pardosa pseudoannulata. Lineage (NCBI taxonomy): Eukaryota > Metazoa > Arthropoda > Arachnida > Araneae > Lycosidae > Pardosa > Pardosa pseudoannulata. Next base: position 127,783,003 of record CM063508.1, on the reverse strand, counting down.
TAAAATGTTTACATATAGAGGTATATTTCACAATTTGAATTAACAGTTTAGAAACAAATATTTTAAAATGCCCTCTTTTATTCAAACATTTATTCAATAAATTTTTTTTATATATTAGTGTGTGTGTGTGTTTAATCTATACATTATTATCTATCTTTTCTTTTATTTCATCCTATTATAATAATTATTTAGACGGTTAAGCATATTTCCAAATTTACTTAAAACCAATGCTGACCAAATAATCACCAAGGAATTGGTATCCAAATTATAAAAGTGTTAAAAGCTTTAATAATACATAATTAAAGGTTCTAAGAATATAATTTTTTATCTACTACTCAAAAACCGTTTTTGATTGTATACTTAGTTGATGCAGAAATAAATAAACTTTTCGGAATATATATATATATATATATATATATATATATATATAATATATATATATATATATATATATATATATATACATTAGAAGATACCATAGCATTTTCTAAAATGAATTCAAATTTTTAGGAATTAATTGTGATTCAGAAATTTTAAGCCTAAATTTTTGGTGTCCTTTATTTAGTGAAGCCCTGAATTAGGGCTAAAACTGCATAGATCTAAATAAAATACTATTAATTATGTATACATTTACAAATGTGTTTAAACATCTATATTCTTAATTCAACTCTTTTTTCTCGACACATAAACTGTATCCACTTAATATTGTATTCAGAAATTGTCTTAACTAGTTTTATGAAAACATAATTATTATGTACTCACAATAAGAAGTTTTC
>CM063508.1:127749727-127777227 GCA_032207245.1 Pardosa pseudoannulata | reverse complement strand
AAATATATTATATATTGATAAATATATAATATATTTACTATAATTAAGTACTATAATAAAGTAGGATATTGATAAATTTTCCAATATCACTATTGCTATTATAATGGTTTGAAGAAATTAATTCAATATAGAAAATACAAAAATAATTTTATTAGTACGTGAAACATTACATTTTATTAGTACATATTGCTATGAGTTATATCTAGACATTCAAGGCAAAGAAAATGTGAATCAAAGCTATCGGAACAATTTGTGACCACTTTTTTAGTCAAATTCTTTGCTCTAGTTCTTCATAGCTGCTTTGAATGTTAAAGAATGAGAGTAATCACTTAGCAATCGAAGCACGATTGTTTGAAAAAAAAGGACAATCGTAACAATTGCCGACCACGCCGTGGGAGTCACCGGTGACCTCCCACGAGGAAAACTGCTTCAAGAATGATTTTATAACTTATTTTATTTGCTGAAAATAATATTTCAGCATATGCATCTCACAATAAAAAGTTCACGTCTGCTCCTTGGGCAAACCATCGAAAATGCGTCTGACAGTCAACGCGTCAAAGAACTTTAATACCTAGAAATTAAATCTACGAAAAGAAACATTCAAGCTCCGTAGATCTACAATTGAAAATATTATCACTGGATTTTTTTTCCTGAGTCAGATATTTGGATTTATAAAATGACTAATCATCCGTCCAGATAAAGATGATCAAAATTTCAGCAGGAATTAATTTATTAAATTTCTCTAATCAGCTCCTGAGGTTCCTAAGGTTTTTCTGAAATAATCACACTAACATAAAAATGTTATTTAGTTTAATTTTAGTAGTTTTCGTTTTAAAAGTTTTATAAAAAATTCTGTAGGTTTAATATATTTGTTTAAGTTATAAAATGTATACCAAAATTTACTGTACTTAAAAAAAATATTTTTCTCACTTTAAAAATGGTAAAACAGTACCTATGAAAAGTATCTTCGGTCAATCAATTTTAGATATACTTAGTGCATACATACTTAGGGCTTTTTTAATGTGGGTCGACAGTTGGTAAGTTGTTTTTGGATAGCATAATATGAAGTCAGTTAAATAAGACCTTTCTTTATAAATTTCTTTGTAGTATTCAATATTTAGAGGGTCATAACACTTTTGATCAATCGAAAAATGAGTATGAATTTCATTTTTCAGATATTTTAAAAATCTTTAAAACTCGTAACCAATTGGTACTTTTTCCAACTCTATATAATAGATATCTCGTGTCATTAAAAAATATACAAATTATCTTTTAAAAAGAAATTTTATGAAGAGTTTTTTGCACTTTTTATTAGAATAAAAAAATAAATATACTTTTGTGAACAAGATATGAGAAAATAATTTAGACTTATAATGAAATTTCTTTAACTCTAATGTCTAGCGTCTCTCTTTTGGAGGGCAGTTAAAATAGTGAGTCGAAATTTTATGTTTATTTGGTAAGAGGATCCCTTTTTACTGAACGTAATCTTCTAAACAATTACCCAAATTTTCAAGTTTATACTTTAATTTATAATTTTATCATTTGAATCAACATTTTATGGCATTTTAAGCCTTGTATAAGAATTCAGTAGTCTTTTTCAGTAGATATTTCAACTGAAATCAGGACTAATAATTGTTGATTATTAAACTTTACTTTACAGTAGTGTGTTTACGTATAATAGTAAATAAATCTCTTTTCATGCAATTTTTCTTTTTTATATTTGACACTGTATGATATTTAAATTTTTGTTCATCACTAATGGAAACGGTGACAGTTGCATAAATTTCATATTTTACACCCAGACGTCCATAATAACTTAGATTTTAGGTATTCATCAATATATATTTGATAGAACTTGTAAACATTAATGATTTATTAAATATTAAATATTAATAAAATTTTATACCTACAGTATATATCCTTTAAATTCCGTGCATACATTATTAAATGCTAATCGACAGATAAAAGTAAGAAAATACTCTTAAATTTAATATTAGAAATTAAAAAATGTAATGACAAAAGTTAAATTATTTCCTAAGTCTTATTATGTATATTTAATTGAGTATACTGAAGTTATTAAGAATAGTTTAGGATATCGCACACGTATTAAGAAATACGAAATTTTAGAGGAAATTGTTTGAAATTGATGCATGTGCAAATAATTTAATTTATTCTGTCTTTCGAATAATCAGGAAACCTATTTTAGGGTAAAACCTAAGTGAAGATAGCATAGGTAAAAATAAATAATAAAACTGTGATAGGTCACAGCCTTCATGTTAATACTTTTTTACCTGCTGAAGAAGAAAATACTTCTTCTAACTTTGAGAACTATAAGTAATCTAATATCGGCGGAAACAGTTCTTGAAGAGGACACGATATTTTTTCAGATATTAAATGCAATATTTTAAAATTTTGAAGGAATGAAGCTGGAGAAATTCCAAAAACAAATATAGGAAGATGCTTAGGGATTTGTACTTTAATTAAAATTCCACATTTATATTTGCTTTCAGTAAAAAAAGAAGCATTTGCAGTTTTCATCTGCTTATTTATCGAAATTTTATCAAAAAAGCATTAGTAATAGTAGTAGGTACATCATGGTAAATCAACGACTCTCAAAATATGAGGCACATCCCCCAAAGTGGGGGACTTGCAAACCTACGTGGGGAGAGAAAATAGAAAAATCGAAAATAAAAGGTTATTTTAAAAAATTATTAATTTACTGAAAGGCAGCAAAACAAAATATATTCTGACATAATAAAAAATAAAATACACATTTATACTGATATAATGAACTTATAAATGTATCAGTAATGCACAATGAATTTGGTAATTAATTTATCAATACTAAATTAAGAACAAGTTTGTTAATTAGGCTCCCATGGTCTTGTCTTGCAGAGTAAAGTTTTTCAAAAGAAGGTTTAACATTAGAAACTGACCTTCTAAGTTATTTTTCTATATGTAGCTGAGATCTATTGCACGCAATACACTGTGTAATACGTTGTTATTGGCTGCACCAACGAGGACCATATACCTTAAAACAAAGGTTTAAGATGTTTTGGGTGTCCCCGGATGTACAATACACAGCAGCTCATAATATACAATGCAGTATAGTTAATACAGTAAAAATATCTCAAACTAACACATGCAAATACAAAACAGACAAAATAACACTGGGAATACAAAAAAAGTAATAATCATAAAATAAAATACGTTGTTATTGTACAGGGGGTGCATGATGAAAATTATGAGTGAAAATTTGGTTACATATATTGAAAGTTTGAGAAGCATAGTGGTAAATAATATGACTTGATGTAAAACTAAAACTCAATTATATATCTTAAGACATTTAGCAGATTAATCTTATTAAATTTTGTTACTTGCAATTAATTAATTATTATATGCAATGTAAAATGACACCGTTTAGGACATAGTTTCATTTACATATGAAAATGGGTAAAAATACATTTACAAAGTAAAGACTTACGGTCATCCAGATCCTTTCTGCATATGAAAAGAGCTCGGTTAGTACAAACATCATCTCTCCACTTGAATCCATTACTTCCGTCTAACATGGCACAACGCTCATAAACAGAATTAGGTTGTGTTGGCATCCAGTTTCTAAACCCAGAAACGCTACCATCAAGCCATCTGTAGTTTTTGTTGTCTTTAGGATCGTGTTGATACAGACCTATGAACCAGCGGACTCGTTGATACGATGACCCCATACCTTGAATTGTCTGTTAAAGAAAAATATCATCATTATTGATGCAAAAAAAAAATTGAAATTTTAATAACTTTTTATTATTTGCAAAACATTTTCCTGAACTTTTTTTATGTGTTTAGTATCAAATACCTTAATTTATATCAGTTGTAATCTGCGGGTGATATAGAAATAACGACAGATAATGCAAGCCAAAAATTTAAAATACATAGACAAAATACTTAATTAAACTCTTTACATTTTATTTTCCCTCTCTAATTTCTTTTAGCCCATCATCTAGTCTATTTTTTTAACAACGAATCGAGAAATTACCTGCTTTCCGAAGTAACGTGTTACACTTTGCTTTGGGAAAAAGTAGATTTTAGGCTTTTCCTGTACCGGAATTGCAGAACGTTTGTATAGACAAAATACTTAATGAATTAATAGTGAATTTTTCTACTATAATTTCTTTAAGCCAAGCCCGTCCATTGTTTAAACAATGCCATAGAGAAGGTACCTGCTCTCCGGAGTAAAGTGTTACTCTCAGTTTTGGCAAACGTAGTTTTTAGGCTTTTCCTATATCGGACTTCCAGTACCAAAAATAAAAGAGCTCCATACCAAACAACTTGGACCGGAGAAAAAAAGTCAGCCCAAAAACTCTAGAGTGCCTTATTGTTTTTACATGTTCCTCAAACTAAGATTTTAATCTTATTTTTTTCGAAGGTTATAATCATCATTTTCACACTGTCAAATGCTTCCGTAAAACTAAATACTTTGTCAATCTGCTAATAGTATAAACGATGAATGTTATGGATAGATAAATACTTTTAATTAAAACAACGTTTTAAGAAATTTAGAATGTAAAAATATTTCCAAATAGTATCTTAGCCAAGTAAAATTTAAAAAAAATGTTTCGTTACAAAGCATTTAACAGCAATCATATTAACTCATTAAAAGAAGGTAAATTTTAGGAGAATATAAAAGAAAAAAAAATTATTTGAAAACCAAATCAACAGTTATATAAACTTAAAATATTATGCATATTTTCAATAGAAACTTAAATTTTTAAATTTTTATAAATTTCAAATAAAAAAGTTTTTCTGTTTTTAACTTTTTATAAAAAGGTATTTTTCAACATTGATAGTAAATTTACCCTCGTTTTTCTAATTTTATCAATCATCATATTAGCTCTATTTTAATAGAATAATACAACTGATCTCTTTGATTTATAGATAATTAAATAATTCTCTTTAACCCTAGAATGCTATCTAGTATTTATAGTATTTTGTTTTTATTGTTACATCAAGACAACTTTTTAAAAGTTTATTTTAACCATTAATTTCACAAGATGTTTTTTCAAATATTTTTAATTTTAGTTTCTGCTATTTTCCCATGTCTGAATAGACATTAGGATCTCTGTAAAATAAACAAAAAATATATCATTTTCCATTTTTGAGATAATTATTGTCCACTGTGGCAAACACTGACAATTATGTTATATAGTAGTTATAAATATACATGTCAAGTGTAGCGGACTTAGCCAAATTTTAAAAAAAGCAAAGAAAGGTAAATAACGCATAAGCTTTCATTATAAGAAGGGCAAGTTACTTCATATTAAAGTTATTTAATCTCTTAACAGTTATTTCTTTTAATTACAAAATTTCTACGAGTATTAGGTACAGCGTTTTAGGGTTACAATAATACAGGTTACAACAATACTGTTTGTTTTTAGCTTACTTCAAATCAGTTATAGTCTGGTGTAAAATGTATCTTATTTTTAAACATTTATTTCGATTTCTAATTTTATATTTCTAACTCGTACCAATTCTGATTTTTAGTATTTTGAGATTATATATCTTTTCCAAATAATTGTATACATTTTTAAAAATGAGAGCAAATATGCAGCAAGAAAGGTAGAATTGATCTAAAAAGAATGTTAAAAAAATGTTATTGTTATTTAGTAAGTGCTCTCAGGAGTAAAAATTTCTCCTTTTGATGGAATAAAAGGAATGAAACAGAAGGCAAGCAGTCACTTTCACAGTTTAATGCATGTCAGGGAGTTTTTCTCCGAACGGTATGTTTTAATGCAAAGAATTCAGGTAAGAAATAAAGATTATGATATTTTCCCATTAACATCCTTTTCAGAGTGACGTTAAGTGATTTTATACTTTCATTTAACAGCAAAATAAGTTTGCTTTTTTATTTCAGTATTCATCCTACTTGTTATCATGTCTTGAAAGGAAGTTCCCTGTTGAATAAATCTGATAATGGTCTAAGACAGAGGCAGGTAATAAAAATGTTGCCTCTCAGCGGGATTTCAGTGTTGCTCTACTAATTTTATTTCCAGTAGAATCAGCTTAACATTTCCCGTCACCCAGTGAAAAGTAAGATGATATCAAATTTTCTTTTCTTTTTTTTTACTGATGTGAAATAAGAAACTGATTTAAAGAGGTTAATAGGAGAGTTACTTCACCAGAGTCTTAAATTAGATCATCTACTTAACACTAAAATAACTTTATTTCCTGATCAAAATCTTTTTGGAACTCTCATGAAATAGTTTTTACTACTTCTGTGCAACGGGCTATTGAAACATGAAAATTCTTGCTCAAGAATAAATAGCTGGTTACTTAATACTTAAATAAGAGATAAATGCTAGTTTCAATGCAAAATCGATAGCCATATATATCCAGTTAATTTATTTTTATGTCTCACTATTTGAATATAAAATTATATTTTTGTTATTCTGGTGGGTAATTTCTACGAAAATGATTAATTCTTTAAATTGCTTATCAGTATTTGTTAGTCTTGAGCTTGTAAAAGTTTTTTAATTCTTGTTACGTGTTTTTTTTCTCTGATTGTTTGGCTAGATCTATGTCTTGTAATATATTTTTGTCGTCTAATAATCCAATTAAGCTCAAATTTTGCATGATAATGCATTTTCTATGTTAATATATGAATCAGTGGTAAAAAAGTACATCATTACGGATAAATCAATTTTTTTTCTAAATACCAATTTTCTAATCATTGTTATTCTCTTTCTTTATGAGCATGTTGGTGACTCTGTGGTAAAATGCACAGGTTCGATTACAGATTGTAATTTTGTTTTCTAATAATGGGTAGATGTAACTTTTGTTTTGGAACAATGGTATTGAATTCATTCAACTTTGTAATCATAAACACCTATTGCCGTTAAAGAAAACAAAATAAGAAAAAAGAAGAAGATTGATTATTAGTCATTAAACAAGAATAACAATTTTACAAAAATTGGTGAAACATTTACAATCTGTTTCAATTCCTATAAAATCATGAAATATTTCATCTTAATTTATTATTATGAAAAAAGTGAAATATATAATAAATTAGAATTTCGAACATTTTTATGCATTATATTATAGTCTACATTATAGATTAATTTAGATTATAGCTACAACGTATAACTTACAACGTTAATTACAGTGACACCAAAACTGCATTTTACAGAATGAATAATAATGTAGAAATTTTTTTTATATAAAAAGTTAAAAAAACTCCTGAAAATTAGAAAAACTGAAGTAGAATTATTAGTTATTAAATATACTGACGGTTTGATTATCTGAATGATTTAACTTAATCTATAGGTGATACAAATATATACTTACAAAAGGTAGTTTAAATTCACCTATAGAGAAGATTTTTTTAAAATCTTACAGATTGTAATGTAGCATTTCTTCTATAATAATTGTTCTATACTTTTTATTTTAATCAATTAAGAATAACTTTATAAAATAATAATAGATGAAATGCGTCTTGAATATGTCTAAAAGTATGCTACACTTTTATTAAGTATTTAAAAACTTAAGTCAACTCATATAATCTTTCAGCATGCACCAAAACATCTTTGACTACTTTTATGAGATTTCTTAAAGCTATCCCTTATTTTTAAGAGAAAATTTCGTATAATTCCTACTTCTGAACTTACCTTGATTATAAAACCATGCTCCGCACTATTTCGAATGCTAGCCAAGAAGCCTCCTTGCTTGTAGCAGAAGGATTGTGCTTCATTGTATCTCTGATTGTTTAAATCCGAAAACATGAAACAAACGTTACGGAAAGTACGCCATGGCTTGTCGCATTTTTTCTTCTCGGCCCCTTCTATAAGAAAACAAACGTTCAAACCATGTTTTATATCATGAATGTTACAAATGTGCTTATTTCTAAAGTGACTAATGCCTCTTTTCAGAGACATCTAAAAAATTGATTGCAGAATCTTTATGCTTTCTCTTTCAGGTTCATGGTAAGCCTAAAAATACTACTAGATCAATTTCATCTCTTTGAGTATCTGCTATTATTTATAATTTGCCAATCGACTTTTCATGACTTTTTTTGAGCATTGCACAGAAATTAACTTTTTCAGTAGCTACTTCTACTGAAATTAAACTAAAATCTGCCTCTATTATACAACATTACTTCACAGTACTGTATTTACATTTAATAGGATAGATTTAATAATTACATTTAATTATATTTAATAGGAAAAATTTATTTTCATTTTATTTTCCTTTTTTTTATATTTTAGAATAGCGATTCATGAACCCTAATGGTAGGTTTAAAATTAGTTTGGTTTGGTTTGGAGCTCTACGGTCTACTGTTTTGCACACGAAAACTATTGAGACCGGGAACTACTGCTTAAAACCGATTAAAAACGGCTACAAACATCCATGCCATAGTAGGATTCGAACCCACGCATACCGGTACTTAAGATCAGCTCCCTAACCAATCGGCCAGCGTTCGGCAGGTAAGTATAAGATTTGTCGCATCCTTTAAAATTGATAAAAGATATTTTCAAACAAAAAATTTGTAAATAATTAAAAATTTATATTTGCTGAAGTATAACTATATATATACCATTTATTAAATTTAATCCATTAATGTCTAACATCGTTTTTTAAAAACAGCTAAGAAATAGTTTGAAGAAATTGTATGTTTTATTAGGCCGATTTTTTTTCACAGATAGTTCAAAACTTCTATTTACAGTGCTGGTTTTACATGTGATGTAAAATAAATCTGTTATTACGAAGTGTTGCTTATAAATATTATCCTATGATGTTTAGAATGACAACTGTTCAACTGAAAGGTCGAGTAATATACAAAGTTCTCTTAATTTTAAACATGTTTTGCTGGCAAGAGTCTATAATAGCTTAGACTTCAGATATTCATCAATATATATAAGGCATAAATGATTAATCAGTTATGCAGGTGGAGAGGTTGTCTTAACCTCTTAACGTGCACGCTCAAGTTAACTCGATTGCGCTAAACTAGCCAAACTGTGCACACTCGAAATAATTCGAGCGGCGTTGTACTTTATGTTGCTATAATTTTTCACACTCAAATACAATCGAGAATTGAAAATAACAATGTGAAAACAACAAAAAAAAAACAATCGTTTTATTGATATTTATAATTAACATGGGATTGTAAGTTATAACACTTACTTACTCAAGTATAATATATATATATATATATATATATATATATATTTTTTTTTTTTTCTAAATTCAACATTCTACCTAAATTGTGTTTTTTATATTAAAAAAATTGATTTTTTTAACCGACAAAAAAAAAGAAAAAAAAAGAACTTGTGCATTAAGGGGTTAACACTTTGGAAAGTTCTCGAAATTTTCTAATTTTAATATTTTATGTATTTTACTATTACGTTTACATATCTCAAACGCAACAACAGTTAAAGCGAGTTGAATAATTTTTACCATGATCACTTCCGTACCTAATTCGCATTTAAGATGTTTTTCCTCAGATTTCAATACTAGACGACCCAAAACATGTTGTCCTGTTTTAACGCTGTAAATCCAAAAATTGTAAAATGTTTTTAAATAAATTATAAATTAGGCCGTTTTGATGTAAAAGTAAGGAAAAATATATTTTAAAAATACTTGACGACACCACGCGTATAGTCCTCACAAACGTAATTAGATTAAAGTAAAATCTCCACATAGTCTGTACGTTGATTCGATCCTGGGATTTCTCGTACTGAAGCCCTTTTGAGCTGACCACTGCGCCACAGATACGGTGGCAATGAAGGGTTTCAAGAGGGATCCTGGGCTTTCTCGTACTGAAGACCTTTTGAGCTGACCACTGCGCCACAGATACGGTGGCAATGAAGGGTTTCAAGAGGCATTAAAATAATCTCAATAAGCCCGCAATTCTGGAATTTTACTAAAAAAAAACATTTTCAGTCGGATCAAACTGTGAATCAAATTCATTCTCGAATGAACTTAATTACTTACACAAAATTTTTTTAAAATCAGGACAGCCATCAAGGAGGAGTTCTGTTACAAGCACAGAAGAATTATATATATATATAACAAATAAGTAAAAGAAGAGTATAGAAATATTAATTTACAATTCTCTGTATACATATATACATATACATATATAGTTATACGACGAAGTGTTATTATATTAAAAGTGTATGTAGTAACAGTATATATATATATATATATATATATATATATATATATATCTGTATGTATATGCATATGTGTGTGTCAACCAAACTAACCAACTTAATTATAAATGTATTCTAAAATAAATTTCTAGAGATTCTATCACTAAAACTACGGCCTTTGTAGAAATACCTTTGTTTCTCCGATAATTTTTATAACCTTTGGCAACTTCGAGAACACCAAATTAATTTCTTCATAGCTCAAATAATCTTACATATACCCCCAGGCAATTTAATTTCGTTTCTAGTGCCCAACACGTGGTAAGCTCCTAAAACTCTAATTGGTTGGCTCACTTGTGCTCTTACAGAACTATATAAGCAAATGTAAAACATTTTGGCAGGAAATGGCAAATGATGGATTGTGTGAATAAACTCAACATTTTTATTTTTAAATTTTACTGTATTTGTTCATAGTTTACTACTGTACTGTATTTAGCATGAATACCATTCTAACTTGTAGTGGGTGATAAACACTGATTACAAGTATATATTCTTGAGTGTAAAAATTGAAAACAATTCAGTATTGTTAAAGTTATTATTGTTATTATTATTATTTATAAATTAACAACACAACAGTTAAAATTTTTATATGTAATAAATATTTATAATAATAATCAATAAAAATATCCAGTCACATTATCTTTACTGTAACAATGCGATATCTGTTTCAATTATAAATTTAAATTTTATTACAAAATTTTATTGACAGAATGCTATTTGGAGACTCTAGTTTTAAAGTGTTCCTAATAGCTTCATGAAATTAAATGTAATAGTTTTCTGAAAGGTTTTACATTCTTTACTTTACTAGTAACAATATTTTGTGATTCTTCTCAATTTTCTTACGGACATTTTAAAAATTTTTTTATTATACTTTTGAATTTATTGCTAATAATCTGATTGCATTTAAATGATTTAAATCATTGAAAATGACAAAGCTGTAGACAAACCTACATCTATAGCAATATGACGACATTTGTTAACAAAATATAAGTTTAGCAAATGTTTAGTTACTTATGATTTAATTAAACTATATAATAAAATGAATTAAAAAAATTAAAATAACTTGGGAATATTTGTTACAGAGTCTATGTTAACTTTTAATTAAATACAATCTTACTAGATTAATCTCTTTTTATCTCTTTAAAAAACACACAAGCACACACACATATATAGTCGTTAATCAATACTTAAAATTTCAAAACGTATACATACCACACAGCGTTCCAAAAGCAAAAATGACAGCCAACAGGATTCTGCTTTTTTTCCTGTGTTTGAATTTTACCTTGATCTAAAGAAAATAATAAACTTTAAATTATTAGCACATATTTATATCATATTGTTAAGGCAACAGGCTTGACTAAGGAACTGGGTTCCCCCTTCAACTTGTCGATAATGGTTTATTATCTCCAAAGAATCTGTCTGGTCCAAAGAATCTGTATCTATGTTATAATTTATATGATATTTTCATTCAATTCTCCTTGTGTAACTCTTTTCTTATATATTAAAAGTCTGCAATGCTTAAAAGAATTAGATATAACAAGCCATTACTGATTCACTATGGCTGGTTTTCAATAATTTGGAGCTGTTATGTTTGTAAACTGTTGAGTTATTAATTGCCCATAAATATAAATGTCCCGTTTTCTTTAATTAAGTAAGAGTATATAATTCTATTACGATGGGGCACTATGCATTAATTAAAGTCACCAGGAAAAGCAAGAAATACAATTTTTGGATGGATTACCTTTGTGTTTTAGTAAATATCGCCAATATTTTCACCGAATTTGTCAAGGGGAACCCAATTCTTAAGTAGTCCCCGGAAACATATGTTAAACAAAAATGTATGTGAAATGTTGGCATTTCAAGTAAACACACCGGATGTCATAATTTATCTTGTATTATACAAACTGATAAAAAATATGGTTTTCTGTTCAATAGGCGAGAGATCATATTTCCTATTCATATATTATTCTTGATGGCACAAATGTGTGCAAATTTATGGCGACTATGTTGAACAATAGCTTCGTTTATAGGACAGTTCAAGCTAAGATCTGTAATAACTTCAGCTGTTGTATGTTCAGTAATAAATTTTTCTGACACAGGAGGCATTACATTTTGATCCACAACGTATATTGGTCCAATAGCCAAAAAGGTAATGATTAAATTAAGAAATAAAATAAAATGTGTAGTTTTCATTTTTAATGGAAATAATATATGTTTTTATGTCATATAGTGTATATAAATGGCAAATATTTCTTTATTTCCAATATTTTAGCTAAACTTTTACTAAATTAACGGTTAAACCCTTTGTTGAAAAGTTAAATTTATTATAAACTTTATGTTATCTGGTCTTTTAAAACTATAAAGGGTTTTTTATACTCCCCCTTTACTTTAGATAAGTTATTTGACTTATCTAAAGTAAAGAGGATATAGTTATTATTTGACTTTTTCTGGTTATGTATCAATTGAACGCCTTTACTAAAGAACTGGGTATCCCCGCCAACTTGGCTCTAATGGTTTAAGTATGTTCGCCTAATATTTTCTCCTGATCTCACCGTGTCCAATCAATCTGTATCTATATTATAATTTGTATGATATTTACATCCAACTCTCCTTGTGTAACTGTTTTCTTATATATTAAAAGTGCTCAATGCTTAAAAAATTAGATATAACAAACCATTAATGGTTCACTATGATGTATTTTTAATAATTTGGAGCTGTTGCGTTTGTAAACTGTTAAGGGATTAATTGCCCATAAATATAAATGTTCGGTTTTCAAGTCATTTTCTTTAATTAAGTAAGAGTATATAATTTTATTACGATGGAACACTATACATTAATTAAAGTCGCCATAAAAAGCAAGAAATACAATGTTTGGCTGGTTTACCTTTATGTTTTAGTAATTATAGCCAATATTTTTGCCAAATTTTTAAAGGGGAACCCAATTCTTAAGTAGTCCCCGGAAACATATGTTAAAGAAAAATGTGTGTGACATGTTGGCATTTCAAGTAAACAGATCAGATGTGATGATTTATCTTGTAATATACAAACTGATAAAAAATATAGTTTGCTGTTCAATAGACGAGACATAATATTTCCTAATGGCACAAATATGTGCAAATTTATGGCGACTATGTTGAACAATAACTTCGTTTATAGGACAGTTCAAGCTATGATCTGTACTTCAGCTGTTATAGTACTTCAGCTGTTCAGTAATAAATTTTTCTGACACAGGCAGTACGTTTTGACCCACCAATGTATATTGGCCCAATAGCCAAAAAGGTAATGATTAAATTAAGAAATAAAATAAAATAATGTGTAGTTTTTATTTTATAAATTAATAAATTGGAAATGATATATTTTTTTATGTTATATAGTGTATTTAAATGGCAAAGATTTCTTTATTTTCAGTATTTTATCTAAGCTTTTACTTAATTAAAGGGTTAAACCCTTTGTTGAAAAATTCAATTTATTATAAACGTTATGTTATCTGATCTTTTTAAACTATAAATGTATTTTTATACTCCCCCTTTACTTTAGATAAGTTATTTTTCTTATCTAAAGTAAAGGATGTAAAGTCATTATTTGATTTTTTATGGTTATATATCCCTTGAACATTATCGAATATGTAAAGAGACAAAGAGGATAACCCCTAATAAAAATTGATGTTTATTATACGAAATAGTTTATCCATAATGATGTAGTTTTATAATTATTTCTATGTACTGCCATTAGCGATACATTTGTATTCAGAATTTCAACTCAATTAGAAATCGGGAAATTATGAAAAGTTTATTGCAATATTTAGACCGTAACAAGTATAAAGTGCAAGTTGATAAAAGTGTTTAAAAACAAATCAGCTACACTTATTAATATTTTCATCACAGGTTTTGTTGTTGCTTTGGAGTTAACACGAATACTGTTGCAAAACCATGAGTTTTTAAGCCTGTGTAGAAAGTCAAAACTATTCTTTGTTGAATGCAAGTAGTGTGTATTTCCCTCTTCTATTAATATGGTCATGTCGTAAAAATAAACTCTACTTCCAAGGAATGGTTTTTGACACTCCTACTTATTATAACGAGCAGTTACTTTGTTAAAGTACCGTAAGCAGGTTACAGCCTTCGCAACAGCGTGACAAAGGGATTTTATTCTGATTTAGTGTTTTATGATAGCAACATTAAAATAGTTTTTTTTTAGAATTGTTTATTGTTGTAAAATAGAATATGAAAAGAAAACTTTTCATCGTCTGGTGTATAATTTTATTTTTTCCAAGGCTTGCCGATAAATAAATTGTTACCTTGGTTATTTTATTAAATTATGTAGATTTCAATTATATTATTACACTTAATTCTCTCATAGAGTAAACAATTTAAGGGGAAATACTATCTTTCCAAGCTTAAAAACTTCAATATAACAGCTCTGTTTAGATCAATCATAAAAACTTATTCAAATCCTTTCACAAAGAATATTACCTTCTTATTCTTTAAGGGCATATCCCTCATAGCTCGACCTTATCCATTTGTAGAATTCGATACTAGTCAGTCTTATCTTTGGATCTTGGCTTTCCATTGATAGTTTTTAAAACCATTGAGTCATTATCTAGAGCAGGCATGCCCAACCTGCAGCCCATTTAAACACTTTTTGCTGACCAATTGAAGTTTTCAACTGTCTATATAGATTTAGTCATTTTGACTATATACAGTTGAAACATAGAATTTTAGTTGTTAATGTTTGCAATAATAAATATCACATATTATGTACGTTAAGACTTGATAGTAACCAACGTAAACCTGGTCTTTGAGTAGGGTTGGACAGGTTACGTTGAAATTTGAGTGTTCTGGAATATTCTGTCAATAAGCCATTATTTATACAACCAGTTGACTCGTGTTACGTGCACGTGCTCTGTCCGACCAATCAGTGGAAGTTGTATGGAATAGTAATATTAATATTTTAACCCTCATGATTAGGGAGGAAGGTAAGGTGTTGGGGGTGATTATAAACAGAGCATAGTTAATGTTTATTGTCGTTGTAGTTATGATATATAAAACAACTTTTATGTACAGTCGCAGCTGGCACTATAAAAATGCATAGTTTGAATATTGCACCATGATAAAATATTTTGAAGTATTAATTTGTAATTCTCTATGATTAATGGTTCATTTAATGCAATGGTTCATTTAAAGCAGAGTTCTAACGCTTTTTAATTTTTATTTGTTATTTGTTATCACATGGCTTACTTTCTGCAGAGTTATACAGTGAATCATAATTATGTATGTATTAAGGAATGAATAAAAGAATGCTAGAGAAATATTAATTTGTAATTCTTTGTGATTTACTATCAAATGGTTTTAACAAATAAAAAAGAATGCTGTATAAATATTAATTTGTAAAAAGTATATGCATTAATGAATAAATAAAAGAATACTATAGCAATATTAATTTGTAATTATCTGCGATTAATTATCATATGTTTTATTTTATGCAGAGTTATACTGAAGTGTTATTTTATTAAAAGTGTATGTAATAGAAATATTAACCACTTGCCTGTGCTCTGTGATTTATTATCAAATGGTTACTATTTTCAATATTTTCACATATATGGGAAATGGTGTATTTTCTCAAATTACGGCAAAACAATTCAAATGAGATAATATTTTGGATAAATATAATAAACTAATACAATATTATTATCTATATCAACTTTAATGAATTCCATGTCCCTCAGTCCGAACCCTGAGCATTCCAATATTGGCGCATTTGCGTTTCTCGAACTGAGTTCGGGTGTCACAGTCATTTACCTCGATATCCCGCTTAAATACTTCTTAAAATTTTTCTTTCATAATACGGTTTTTACTGGCATAATTTTACTGTTCTTATATGAATTTCTATTCATATATTATTCTATATTCTGATTTCGGAACCTACATATGCAAACTTTTCTACGATTTTAAATCTATAGTTGCTTATTTCAAGGAATTGATGATTATATATTTTTATTTTCAACAACGCATATATTTGGTTTTAGATTAGTTAATATTTAGGTTAATTTAATAGCCAATTTCCTGATGAAAGTGTACGAATTACCGAAGGAATTTAAGAGCGCTTTTAAGTATTTATAATGTTTTTTCATAACGCAGTAACTTTAACTTCACAGTTATACTGAGACGTATGTTCACTTACTCAAGTTTCTTAACGTGTGTATTTGAGTAAGTTCCTCTTGAAACTTAGACTAATTGTCGTTAATTCTAATATTAAATATATAAGTTTTTACGATTATTAGTCTTTGTTCTTGTTATTATGCTAAAAATTGAAAATTATTTGCATTGTCTCTGTAGCGGAGTCCTCCAGTTTCTGATTTAATACAGACGGTAACTATACACGGTAAAGCTAAAATAGCTACGAAGGTAAAAGCTGTTGTCTTTTTATAGTGCAGAAAAAATGTAACGATTAATACGAAAAAGAGTGAAATCAAATGTTAAAACTGTATATTTTATCATTTGAAAATTTATTGGATTTACAAGCAACTCCGACAAAAGCCATGTCTCACTGAGAATGTTTGTATTTTTAAATTTTAAGTTTTACAAGATTTAACATATATAACACACTATAATAGCACGTTATTTGTAACTGAATACCATAAATTAGTCAACAGTAATTTAGAAGAGACATATGTTAATTTTTATTTGTTATTTATTATCACATGGCTCACTTTATGCACAGTTGTACTGTGAATCTTAATTTTATTAGAATTAGAAAAATAAGAATTCATGTTATACATAAGATGTAAAAAACATGAACACTACAACTAAGAAGCGATAATTTTGTGACACCTTTTTCAAGACTATTATGTGAACAAATTTAAAATGTGTGACACTGACAGATAATCTCATTGTTTATCAGTCAATTAAATCTGTTTAATATTTTTAAATCCTAAATTTTGAAGAAATCCTAAAATTACAAATAACTAAATAGATGGATTTGGGAGAAAACATTCTTTTAAAACTAATGTCCAACGTATGCAAATTGTTGTCACAATAGTACAATAACAGCACAAGTTAATAGGCATAATTTGTAATTATATATGATTTATTATCAAATGGTTGATTTTATATAGAGTAGTACTGTGAAATGTAATTTTAAAGTCTATGTATTAATGAATAAATAAAAGAATGCTATAGAAATATTAATTTATAATTCTCTGCGAATAAATTGTTTTTCTCCATCATACATGCACAATAAACCAACAAGAAACACTTATTTTATTAAAAGTGTATGTATTAACAAATGAATAAAAGAAGAGTATATAAATAGTAATTCATTATTCTCTGTTATTTATTATCAAATGGTTCATTTAAAGCTGAGTTACACCCGAGGTGTTATTTTATTAAAAGTGTATGTAGTAATTAAAATGATGCCAGGGATAATAAAACCGGAAAGTATAGTTTGGTTAATGGTCTGACAAGGCGATTCTATTTCATTTTAAAGGGTGTATCTCAAAATTTAACGGCATTTGAGCTCTAAGATTATCTTTATTCTAACTTTTATTGTTTAACTAATTTAAATTTTTTCTAACTTTTATTATTTAACTAATTAAATTTGGTAGTTTTTTAACCTGAGTTTAAATTTATTATTTTTTTACTTCCTTAAACGATAATAGGATGTATTATAATCACAAAAATTTCGGCTTTTATATTTCTGATTTGTTATCAAATGGTTCATTTAATGCAGAGTTATACCGTGAAGTGTTATTTTATTAAAAGTTTATTAATAACAAATAAATAAAAGAAGAGTACAGAACATTTAAATTAATTTCAATCATTTTCATCTTCTCGTCTGTATAATTGTAGAAGGAAACGTTAATTTTTAAATTTTAGATATCCTTTTTGACCATTCCAGCCTGAACTAACTTCATATAATGTAGGTATTTGAGGTCTAAGATATTCATTAACTTTTTAGATTTATTAACAAATGGTTCATTTTATGCAGAGTTATACTGCGAGGTGTTATTTTATTAAAAGTGTATGTAGTAACAAATAAATAAAAGAAGAGTATAGAAATATTAATTTGTAATTCTCTGTGATTTATTATCATATGGTTCATTTTATGCAGAGCTATACTGCGAAGTGTTATTTTATTAAAAGTGTATGTATTAACAAATGAATAA
Source organism: Pardosa pseudoannulata (assembly GCA_032207245.1). Taxonomy (NCBI): domain Eukaryota; kingdom Metazoa; phylum Arthropoda; class Arachnida; order Araneae; family Lycosidae; genus Pardosa; species Pardosa pseudoannulata. Next base: position 127,758,867 of record CM063508.1, on the reverse strand, counting down.
AAGAAGAGTATATAAATAGTAATTCATTATTCTCTGTTATTTATTATCAAATGGTTCATTTAAAGCAGAGTTACACCCCGAGGTGTTATTTTATTAAAAGTGTATGTAGTAACAAATAAATAAAAGAAGAGTATAGAAATATTAATTTGTAATTCTCTGTGATTTATTATCAAATGGTTCATTTTATGCAGAGTTATACCACGAAGTGTTATTTTATTAAAAGTGTATGTAGTAACAAATAAATAAAAGAAGAGTATAGAAATATTAATTTATAATTCTCTGTGATTTATTATCAAGCAATTCATTTTATACAGTTGTTTAGCTATTATAATTTTATCTTGCTCAAGCCTGTGTTTTATTTCCATGAAAAAATATTTGGAATATGGCAACCGCGAAAAATTTCGAAGCTCAATAAATAAAAGAAGAGTATATAAATATTAATTTATTATTCTCTATGATTTATTATCAAATGGTTCATTTTATGCAGAGTTATACCGCGAAGTGTTATTTTATTAAAAGTGTATGTAGTAACAAATGAATAAAAGAAGAGTATAGAAATATTAATTTGTAATACTCTGTGATCTGTTATCAAATGGTTTATTTTATGCAGAGTTATGCCATGAAGTGTTATTTTATTAAAAGTGTTTGTAATAACAAATGAATAAAAGAAGAGTATATAAATATTAATTCATTATTCTCTGTGATTTTATATCAACAATATACATTTTTTCCATACTTCAATTTTTTTATTAATTTTTTCTTCCCGGCTGTAAGTACGTAGCAAAAAACGTTAATTTTTTAAACGAGGTGTTATTTTATTAAAAGTGTATGTAGTAACAAATGAATAAAAGAAGAGTATAGAAATATTAATTTGTAATTCTCTGTGATTTATTATCAAATGGTTCATTTTATGCAGAGTTATACCACGAAGTGTTATTTTATTAAAAGTGTATGTAGTAAAAAATAAATAAAAGAAGAGTACAGAAGTATTAATTTATAATTCTCTGTGATTTATCATCAAATGGTTGATTTTGTGTAGAGTTATACCACGAAGTCTTATTTTATTAAAAGTGTATGTAGTAACAAGTAAATAAAAGATGAGTATAGAAATATTAATTTATAATTCTCTGTGATTTATTATCAAATGATTCATTTTATGCAGAATTATATTGTGAAATGTAATTTTATTAAAAGTGCATGTATAGATATCAATTTTTACCATTTCAGGCTGAATTTAAACGCAAATGCTTACGTACGTATCCCACATAACTAAAAAATTTATTAGCCCCTAGAATGTTGACATTTTGCATTTAAAACTGCTATAATATCTAATTGTGTACTTCCTTTTATGAATGCACACTCTATGCAAAGAAATATTTCAATATAACGTACATGTATGCTATTGGACATTGTAGTGGACAGCTAACATTTTGTATTTAGAACTACTGTAACATCTAGTGTGCATCCCCATTTTTTTTACTGCACTCTATATAGATTTCCATATAACAAATATATAATTTTATAAAGTATATGTACTAACGAATAAATAAAAGATTCCAGTATTTCAATTCTTTTTATTATCAAATCAGTATATGCAGTTAAATCATAAAATATTAACCCCTTGCTGTGGAATATATTTGAGAAAAACATGGCAAAATTTTCTAATAGATTATTTTTGAAAAAAATTATTTAAATGAAATGGAACAAGGTGTTAGGGGAACAATTTTACGGCAAAACAAATCAAATGAGATAATATTTTGGATAATATAAATTATTTCTTATACATTATAAGGTTTAAAAAATTAACGTTTTTCTCTTCCCGTCCTTTAATGAATTCCATGTCCCTCAGTCCGAACCCTGAGCATTCCAATATTGGAATTTGGACTTATATGCGTACGTACGTCAAGGGTCTTCTATGTTATGCTATGCGATTTATTATTATTAGTCCCTAGAATGCTGAAATTTTTCTATTTAAAACTGCTATAATGTCTAATTGTGTACTTCTTTTTATGAATGCATACTCATTACAACGAAATATTTCAGAATAACATATATGTACACTATTGGGCATAGAAGTGGAAAGTTGAAAATTTGTATATAGAACTATTGTAACATCTAGTGTGCACCCCCATTTTTTTACAGCATTCTATATAGATTTCCCTATAACAAATATCAAAATGCTTCCTAACATCCAACCGATTCCAGTATTTCAATTCTTTTTATTATCAAATCAATATATACAGTTAAATCTCAGAATAACAGACACTCCTGGAACTTATATAGAAAGATTTTTTTAAAATTAATTTTTCCCAAATACCAATTAAAGAATTTAAAAAATGACAATAGTGGTAAAATAAATGAAATGCATTTATAAATCTAGTAATTGAGAAATGGATCTCTTTTTTGTTTTACTAGACAGGGGTTTGCGGGCTTTAGATATCTGTCATTATGAATATCAGTTCTATTCTGCTACGTAATGGTTCGCTAATTCTCGGAGGAGAAGATTGTGACTGTGAGATTTCGGGAGGCCAAACTTGAGTTCGACAGATTATAAAATAGTAAACTTGATCTTTAAATGAATATTATGCATGGCAGATTTTTTTTCTTGAGAAAATTTTAAGTACAAAAATATTGTGCATTGAGTAAAATAATGCTAAATTTACTACTTAAAAGAAATTATAACTTTTATGGAAGTGGTATTTGATTGCAAAGATTGAGTAAAAATTTGAAGTAATAAAAGGATAAATTTTGTAATCTTGTATCAAATATTGTTAACCCTTTGCACTCGAGGGCTCGGAAGCATTTAAAATTTGTCTTCAAACTCGAGGGCTCCGCTACGAGACAATGCAAAATAATTCCAACCATCTGTGTTCCTGGCACACCAAATAGATCCACAAAGATACTCATTATAAATATTTAAATTTGAGATGAAGACAAATTTTAAATGCCTCCACTCCGGAGACTTCTAGTACGAAGGGCTAAACGTAGAGAAAACCAAAATTCAGTAGTCTCTCAGAACCTGTGGTTGAATATAAACTTAAATAATATACACAATGCAACTCAAATAATATTTAGTCTTTCTGACTAACAAAATAATTCATATTTTATTTGTTAAACAGAATTTAGTGGATTGGTAAATACCTAAATTTAAACGAGAGCTACACTTAGAATAGCCTTAGAATTATAAAAGGTAATTTTCTCTCTTTTTATACATAGTTACCTAAGAGATAGAAAATAATCATATTTATCGCACACGAATTTGCAAACAATGGTAACATGTCGCAGTGTGGCACCTAATTGAACTTGTTGAAAAAGTAAAAAAAAATTTTAATTAGTTCGGAATTTAAGAGCGAACCTAACAGTATTGTTCATGTATATATCATTGTAATAAATTTACCTTTTTTATTGTAAGCTGATTTCAGTTACTCTTAATTTAGATTATTAGTTTATTTTTTATTTCAAGTCAGTAGTCTCTCAGAACCTGTGGTTGAATATAAACTTAACACTAGATTGCCCAAGGCAGTCATTTTGACTGTTTTTTAATTTCAATTAGAAAAACAATTATGAAATATAATGACACAATTTCTTAGAATTTGGTGACTTTTTCTATAACATATAAATGGGTTTATGAATAATTGTAGTCACTTCCACCCTCCTTTATTATATAATATTAAAAATTAATTTTAAACAAATTTCTTTACATATTTGTTATTTTTACACAATGCAGTCATTTTGACTGTTTTGGGGCAATATAGGTATACAAGAAATCTCGGGCAATCTAGTGTTAAATAATATAATACTGATTTGTTGTGTGGCACCCAACTGAAAGTGTTGAAAAAAAGTAAATATTTCACTGTGTGTGGCACCTAAATGAACGTATTAAAAAAGTAAACCTTATGAAACTTATATCATTATAATAAATTTACTCTTTTTATTGTAAGCTGATTTCAGTTACTCTCAATTTAGCTTATTAGTTTATTTTTTATTTCAAGTCAGTAGTCCCTCAGAACCTGTGGTTGAGTATAAACTTAAAATCAAAATGCTTCCAACATCCAACCGAATATACACAACGCAACCCAAATAACACTCCTGGAACTACACATTTGTTCCCTTTTTAGAGTTGTCATTTATTTAAAGGTTTAATAAATTTATAATAGGTAAATACCTAAATTTAAACGATAGCTACACGATTACTATAAATTTTGTATGCTATTAAAAGGTAATATTTTACCAAATATGTAAATATCCCTTTTATTTGAAAATTGGAAGCCCACGTGGAAGTGGAAGAAATATGTGAGTAATTTGATTAGTATATGTGGAAGTCATACAGTAATCAGATCAAATTTTTTGTTATTGTAAGAATGAAAACGTATATTATTTGAATTGAACTTATACCACAGAAATATAAAAATATGTAAAATTGTATTAGAATGATGTATTAAAAATAAAACAGAGAAGACGTTTAATATAATATTATTAACCAAGAGTATCAGGGGAGAAAGCAAAAATCTAAAATTATGTATTCTACAGACAAATTTCTTTATTTAAGCTTAATTTATTACTATAACTACAATTCCACCTTTTATAAAATATAAACAGTTCAGAAATTTTTTACAAATTAACCCAAAATTTGAATATTTTTTCGGAACTTTATTAAACATTACAGGGTTTTAAACATTTATCTGGTTCTAAACTATCAATATTAATAAATTTTCTCATTTAATAAAATTTTAATAACAATAAAGGTCTTAAAAACTAATTTGAAAACTGATTATTGCTTTCTTTGCTTTAGCAAACAGTACAGAATATTAAAAATTCATTAAGGTGTAAACAATCATAAGTAAAATTAAACTTTTGGTAAAATTTAAATTAAATAAAAGTATAATAAATTATAATAAAATTTAAATTATAAAAAAATGTAACCGAAAGCTGAATGTTAATTGATATACTTAAGTACTATAGATGATGGGATTTTTTAAAATTAATGTCTACTAATGTAAATTACATTTTCTAAAAAACTGTTGAAATTGTAATGCAATTAAAATGCAAACTGAAATACTTCTTCACCTTCATGTTATTAATGTTACGTAAAACATTTTTTTTTCCAGTTTTCATAATATTTAAATAAAATTAATTAATAGATTTAAAGTTAAACTCGCTTTAGCAAAAACATGCGAAAATAAGAAAATTGTATTTTTACTATTTTTACTCAAAATGTAATTTGCTTGAGGAAATTTAAAAAAATGAAAGCCCTGATTTTGATTTTAAGGCTTATATTAATTGAAAAATTACATACATAAATTTATTTTATAATTAAAGAAATGGAATATGGGAATATGAGGGTAATTAAAAGGAATTAATTAAAATGAATTTTAATTAAATAATTTCCTGGTGCATAGATTTAAAATTAACTAAGAGTTTTTTCCTTCAAAAATGGTTTATTTTTATTTTAATTTTAGCTTTATTAGTATGTCTTTGATATCAGTGAAAATAATCATCAACGAAAATACCGTAGCGATAAATTAAATTTTTTAAGCGCCGAAACAAATCATTCTGTTTCATATGCGGGCTTAAAAAGTAGATCCCGCATAACTAAAAATCGAGAAGTATTTAACTTAAATCTGATTTATTCTTATTGAATAGCTTAAATTTCAAAATAATATTCAAATTACTGATAATATCATTAAATTTTGGTGTAATATATTGAAACATTTGTAAAAATTTGAACTGATATTTATTAGTAGTAATGCGCTATACGTATCCTTTAATAAAAATTAATTATTGTTAAGGGTACTGTCAATGTCTAAGAGAGATATTAGTTTCCTTTTCTTTTTAAAATGACATTAATTTTGGAATATTTTTATTCTACAACATAATGATAAAATTATTTATAACAGAATTAAATTTTTGGCATTATATATATATATTGAGCCTCTTTTAAAAATATAAAACATTATCTCTGAGCAGTGTCGTTTTATACATATAATTTTTAATGAAAGTGGTTATTAAGAAGGGTATTACAAGTTTGAGAAAAATATCGGCTTAATTTTTTATAAAGTATATTTTGACCTGAAAAATGTTACACATTTGTTCCCTTTTTAGAGTTGTCCTTTATTTAAAGGTTTAGGAACAAGGTGTTAAGGGAACAATTTACTTATACAATATAAATTCGTTATATTGTAGAAGTAATGTATATATGGAGGGTTCTGTTTACTGATACATATAAATATATTTATATGTAAAGAAAAATTTATTTATTTTGTATTTAGAACTGCTGTAACATCTAGTGTGCACCCCCATTTTACTGCATTCTACATAGATTTCAATATAACAAATATCAGAATGCTTCCAAACATCCAACCGATTCCAGTATTTCAATTCTTTTAATTATCAAATCAATATATACAGTTAAATCTCAGAATAACAGACACTCCTGGAACTACACATTTGTTCCCTTTTTAGAGTTGTCATTTATTTAAAGGTTTAGGAACAAGGTGTTAAGGGAACAATTTATTTATACAATATAAATTCATTATACTGTATAAGTAATTTATATATGGAGGGTTCAATTTACTGATACATATAAATATATTTATATATAAAGAAAATCAGTGTAAATTAATTTGAAATATGATCATGGTGAAGACATACATGCAGTTAATGTGTCGTTATTTTCTCCAAATGGATTTTTGAATTATAAAAAATCTGTGTCAAGTGTGTTTTTGCGCTTCACAACATATATTACTTAGTAAGACATTCTCAATTTGTAAAGGCCCAGTCGCACCATAATTATTTAGAGCTTATAAAATATTAATTACAAAAAATTGATTAGAGTTATTGATTATATATTATTAGTTCTTATCAATTATGGTGAGATAGTCTCTAAATATTTTTATCCTCAAAGATGCGGATAAGATTTTTGACTTTGTGGAAAAGATTTTCTGCACATTAAATTTTTAGCCTGGTAGCATAATACAAAATGGGAATAAACACGTTCAGGAAGAGATAAAGTTATGTTTTATTTTACATTACAAGAAAATTCAACTCTATTTAATTCAACTAAATTTTTTGACCATTAATTGGAGTGTCTTTTATTTAGAAGATTATACTTAAGATTTTTTAGAAAACATACATAATAAGTACATGGATTCGAAAAGTATCTCTTAAATAGAAGTACCTACTATGGAAGTTTTACTATACTACTCATTTTTTAATTAATTTTACTTAACTTCATTTGTGTCACGGGATATTTTGAAATCAATTCTCAACTATCTCTCTTACTAGCTAGATATCTAAAATTTTGCACACAGGTTCAATTCAAGTTACTACATTATTCAATCATAAAAAAATTAGATTTTAGAAAAATAAATAAATTCAGTTTGGTAAATACAAAAAGCTGTTCAGAGTACTTGGATTCTCAATTGCAGAAATTTTAAACTAGCATTGCTATCCGTTTGCAAGCGGTATAACGATGAATTCACATGTTATAGTGCATTTTATAATTGCTTTTTGTTGTAAATTTACTCCTTTTCTTTTTAAATAAAAGCAATTTATAAAAAATACTTTTTATATTCTTGGTATTTATTCTACTCATTGCTAAATTAATAGTTGTCGTGTAGCTCTCGTTTAAATTTAGGTATTTACCTATGATTGTCAGAGGTCAGAAGATAAAACCTAAATATGTGCTTTAATACGAAATAAAAAGTTATGCTTGTTTGACTCCGGAAACGTTGGAACTTCTCTCGGCTAACAGCAGTGTTCCTGTGCCGTAATATTACGGCCGCACCCCAAATACTTAGAAGGAAGCCCCTGACCACAGGTGGTTCGGAAGATTGAAAATTGCAACTACAACAGTCGAGATTACCTATACTCAGTCCTGGACAGCTCCCAAACACTTTCTAGATCATGATAAGGGTGTAACTTTATAAATGTTTAGACTTGTATCTCAAGTAACAGTTATTTAAAAAATACAAAGTATAAACACTAAATAAAAAAAAGTAGAAGTTTACTTAAAACTTGCAAAAAAGTGGATCCTCTCTCTTTTATATATAGTTACCTAAGTGATAGAAAATTATTATTGTCAAATTTTAATTAGTGTGGCACCTAATTGAACGTGTTGAAAAAGTAAATCTTATGAAACTTGATCAAATTTTTGTATATTTGTCATGTATATATCATTGTAATAAATTTACCTTTTTTATTGTAAGCTGGTTTCAGTTACTCTTAATTTAGCTTATTAGTTTATTTTTTATTTCAAGGTAAAATTGAAAATAGTTTTTTTATTAAATAGCAACCAAAAGTCATCGATCAATTATATTAATAGGATAATATATTTTATAATAAGATAAATCATTTTTAAATTTCAAATTCTTAACAATTTTTTAAATATTTTAAAATTTTAAAATGGAAGAAATCTTTAAGATTTTGTATTTACAGAAATATAAGGACATTTATCTTTAATTTTATATAAAATTTAATTGTAATAACCACTATACATTTGATCATAATAAAATATACCACTTAAAATAACAAAACTAATAATATTTTTAGAGATATTTTTAAAGTGTGACAATATTGTATAAATTTTGTATGCTATATTAAAATGTTTTTAGTAAAGGACATAAAAATTTAAAACATTTATTATTGTCAAATTTTAATTAATTATAGCACTAAAAATATGTACAAATATCCTCATATATTTTATTGTTGTAATGTCTTATGAAACTTGATCAAATTTTTGTATATTTGAAAACTGTATGCATATTAAACTTACCCTCTTAATTTAGCTTATTAGTTTATTTTTTATTTCAAGTCAGTATTACATTCAAGAAATAATAACATTTCATGAATTTAAAAAGTTAATAGGTCTATAAACCAATAACATTGATTATGATTAACAACGAAATCATGTTACAAATATTTTTCTTTCTGCTCAAAATGTCTCAATATCTGTTCATTTTAAAACTTCTATGTATATCAAGCTGTAAGTTTATTTAATCAGAAATTATAAGAAAATATCTAAATTTGTATTTGTTTTCCTTAAGAATGCTTTAAGTTACTGTTTCTTCCATATACATACGTAAGTATACGTTGGCATCAGTGTACCACAAAGCAACCCAAATAATATTTAGTCTTTGTGA
>CM063508.1:127702227-127742227 GCA_032207245.1 Pardosa pseudoannulata | reverse complement strand
TAGGGTTTACATCCATTTACTTAAAAGCCTCGGACACGGAAAACTGAGTTTAATAAGTGACTAGAGACATAACAAAGTTTCGTTTCCAAGCAACGTTTGTGCGTAGGTCTTCGACTGAAAAATTCAAACCATCTGATTTTACCCATTTATTAAAACTTGCATGAGATGCACAATGGTGTGACCTAGTACAAGAGATCCCCTGCTTTCAATAACATAGAATATTGTTATAAATTCATGTAGGCAAATTAGTAGATTGGGAGTTATTTGTTAGAAGGTAACGGTATTCCGGATATTTGGTTTGAAAAGGAAATGCATTATTTCTAAATGAATTACTTATTTAGATACAACCTCAATTCATATGGCCATTTTCATGTGTAAATTACACAGTGTAATAAGCAATGCACGTGTAACTGTAAGAGAGAAGTTACTTGGTTCGCATCATGAATAAATATTTGAATAGTATCACAAAACTTCTGTATAAACACTAAAATTACTTTAACTGATTCTAATTCCTAACAATTACTACAAGATAATATACCAGTGTACATATTATAATGATCTCCAAAATATTTAGATTACTTTATTCTAAAAATTGTACCCTCATGTTGTGCTAAAGTTATAATAAATATTTGAACAGCATAACAAAACTACTGTGTAAACACTAAAGTTACTCCAACTAACATTAATTTCAAACAATTTTCATAATATAATATACCAGTGAAGAAATGAACGCTTAAATTCTTTTATTCTGCTATACACTTTTCTATATTTTGTTAAAGCTTTGACTGCGCTAAAAAGGGGAGGGAAGACAATCCTATTGTTAACGAAAGTTTTATTTTTAGTAATTAAAAAAAAAGTTAAAAAAGAAATAACTTTTAGAACTGTGAAGTATTAAATGCATACACATTGGGACTATTCTTTCTTACCTGGTCATCAAACGGATAATATATATATATATATATATAATAACTGTTGCTGCTTATGAATTTCGCCATATATATATATATATATATATATATATATAATATATATATATATATATATATACATATATATATATAGATTTTTTCCCAGATAATATTAAAAATTTTTTTGAATATATATGTTTTGGTGGCAAAATGTATATTTATATATATATATATATATACATATATATATATATATAATGAGAGCCTCGTATCACACACTTGATGATTTTGTCTGGACATATATATATATATATATTGACATGTAACATTGCATTAATTTAATATATATTGTAGAAACAGATATAAACATAAAGATATAATGTAATATAAATTTTGATAAAAAAAATATTCGACTGTAGACAACTTATGAGATTAAAAAATTCCATTTCCGCACAATACGAAAAAAAAAATCACAAATAAATCATGCTAAAATTTCACCTTTATTTGAAGATTAGACTGAGAAATAAGTAATTAAACTAACAGCTGTTAACCATTTTAAGGATGATAAATGGGAAAATTTCTTCTCAATTTACTTAAAAATTAAATATTATGATCATATAATTCAAACCTTTAAAAAACACTTAAATCAACGAGTTTAAACTGAATTAGTTAATACAAAAAGACTTGAGAATGTAAAGAAATGTTTGCAGTGTAGAATTGTTTTGACATTTCATACCATAACAATTTAGAATTGCATAAAAATGAAAAATACTCCAAGCAGTAATGCACAATATATAATACACAAATATGTTTATTCAAAATAATTGTCATATGTACAATGAATCACAATGTTAAGTTTCTTAGTAACGCAAGTACAAAATACGTAATTCCAGTTTGGAAGACATTATAATACCTGAAAGATAAAAAGAAATATTAAAATACAATAAAACAAAAGTTATCTAACACTCAAAGTCATGCACACACACAAGCAATAACAACAAAAAACATTGAAGGACTGCTGGCCAGTCGAAATATGAACAGAAAATAGTATTTATGGCTATTAAAAAATTGTAAGATTTCCTCTAGAATTTAATATAAATGAAACTCATTGCCATGTTTAAATAATCGATTGGTAATTAAATAATTTCCTCGTTATATTACTATTTTAAATAATTAATAGTAATAAAAATAAATATTTAATAATTACTTTTTTACTTTTTGAAATAAATGTTTCAAATTTCTATTGGGATTTTATGCATTTTAAGAAAGTTTAGAAAAGATGTATTGTATACATTATGTTGTCTACTCGTTTAGATTTTTAATTCTATTATGTATTAAAACATTTTCATTCATTTAATCTTCTAATTAAATAATTACATCAGATAATGTCTACAATCTATAACATTTAACATTAAACCATGAGATGAGTCAATTATACCCAAAACCTATTTTATGTTCAATTTTCTCAAAACATTACTAACGAAATTAAAATAAATTTCTTGACTTTTCCTAATTTTATGCTCATAAAAATCTATGAAAATATACAATTGAAGAATCTGTGCATATGCGAAAAATGGTTCATTATTAAGCTTCTAATTGTGAAAATAAAATTATAGATATTTGTTCTTCCGATATGTAGGAAATGTACAATATATAGAAAAAAAATGCACAGACTGCGCTTGAACTGTATTAGAAATTTGAAAAGGTACTAAATTATTCTATTAAAGTTGTGCATATATTTTTCTAAATATATATACTTTTAGATATTGTAAATATTATTATTTTTTATTAATTATAATAATAATTTGATGTCGAAAAATGAATAAGTGTCCTTGCGTATGAATACAGTATTCTTTTTGAATAATAACAGGGATTATGTATTATATCGGTAAATTTTACCTAGCCCTTCGGCTCTAGTTATACCGAAATTCTCACGAATCTAGTGTGTTAAAGATGGTATTTGGACTATAACGAAAATATGATCAAATTAAAAAGATTAACTCTCTGACTGCTCAATTTGTAAACTGAGATTTCTTTAAAAATTGCGTATTTTTTGTTGCATTATTTAAGTATATTTATAAATGAGAATTGAAATACTAATTATTTTTTTTAGAAAAGATTTTTTTATTGACTTTTATCATGAGAAACTAAGCTTTCAGAAAAACTAATTTCAGATGTTATCACATAAAAAATTTATTTTTTAATAAATTTCAATTGAAATACAATCAATCTCTATTTATAAGATACTATCTATAATTCTATTAACTAATATTACTATAGCTCTAGTCATATGATTCTATTTATTACCTAATTAAATGTCTAATACTGCATATAATTTATTCCACTGGTTATACGTTGAAACGGTGGAATATGCTTAATAAAAGAAGAAAAACACATGTCCTCGAAAATTGCGGGATGAGCAAATTTTACTACGTTTAAATTGCCCGTGGAAATCGTAAAATGAGCAGTGAGAGAGTTAAGAACTATTAAATCTTCTCATGTTGTATAATTCCAGAAATAAAATGCAATTTCTTATTAAAATACATTAAAAAATAACGTATGAAAATTAAATGATTCTTACCTCCGTGTTCAAAATTGTCTATTCAGTTATTCAAGTGAAGCCTATTTCTTAATCATAACAGTCATTAGTAAATTGAAAGACAAAATACATACCTTCTGCAGAATGATATGAATATCTGATAAATTAAGGAATAATTCACGTGTTTAGTCACGTGATGAGTAGAAACAAATAACAGAATAATATACAGAAGAAATTAAATAACAGAGAAGTATACGTAAAAGAAATTAAAAAATGCCATGATGCCATTATTTTTTATTACAATAGCAATGTTTTTATTTTTATGTAATTTTAGCATTTATATAGATTAAACTGAATGATGTTTCCTCAAAGTATATGTAAAAAAGAAAGATTATTCAGACAGAAAAATATAAAGTATATGAAATCTGCAATAGTTTCATAAAATTAAATATTAAAGACTACGATATAGAGTACTATGCTAAAGAACACAAATGCACGAAATAGAAAATAAAATAAAACTCTATATTTTTAATATATTCACCCTCGCTGAAACAGTTTTGGAGTTTTTCTTCTTCTCCCGACTTTGTGACGTATGTGCTAGGATTAGATAATCCTAGCTGGGAAAGATCCTCACAGGATTCTGCTGTATCTGTATAAAAAGCTGAAAAAAAAAAGAATTAATGGGCAGTCATATATAAATGTTGACAAACTTTTGTGTTCAGAATTTATACAAAACTTTATAAAACTTCAATTTGCTACTCAATATAAAGTCATCACTTGAAATATTTTATCAACATATATTATTTATTTTTTAAAGTGGCTGGGTACTGATCATGTAAGATTCCTCTGGCTCAGTCATATGAAATCCATAAGCTTATACGTTCCAAATAAAAGAAAGTTTAAACTTACGAGGATCACTAAAAGTAAAAATTTCAATTTTTATAGAATTGTAGGGTTTTTTTTAATGATGTCGGATATCAAAGTAAAGAATTAAAGATTTACATAATGAAGTAAAGTAAGATCATAACAATACAATAAACTAACTTTTTCTTCCAGAAACTTTGTATCTCTTCTCTACCAACATACTTTCATCCCCAGGAAAAATGTTATCAACAGTTAATTTTTTTGTAAACTGGCGATTGAACAGAGTTATTTTTAATACATATTTTATTATTATTAGGTGTGTACACAAGTAATAAACTTCATAAAAATATTTGGGTGAATCCAATAATACCTGCTGCTTATAGATTTTGGAGTTTTGTTTCGCTTTTCATTACTCATTCACAAGATGGGCATTGATTATTTTTCTGATATTCTTAATTGGCTCGAATCTCCTGATGTCTACCGGCTTTTATGAGAACTCCCCTCCCAAATTATCCTAATTTTGTAAAAAATTTCCAATTCATAACCTTTAAAAAATTTTCTCCCAGACAGTTAATCAATCTTAACTTCGCTTTTGAGGATTTTTGAGGCTGCGCTGTTGAGGCCTCGATTTAACAACAAAATGTCATTTTTGATGGTTCTATCTTCCAATTCTGTTTCTCTGGTAATTCTTTTTTAACAACCATAGAGAATGTTTTCGAATATTCCCTTGAGTAGGTTACTTCCGGTTTCATAGCTAACAATAGAGTTCCCAGTATATTAAAATTAATAATAATGGAGAATAATAATGATTATTTTACTTGTGCTAGTTTAACATATTATGCCTTAACAAGACGCTGCAAATGTTGCGATAGACGAAGGATTAAATTAGGCTGTGTCCATTACTGACATTTATATTTCACGGAAAAGCAACAACATTAGTTGTATTTCTTTACCACTCAGCAAGACAGTCAGTTATATATATATATATATATATATATATATATAAAATAAATAAATAAATATATATATATATATAAAATATATATAAATTCAAACTTAGTTTCAAATATATTTATATGTAATATAAGAATAAAAATAGATTATGTAAATCAATTAATATTTCAAATAGTTATATGATATAGATGTAAAATGAATAGTAGATATAAGCGCAGGATACTAATTTTCGTCCATGGAGCATTATTAAAATAACTTTGTTCTTATTTTAACTGTTCGCTCTAAATTCTGTCATTATTACTGTCACTTAGTTCAGAGTTATCAAGCAGCTAGATAACTATAAGTTCTAAATTACTTCACACTTTTCCAAAAATTTTGCTTTAGGTAGTAAAAATATGCAGTGTCAGTATGCAATCATATAACAATTGCTTTTAATTAATTATGCGCAGTGGCAGCAACACAATAATGATAAAAAACATGCCCATATCTTACTAAGGTTATATATTGTGATGAAATCTTTGTTTCCGCAATGCTGGTTTTGGCAGTTTCCGTTGCACTCCAAACGGGGTGCTATCTGTAAGCTGTTAACGTTATCACCATTTAAACAATAGCATTTATCCGGTATGGTCCCTGCAAGAGTGAACCCAAGGCCTCTGCAGTGTTCCAGGCATTCCGTGACGCTTATTCCTTTCTTTTCTAATATTTGATGCGATGGTGGACGACCCTTAAAACAGTTCATTGAGCCATCTGAAATATAAATAAAGTTTCAATAAACTATTATATCCTTGGAACTCAAATTTTTTATTCCACGGAACCCTTTTCTTATCGCGTACATGGCAACGGAAACCTTAAATAAATATTACTTAAGGAGAAACTAATGGTCTATTATTTATCCCACTTTAGACATAAACATAAAAAGTGAATATAAAACAGTATAAAACAGTAGATTGTACTTACAAAAGTTGAAGTGAAAGCAAGCATTTTTTAAAGAAATAATACAAGTAAAATGATGTATTAGTGAATGTTTCACCTTTTCTTGTGTTGCATGTGGTTTGGTTGATTCATTATCCCACTGCTTTTTTGTTCTCTGTTGCTACACTTCTGGTGTATTAGCTATTATTATTTATTCTATGTAAGGGATTAGGGAAAGTTAGAGAATTAATTTACGGTTTTCTTTGAAATTTCAATGGATTGTTCCATTGAAATTTAACAGTAATTTCAACAATTCAACAATTCAACAAATTAACAAATTTTTGAGAACTCGACAACTTTTCGATTAAAAATTTGTCGAGGAACCTTTAAATGGTCGTCACAGAACACACTTTAAGAAACTCTTTTTTTATAACATAAGTTCTTAACGAAGTCCTCCCTATTGGAGGCTGAAGCCTTCTATGGGGATGTAGCGGGCTCAGCTCCAAATGGATGACGTTAAGACAGTCAAAGGATAGCCATGAGACAATATTTATAAAAATAATGTCTATAATATATCTATAAAAATGGTCGATAAATCAACAAACTTATATTGTAATGCATAATAAATGTAATATTTCTTTTTATAAATGGCTTGAATTCCATCACGAGTTGCCGTTTGCCCTTCCCTGGTTTAAAGTATTGAAATGTTAATTGCATTTACTTCATCATATTTGGCTGAAGATAGGCATGATTGAATCAATGAGATTGCTTTTAGGACAGCTCCTAGGAAGTTCCCCAAGATCAGGGCACTGCGACCAGAAGTCTATTGTACCCAAACCCAAGAAAAAGAAGAGAGGAAAATGAAAGGGAAAGGAGAAACAGATCGCTAGGGTACCTGAGGATTACGACACCTCGGTTTACCTAAAGTTGGTAATCCACCGAGAAGAGTTCTCTGATATAATCCCCATAGGTAGGGTATCCAATATATCTCTAGACTGCTGGTACCCATTTTAGTTGTCTCTTATGATATACATTATCTACATTGGGACTATTCTTTCTTACCTGGTCATCAAACGGATAGAATGTAGAGTACAGTAGCTATCTGACTTTCTGTGAAAAGGAACATAACTGAACGTATAGATTAAAGGATAATGTTAACAAATTAGAACCAGATATTAATAAGTCATTAAAACTCCTTGGAGATCAGCCCTCTAATTAAGTTTTTAAGATTTTTATGCTTGTTTTTAAATTTTAATAAAGTTTTTACTACAACTGATGGCTGTTGCAGTTACTCTGTACTGTGATTCTTTATAGATAGATGTGCAGATATTATGCAACAATATTTTAATACTTTGTATAAATAACTATTGTGGAAAAGGAAGCATTTGAATAATTTTTTGTAAAGAGCGCATTCATCCAGAAAAAGCTGGAAACTTATGTTTTAAAGCAATCTTAAAAGTGATTAACTTTTTTAATTTTTTAAAGTTTATTTTAAGCGATGGTTAACATCTATAAAAATATTTAAAATCTACTGTTAACAAAGCTTAAATTCACTCATTTATACTCTAACGTACGATTCTCATCACACATCCGCACACATGAATTTATATATATAAATACAACCTTTAGCGGATACATTAAATAAAAGTACTAAAGTTATAGTTAATAATCCTTCAATTTTTGATTCAAATATGTTTAATTTTTTAGTTTACTGTTTAGGTTTCTTTTATTAAGTATGAAATTTTTTATGTATAAAATTCATTTTGAAATATATATGCATCAATTATATTAATCTCAGTTAATATTATTTATTTATCTATGCTAATATTTTTATCTTACTGTTCATTCTGTCGAACGATCAAGTTTAAATAAAAATAATTCCTATAAAAATAATTAATTTCACAAGCTGGTATGTCATTAATCTTTAGAAAAATCTGAAGCACAAACTTTTTAAGCTCTATTAATTAGCAATCATTGTTGCTACTTATGAATTTTGCTACAGTACGTAAATCCCGTTTGGAAACCCAGAAGGACTTACTCTAATATAAACTTTTAAAGCTCTATTAATTAGCAATCACTGTTGCTGCTTATGAATTTCGCCATAGTCTATAAGTCTCGTTTGGAAATCCAGAAGGACTTACTATAGTATAAACTTTTAAAGTTCTGTTAATTAGCAATCACTGTTGCTTCTTATGAATTTTGCTACAGTCTGTAAATCCCGTTTGGAAATCCGGAAGGACTTACTCTCTTCCAAATCCTTTCTGCAGATGAACAGAGCTCTGTTGCTGCATATTTCGTCTCGCCACTTGTATCCATTACTACCATCAAGAAGAGTGCATCGTTCGTACACAGAGTTTGGCTGAGTTGGCATCCAATTTCGAAAATTAGATACACTGCCATCTAGCCATCTGTATGCCTTGTTGTCTGCTGGGTCATACTGATATAAGCCAATCAACCAACGAACACGCTGGTACGAAGAGCCCATTCCTTGGACAGTCTAAAAATTTTAGAAAAGAAATATAATTCTTCTAAAAATAATTTTGTTTACCGCAATCATAGAATAAGAATATCCACAATTTCTTCATTTAAAATACTACTCATTAAATTATATTATTTCTTAAAAATTTCAGATGATCACGTTGAGAAACTGAAATAGTTTTTATGTGATATCGTATAATTCAGATTTATTTACTACAATAGACGCATTTGGAACAGAAAATACTCATAAAAGAACAGTTTTATGATATTCTAAAATACAATTCATAGTAATAAATCAGTATGAACAAGTTAAATAAATTACAAAGTTTACTCTAGATTTTTTTCCAGATAATATTAAAAATTTATTTGAGTAAACTTCTTTTTATTTCAAAATAGTTTGATACTTTTTTTCCTTTATCTAGTTAAAGAATCTGATTGATAATGCTTGTAACCTACAATAACTTTCGTTTGCATTGAATATAAAGATATTAAAAACTTTTATTAAGCATAAATGGTATATCTAATTATGAAGACATAACTATCTAAAACTACTAAAGATATGCAGTGATCATCACTTAGATGAGATTAATATGTATATTTTCTATTTTGAATGAAAAGCAATCTTTTATATGTAACTTATTGTCAAATTATAGATATTCTATTCTACAATCTGAATCCTGCAATTGCAGACATAGATCAGTCCTTCATCCTTCTTAAATTTCTACCGTTTGGTTAGATTTCTTCTTCAAATATGAATGACCATTTCACTTTTAAAGATAATGAAATTCTTTTCTAGTCTTAATATGTATTACATCGCATAATATTGTCACGAAGATTCGAATGGACACACCGTCTAGCCTAACTGACGAATTTATTGAAGCAAAGTAGCAACTCGCAACTTTACAAGATCGAGAAGTTGCCAACCACTAGTGGGTATCAGCTTTTATACCCGAACAGAATATTAGAGAAATAAGTAATTTACATAATTAAGGAAGATCTAGAATTTTAGAGAACATAAGGCAACAATAAATAACGTTTTTTATTAAAAATCCATACCTCGTGTCAACCGCCATGGCGAACACCGAACCTGCAAACTTCGTGTCTGGATCTCGTGCTCTGACCATTCGGTCACTGACTAAAGTGTCTTTATGCGTCGATATTTACTAAGATATTAAAAAACGTTAATATCTTGCACATCGTGCAATGATAATTTAAGTATTTTTATGTATTATTTACATAAAAAGCTTTTAATTCGCTTCATACATCAAAATACTGTTATTGCTCTTGTAACATTCTCTTGTAGTTATTATTAATAAAATTCATAGTTCATCCGTGGAAAGCTCGTTGTTTACTACTAATACTAATTACATTGTTATTACTACTATTACTATTAATACTAATAAAAATACCCCAAAATAGTACATATTAATAAGATTTATATTCCATTAGTATTTACAAAAGAGTAAAAAAGCAGCAATAGGATATTTGACAAATTTTGGCTTTCAAAGTCTAATCGTTTTGGTGGCAAAAATGTATATTTATATGTAGGCAGGACATTTTAAACTCAAATTAACCCTTTGCCTTAAAACAACGTATGGGAGACGTGCTTGTACTGTTGTGCCTAAAATGAGAGCCTCGTATCACACACTTATGATGATTCTGTCTGGACAAAAGTGAAAAGCTCGTATTAGCAACAATACCTCTTACAAAATTTTGACTAATATTATACATTATTCACTCATAGGTTACTCACGCAATAACTTCTATATAGAAAATATTTAAACGACTAAAAATTTTTACTTTTGTTATACAACCAAAAACATAGAAATAATATTAAGTGAAATAAAAACATGAATAAATTTTTTTAATAAAAATAAAATGAAATATTATCAAATTCTGTGGTTTTATTAAATAGTAAATGCAGTACTATTAATGTCCACTGGTTTGTTTACAGTTTAACCCATCATGAAACTGCTTCTGGTCACAATGCATGATAAAAGCTTTCATTGAAAGTGGCACATACAATCGTCTCTCGATTAATAAGGCAAGAGGTTAAATATAATTTTAAAATAACTAAATAATGACATGTAACAATATATTAAATTACTGTAAAAATTGAAATAAACATAAAAAAATTTTAAAACCAAAAATATGCGAATTTACTTTGTTTTTGTAATTTCAAAAGAAAATGACAGGATTACAAACGGAAAACATGCCATTAAATATGGAAACTTTGATTAAATATAAATTTTGATAAAAAAATAAAATATTTATATCGGCAGATACATTGTTTACTGAACGATTTTTGATACTTGTAGAACACTAAATGAAATTGAAAATGAGTTTGAGAAGACCAGTTATGAGATTAAAAAATTTCCAATTTCCGCACAATACGAAAAAAAAAAATCACAATAAAAAGTCATGCTAAAACATAAAAGATAATTCACGCATCCAGAGCCTAAAATTTTCACCATGATATTGTTTCCGAAATCGAAAACGTGTAGGTCGTGTTAGTAATTTTTTAAATGCTACTGTAGTGAATATTATTTACTAAAGTGGTACAAAATAATTTCTACACAATAACCTGAAATTATAACTTAAATCTGTTAAAAAAACACTTTCATTATGCGCATACACACAAATAGTGGCTGTTATTTAAAGAATTTATTCAATGTTACACAGTTTTTAGTATTTAAAATATTTTTAGCAGGTGGTCTCAAATAATTTTAATAATGCAATAAAAATAAAATATATAAAATTGTTCAGATAAATGACTTTGAAAATTGTATCTTTTTAACCTTAGAGTTTATTTTTTACATATTCGTATACAGTCGAACTTGGTTAATACGAAATTTAGACTACTTCTAATTGTAAAAATTCTCGTCGTATTTTATATACAATCTAATGTTTCAATTAATGTCGACTTCAATTCGGAGAAGTCTTAAATTTGTAAAATATGGCTCCATCACAATTCACGAATTTTCATTAAAATAGACCTTTATTTTATTTAGCTTGTTTGCAGTTAACACTGGTATGTTATACAAAGAACAAAAAGACTGGAGAATGTAAAGAAACGTTTACAGTGTAGGTTATTGTACTTATCTTCCCAATGTCTTTCTCATATACAAGTGAATGGCTTTTTGTTGGGATTTTTATCAGGATAGTATTATACAGTAGTAGAAGATGTCACCCTACTAATGATTTCTAAATGGTAATTAAGAAGTTGGTTTTTGTGGAAAATGACTGACATAGACAATAATAATATAGTATAAAATTGTCCATGTGACGAGAAATATAAGATAGAAAGAAGAAGAACATATAATACTAAAAATATAAGGAGCTATGATTATGCTACAAAAAATTAAGACGATTTGTCGAAGAACGAAATAATGTTAAAGGCACTATTTCTCATTCTGTAAGTGAACTTGAAAATCTCGTATATTGTATGAAGCAAAAGATAATAAAGGGAATTAACATTAATTTAAGTAAGAATAATGGTGGTGTTTAATTTTTTCCTATTTTTCCTGAATTTATTAAGGAGTAGTCTGCTATTTCAACGAAATTGGATAATTCGAAACATATTGCGTTCCTACAGGAATTAGAATTAATCCAGTTTGAATGTATATGAAAGGAACTCTACGGTTATTCACTTTCATGGATATGAAATCATGAAAGATTATTGTTTTCTTATTAAACTGAACATTTTGTTTGAAACTGTTGTTTTACGTACTTTGATTATGAATCCCTGTTCTTGGCTGTTCCTGATACTTGCCAGAAAACCTCCTTGCTTGTAACAAATTGACTGGGCATCTTCGAATTTCTGTTGGTTGTTGTCTGCAAACAAAAAGCATACGTTGCGGAAAGTTCTCCATGGGCGTTCACACTTTTTCGGGGGAGCACAACCTAAGAATAACAACAAAAAACATTGAAGGACTGCTGGCCAATCGAAATATGAACAGAAAATAGTATTTATGGCTATTAAAAAATTCGCAAGATTTCTCTTTAGCTAGTGTTTTGCTTCTTATATATATATGTAATGATATTTTTTTTTTGTTTTCGGTTCCAATTCTGTTTCTCTGGTAATTCTTTTTTAACAACCATAGAGAATGTTCTCGAATATTCTTGAGTAGGTTCTTTTCGGTTTCATAGCTAAAAATAGAGTTCTGTCGCTTAAGTTACATCATCTGCGTGAATTCTAGTGATTGCTAATTGGCTGGTACAAACAACTACAAAAGAAGTGTTCCAACAGTTGAGTTTTTAGTTTCGATAATTTTTTCTTTCGTGACAGAGAATGGGAATAAATGACGATAGTTTGAGATTCCAAATGTTTTTAATTTAGTTGTATTTCTTTACCACTCAGCAAGACAGTCAGTTCGGAACTCCACTTCGAGATGAGGCAAAAAGCCTCATTTCATATATATATATATATATATATATATATATATATATTTATATGTATATAAATTATTGTCCCTAAAGATCTCCAAACTTCTCCCCTTCCACATTCTAGGTTTTTTTTAAACTTTCTCAGCCACCCAAAATAAGTCAAGGATAACTATCATTAAGATTGGCATTCCTTCCACATTTCCCAACATTAAAAATAATTACTACGTCTGTCTCTTTCTTTCCCTTCTATAATCCAACTGTCCATTCTCTCAGGAAAAACTAAAGATCTTTGCAAATTTAATGCTATTACAGTTTCTTGATTAATTTTTTAAAAAGCCACAAAATAAATGCTGAACTCGAATTTTTTCTCATAAGATGTCATCCACATGATTTCGCTGTCCTCTGGACAGGCTTTTCACACATCAAACAGATGCACGTTTGTCTCTTGTATGCGTAAGTCGCATCTGTCCATTCTCCATCATTAACATGAAAATAAAGTATTGGATTAATGCATTTTTGCTTATGCTTGCAGAATCAATATTGTTCTGCATCCTTAAAGAATTTCAGATACAATAAGTTCAACGTATTGCTGAGATGCAATACTGATGCCCATAAATGTTTTTAATAAATATAGTATATATTTGACTTTCTTTTTTTTAATACCAATAAATGGCAAAATTACTTCAGCATTTGTATCTAAAAATCGAAAGTGACAACAACGCTTCTAAAACTATATATTTATGAATATCTTAAGGCAGAGGTCGGAAACCTATGTCTTCCTTGCGGAAATGTGAGCATGTTGCATTATAGCTATCTTCTTATAATGCAACACGATAATTATGTTATGATCATACACTATATGATCATGTTATGACCATGATGCTGTTGTACCCTTGTATTCGAAAAAAAAATCGACTTTAAAATTTGATTTAACAAATTAATTAAAACAACAATTAAGCACTGAAATATCATTAACATATACGATATTAGAATAATCGTTGACTGACAAGTAACGTGGGATTTACAGACGATCATCAAAGTGGACTGCTTTTTGAACTATCGTTTAGTTCTTTCATTCACGCTGTATATTTCACTACTTAAAATGACCGACGTAGCCCTTCTGCATATCGCTACATATTCGGTCTGAGTATAGTACTTGAAAGAAAAATAATATACGTTATTTGTAGGAGAATGTGTTTAAAAATAATGCTCTAAATGCAAGTAGGATTTTACTAATAAGAAAATAGAAAATATTAAGATTACAGGATCTCGCTTTCTCTTACATAATAGGCATGTAAACCAAAAGTCATTTTTCAATGATAATAAAATTCTGTGATGATCAATGGGTAATATATATATATATATATATATATATATATATATATATATATATATATATATATATATATATATATATATATATATAATCACACGGTTAATATTATACAAAAATGGCGATATTTGATCAAAATTTGAATATAGATCAAGTTTTATGTTGATATGGGCAAATATCTACTACAGAGTGTTTTCCTATTATTACATCAGATGGTGCTTTGTATATAAGTTTCTTTCATGTGTCTCTAAATAAACCGCCATTTCGTGTCTATACTCTATACGAATTCATTTCATTTCGCGTTTATTCAGAAATATATGTTAAAAATATAAAAAATGTGTATATTGTATCAAACATTTCTGTTCTACAACTGATGAAATAAGATTACAATATTCAATATATATTTTAATAAATCTTTATATATTTTAAATATAATTAAATACGAAAGTAAAAATATAATTTTCTGTACATTTATCTAGAAATTGTCTCTAGGAAATGAAAGTGGTCCGCGAATCATGGGCCATTATTATACAGTTCTAGGGGCATACGTGCCCTTTAAACCTTCGAAAATTCAAATTTTTTATTTTTATATTTTTGATGTTCTTGGGCATTTCAGAATCATTAAAAACAAACCCCATTAATATGTTAGAATTAGAACCTGTAAAACTATACACTTTTTACATTCCATATCATAGCTTTTAAGAAAACTATAAAAACTTTAAATGCATTTTATTGAAAATGGTGTTTGTTCAACTTGCGCAAATTCTAAATATAAAACCCATTCATTTCAAATTTTTTGAATAAATACATTATATAGACCTACGATGAAACTCTAACTACTTTTTTCGTTGTTTATTTCATTTATCATTTATTGTATTTGAAAGGGAATGTTTAAACATTATTTTAACTTTTTTAAAAATTTAATTCCCTAGTCTAATATTTCTGATACATTTCATTCAAAATTTTAAATAGGTAGCAAATTATACCTAGTAACTATTGTTTACAAAAAAAGGAAAAAAAAAAAAAAAATAAAAAAAAAAAAACTATTAGTAAAACTCACTTTGCTGTATGTCTGCGAGTAATGTCATAGTGTATCAGAACATTTTTTAAATTTTGAAACAAACTCACTTTTTACTTTATATAAAAAGTTCCTATTTTTTTAAATAAAGTAAATTCAGCAAAAGTAACTAATAAAAATAGAAAAAATGCTGAAACTCCAAGGTATTTATGATAATAGTTTCAGGAGATATAAGGAAAAAATAAGAAAAAAATATCTTTTATTTAAACTTTCAGTTAATGTTTCCACTTAAGCATTTCTGCTCGCCGGTGGCTAAAATAATTAAGTTTCTGGATACTAAATATATTTTAACTAATCTTTACGCAGCGCCATATTATCGGCAGGGCATGGGGGCACGTGCTCAGGGCCGACTGATTTCAGGGGCCCAAAAATTTTTAGATCCAGAGGTAGTTTTGAAGCAAATAAATTTTGTAGACTTAAAATTTTCATGTTTTTATTCTATATACAAATTATGTGAGCTAAAATTTTGTAAGTTTTTTATTATTTCCTAGAGTATTATTATTTCAAACTTTTTGTTTTTGAAAGCTGTATCCAAAATTTTGATAGGGATAACACTTTTATGCATACGGTGAATTTTATTTTTAGGGAGGGAGGCAGGCTAGAGATTTTGTAGTTTCACACTAAAAATACTAATTTTCTTTGTCATAGAACTGTCTGAATAACTTCAAAAAATAGGAATTAAAAAAATAATGAGAAATAGCGTGTTTCAAATAAAATGATTAAACAACTGCACTGATGAATTTTATTTTTAGGGACGGAGGGAGGCTAGAAATTTTATAGCTTCACACTCACATTTTTGTACATTTTTGTGAATTATAACTTTTTTATTAAAATAAATCGGTTCTTTTAAAAATACTAATTTTATTTGTTATAGAACTGTGTGAAGAACTTAAGGAATTAAAGAAATAACGAGATAAAAAGATGCTTCAGATAAAATGATTAAACATTGCTAGTTTAATACAAATTTATTTATTAAAATTGTATGCAAATTTTGTGGACAGAATTCTAATAGCTTGTTGCAGACAGCTACAAAATTTTCTGCCACTAGGCTCAAGGCAAAAACTAGAGGAGGGGCATGTACCCGGGGTACCAAATGAAAATCAAAGATGTATGGGATAGATATCATGGGGGTGTAGAAAAACATATACTTGCTTCGGGGGAATCATAGTTTATACCCTAGTAATGTTAGTAAATACCATGTACACAGTCATCGATGCAGATCTTTCAGCTATACATTAATAAAATGTAATAATAATCTACAATGGCCCAAAGCATATTCTCTACCCTGGGTCTAAAATCTTGATAATCGGGCCCTGTCTTTACGTGTTGTACATATACATTTATATGGAAACAAACATATTTTTTTTCAATTTGTTCATCCTCAAAACGTCTATATTTGTTATTTGTGAACGTCTCTAACTGTTTGCAGCTTGTTTGTCAACACAGGAAGTGGCACTCCACGGTTGAAAGGTTGCTCAACCTATCCTTAAAATATATTACGAAAATTAATGATACTCTTGCATGATATAAATACTCATTCCTTTAACCACATTACTTTTTATTTTTAGTTCAACATTTTTACGCATTTACGCATTCAAGTGTAATGGACTTTCTCCGAAAGAAGACAATAATCCTCTGGTAAATGGGCAGGGAAAGTAACGATCAGAAGTTATACAATTTCTTAAATAATATAGTGCTGTCTTAACTGAATACAATGAACAAATCAATCATCGTCAAGACATGACAGTTTGAGTATATTTTCAATTTTGATACAGTGTGTCCCTATAATAGTCCCATTGTCATCAGGTAGATGACAAAGTTCCTGATGCTTGACTTCATTCCTCTAAGATAGTTGCAATCATCTGCTTGAAAATTGAAAAATGGAGGTAATACAAGATTCCTTTCTGAGAAAAAATTGCTTTTTAGGATAGAACAGTTAAAAATATTCTTCATTTTATCAGCTAAGTTTAAAGCAAATTTCGGTAAACTAAAAAAGAAATCTTATAAACAATGTTATTAAAATAGAATAAAATAATACAGGTTTTTATGGTGTAATGATCTTAGAGACAGAAACAATTTGCTGTTTTTAAGCAATACTAATGAACGGTGGAAGAAATTTAGAGAAAATATAACATAGACTTTTAGGACATAGGAAAAAATTGAAGAGGAATTAATGGTTTGAAAAAAAAGCATTTATTATTAGACCTATAATATTTTAATAAATTGAGGACTGGTAAAAATCATATTTTGTTAATAATTCGTTAAATTTAATATACAACTGAATGCTTTAAAACTCTAAATTATAAAAATAATTTAACTTGTTTTATTTAGTTTATAAACTAACCCCTACTAGAATTCATTATTTTCAATGTAACAATGTAAGTGAATTTCAGGAATAAATATAAGAAAAAATAAACATTTTCCATAAGATACTAGACGAAAAGAATAAAAATTGTATATACTTTTCTCTATATATAATTTTTTTATCTGCAAGAGGAAGAGAACAACTGTGTGGAAGTGTGGTCATTTTTATATCTTGACAAGATATCATTTCGCAGAAATAAAGTTAAATTGTTGAAGAAAGTTAAACAGAAAATATTTAGTATTTTTCACGGTTTTGGAGCACAAGATATGATTTATATGACAGTTTGGTGTTGAAAAGGTAAAGAATGATAAATCTGAACAAATAAGACAGTAAAAATTGATTAATTTATTTTAAGAGGTGAAATATTTTTTATATAGTAACATGTATTCTTTTTAAGCAAAAAGTATTGCTGTGCTGACAAAATTAGACACCAACTGACATCATCTCATTCACTGACATCGACAGCTTCTTACCTATCATCATTCTGGAAATGCTGCTCAGTTGTGCTTAAGAAGCATTTGTTTTTTATTAGCTTTTACTTAATTTAGTGCCTTAATTTAGATTGCGTTTACTTTCCTATTGTACTTTTATACTGTTATTCCGGTGTGTTATCACAAGGAATTTTTCTTTACTGGGAATTTGGTAAATGAAAATCTGAATACCGTATTACCACTAATTTATCGGCAATTGTTTTTCAGAATGATAGCATTAAAGGTAGATAATTTAGTACTATATATACATACATACATACATATATATATATATATATATATATATATATATATATATATATATATATATATATATATATATATATATATATATATATATATATATATATATATATATATATATATATATATATATATATATATATATATATATATATATATATATAATATATATATATATATATATATATATATATATATATATATATATATATATATAAATAATACTGTTTAGTTTGATCGTCTTGCGTTTATTTCAAAGACAAAATACTGAATGATAATTAAGGTAAAATGCAAGTATTTAAGTAGTAATAAACTATTCAAAAATAAATTTGACAAATTTATTGAATAATGCATTCATAAAAGTAATATGAAAATTATAAAAGAACTAAAATCAAAATCTAAGCATGCAACGTATATAAAAGATATCTTTAATAACTTTTTAATTTTCTTATAAATATCTAAAAGTTGGTGGCAGAGAGATTTGGTTTGAAACTGAATCCACATATTAGATGTATTGTATATGAGTTCAACTTACAATAAAGAACACACCCACGAAAAAAACGCTGTTGTGATAAAAATCCATAATGTATGGAAGATGAGCGATTCCTCCAACCGGAATAACTACACTTTATAAATCTCATATGTAGCAGGCTTATACTACCAAAAATACATGACTTCTACAAAGTGTATGAGTAGACAATGTGGTGCAAATATTCGAGAGCAATTCTCGAATCAGTTATCGTTGTGAATTAATATCTATGACCACAAAAATAATGTGTATCTGTCTCCTCTCTAGTTATTTTGAGTTTTGAACCCTCGAATCCACTTTTTATTTATCCTTTCATTTCTTTTCAGTTGTTTATTTCTATCACTCCCTGGCATTATATTCTCACTGAAATAAATCTCAGGATTGACAGACTAGGCCGAATCCAACTAGATTATTATCCTTTCCTTTTTATTTATCCTTTCATTTCTTTTCATTTATTTATTTTTATCGCTCGCTAGTATTACATTCTCACTGAAATTAATCTCAGTATTGACGGACTAGGCCGAATCCAACTAGATAATTATTCTTTGCTTTTTATTTATCCTTTCATTTTTTTAGTTGTTTATTTCTATTGCTCGCTGTTATTACATTATCACTGAAATAAATCTCAGGATTGACAGACTAGGCTGAATCCAACTAGATTATTATCCTTTCATTTCTTTTCAGTTATTTATTTTTATCGCTCGCTAGTATTAAATTCTCACTGAAATACATATCAGGATTGACGGACTCGGCAAATCCGACTAGATTATTATCCTTTCCTTATTATTTATCCTTTCATTTCTTTTCAGTTGTTTATTGCTATCGCTCACTGGTATTACATTATCACTGAAATAAATCTCAGGATTGACGGACTAGGCCGAATCCGGCTAGAATTGACCGATATCCTGAATATTCTACAGAAACTAGACAGGATAAATAATAAAGAAAGGATAATAATCTAGTCTGATTTGGTTGAGTCCGTCAATCCTGAGATTTATTTCAGTGAGAATATAATACCAGCGACCGATAAAAATAAACAACTGAAAAGAAATGAAAGGATAAATAAAGAGGAAAGGATAATAATCTAGTTGAATTTGGTCGAGTTCATCAATCCTAAGATTTATTTCACTGAGGCTATTATATTTTCACTGAAATAAATCTCAGGATTGAGGAACTCCGACTAGATTATTATCATTTCCTTTTTATTTATCCTTTCATTTATTTTCACTTGTTTATTTTTATCGCTCGCTGGTATTACATTATCACTGAAATAAATCTCAGGATTGACGGACTAGCCCAAATCCGACTAGATTATTATTCCTTCCTTTTTATTTATATTTTCATTTCTTTTCAGTTGTTTATTTCTATAGCTAGCTGGCATTATATTCTCACTGGAATAAATCTCAGGATTGACGGACTAGGCCAAATCTGACTAGATTATTATCCTTTCCTTTCTTTTCAGTTGTTTATTTTTATCGCTCGCTGGTATTACAGTCTCACTGAAAAAAATCTTCAGGATTGACAGATTAGGCTGAATCTGGCTAGAATCGACCGATATTCTGAATATTCTACAGAAAGTAGACAGAAATAAATTTACACAGGATTCTCTAAGTTAGACTCAGTTCTCTAATCCGGTTATTTTCCAAGAATGTTGAATGTGATAATAAATTGTTTCTCTAAATGAACTTGGAATCAAAGAAAAACTAATTTGAAAAGTATAATATTAAATAAATATTAACTGGAGTAGAACTGTTTAAATATTTCGCAATTTCAGGAAATAAAGAGAAAGAATGTACGAATATTATATATAGACACTATCAATGCATAATTGTTTTTTGGAGGGGGGGGGGAGATGGTAATTTACAGTCAAACCATTTTAAGGTATATTTGCCAATATTACAAAACTCACTGTTATCCTATATAATAACTTTTTTTGCAAATAAAAAATTTACTAAAATGGATTAAACCACAATTATAAAGTATTTAAATTATTGTTAAAAACAATTATTTTAAATCAATACAGTCTATAAATATATCTACTATTATTATATGAAATAAAACAACAGAATAATGTGTATTAAAATTCCGACAGCAAAATACTACTTACCAATATAGGATATAGACGTCAACACTACGAAAAACGAGAGCGTTTTTGCGGTATAAACAATGTCTACTCTAACCTGTAAAGAGATTAATACTAATTAGCTTTAAAATTTTTAAATAAAATAACATATTAAATCGAATAGATAGAAAGCCAAGTTACGTGAATTGTATCATGAAAAAAATTTTCAATTTTTTTTTGATTTATTGATTGATGTAGTTGTTCTGATTATAATCCTTTTAAAAATCCACAAATTTTTAAATATTGATTTAAATAACTTGTAAAACTTTCAAAAGTATTTTTTATAAATTATCCTTATAAATTGTTCTTTAGAAACGAACAGCCCGTATAGTATTTGCCGATTCATTAACGTTAGTCGTTGACTTAGTTAAAATACATAATACTCTGAGACAACTCCTGTAGACAATAGGAAAAAAAAGATAGTGAATAAAATCGTTGTCAAGGTTTGTTAAGAGGACTTGATGACTAAAGATAGAAACATGTGTTACAAATGTATAAATGAAGTGACAGAGAAATGACTTGATGTTAGAGATGGCAATAAATTAAATTAAAAGAAGTTTATCTATGTTTACGGATATGTTCTTGGAAAAGAGATGGAGTTAAGTTTAATAGAACAAAATACAATTTAGTTGTATAAAATTTGTCAATGCAATTAGAAAGAACCACGAAGGAATCGACTACTTAGTTACACAATAAAGTTATGCAACATTTTTTTCAAATAGATATTTGTAATGAGTGTTTTTATATTCTTTTATGAGAAATGAAAATATTTTGATCTAGTATTTGTAGTAATCTTTTCTTTTATAAGTAATCTACGGAACGATGGCAGAATGGAAGGTCACTGCTCTTCGGAGCCGGAGTTTGGAGGTTTGAATCTCTCTGCGGGCATGGATTTTCGTAGCCGTTCGGAATCGGCTTTAAGTAGTAGGTCCCGGTCTCATTAGACCTCGTGTTCAAAAAAGTACACCTAGTTATCCAAACCTAACAAAATTAATCTATAAGTAATCTAGTAATCTGATCTGATGTAATAAGAGTAAACGGTTTGTTGGCTAATGGCAGAAACATGTTTTCGAAATGTATAAATAAAGTGACAGAGAAATAACTTGATGTTAGAGATGGAAATAATTGAAATTAATCGAAATTTACCTATGTTTGCGTGTATGTTCTCGTAAAAACAAAACCAAATTAATCTATAAGTAATCTAGTAATTTAATCTGATGTAATAAGAGTAAACGATTTGATGGCTAATATGTAGAAACATGTGTTCGAAATATATAAATAAAGTGACAGGGAAGTAACTTGATGTTAGAGATGGCAATAATTGAAATTGATTGAAATTTACTTATGTTTACGGGTATGTTTCCGTAAAAGAACGGAGGTTAACTTTAATAGACCAAAATGCAATTTAATCGTACAAAATTTGTCAATGCATTCGGGAAGTACAATGAAAGAATCGACTACTTAAAGGCACAAAAAAGCTATGAAACACTTTTTCAAATAGGTATTTGTTATGATTGCACTTATATTCCTTCAAGATTAATGAAAATATTTTGGTCTAAAATTTGTAGTAATATGATATTTGAAAGATAGGCACAATTATTTCACTTGAATGAGTCTGTAGATTGTGACCAGTAGTTTAAAGCTAAAGTGACGGAAACAAATTTTTAAAATTGGCATTGCTTAATACAGTTTATTTTGGATAAAGTATTTCTACAACTAAACATAATGTAACTTTTACAGTACAACTATCTTGGTTTTAGAATGGAAAATTAATGATATCAGTATTACAATAATATATCTAGAAAAACTGTGAAAAGGTTATCATTTAAGGCAAAATCTAAAAATAATTTTATCAGGAGCTGACTTATGGTTTTTTTTATAAAGCATAAGAAGTATAATTATATTAAAATTTTGTTGAAAAACTGCTTTTTGATTAAGCATATCAATATAAAGAAAAAATTATGTGTCTGTTGATTAATGTCTGCTGTTTTTTGTCAGTATGTTTAGCAGATTATTTTCAATGTATTTGTTTACTGTAATATTTGACGAATTAATTACAAAGAAATCGAGATGTAACATTCTAGACTTCATGATTGTTAAAAGAAAATTGATAATCTGTTTATGTGTATGGAACTACAATGTTTTAAAATATATTTCCATATTTAAAAATATATACTAGCTAAAAATTGTAATTTTTTTAAGAAACAAAGTTGTTGAGATTACCGTGATTTAATTACCGGGAAGTATTAATAGTACTGGATAAATTGCGATGTCATACATGAACAAATAAGTCATCTATACATAAAGAATTACATTTTTAGTGCTGTAAAAATCTACAAATTTTTTAGCACTTAAAAAGATTTGGGAATCCTAGCGGAAATCTTTTGGTAAAGATATCATCCTTTGTCTACTTTTAACTCACTAATGCTGAATCTTTCTGCCAAATATATCTTGATGAATATCTTAAATTTATTATGGGCAGCACAGAGTAATAAAAATATGAAATTACAGCTGTCTTCATTAGTGATTAGTTGTCAAATTAAACGATATACAATGTCGTTCGTGCATAAAAAAGAGAAACTGAGTGATAAGGGATTTATTTGGTAACAAACGTAAATACAGCAACATGAATTGAATATTTATAATAGATAAATCGGTTTCAATGATTTAGTGCAATGTACCTGCCAAAAAAGTAAATTTATGCGCAAGGCTCAAAAATTATAAAATATTGATAAAATGACAAAGTTATAAGTAATAACAAGTACCTAAAAATTTAGTAGCTATTTTAAAGGATTAGAAAATGCTTTCTTTGAAAAGGAAAATTTATTCTGAGAAAGCATATAAAAATCTTACAAACTAAGTTTTAGCCGCTTCCAAAAAATATTCTCTATGTATTAATGGTTTACATTTAATAGTATTAAAACTAGAAAATTTTGAAAATTCTCGAAAGTCTTAAGCAATTTCTCCCCCTGCTTAACCCATGAATCACTTATACGTTATATATATTGATGAATATCTGAAGTCTAAGCTATTGTGGACTCTTAACAGTAAAACATATTTAAAATTTAAAGAACTTTGAATATTATACTCTGCCTTTATAAGTGAACAGTTGCCCTTTTAAACATCACATAATGATATTTATAATATAGCAATACTTCTTGATAACAGATTTATTTCGATTAAATATTTTGAAAGACAATTTTTAAATAAATCATTCTTTTCTTTAAATTTAGATTTTATTAAAAATCCCACCATCGAGCCGAAATTGAATTTAAAAAGTTATTATGAATTGAGGAATAAAATATATTTGAATACAAAAACTTTAGTTATTAATTGTGAAAAATTTGTAGAGGGAGAACAGGATGTTTCTAGGGTACTGTAGATTTGCGCCTTTTGTGTTATGTAAACAATATTCATGTAACCTATTAAGGCCCGAGTACTTTCTACCAAATATTTTGAAGAATATCTTATAAAATTCATGCAAACACAGTATTTTACAGGGAATTTTTATAATAGATACAGATACTCATCATAATTTCAGTCGATGTACCTGCCAAAAAAGTAAATTTTTCATCGAGGCTTAGAAGTCATGAAATATCCATCGAAAGGAAAAAAAAATTAAATAATAGCAAATGCCTGAAAATTTAGTAGATTTTTAAAAAAAATGTTTGCATACCTTCTTCGAAAAGAAAGATTCTGTCTAAGAAAACGTACAAATTCTACAAACTATATATTAGCTGACCTTAAAAAGAGGAGCTAGGTATCCATGGTTTATATTTAATTAATACTAGATATACTGTTGTACTCCAGAAAATATACAGTTAAAATCATCTAAATATGTTTGCTTTTTAAAATATCGATTTTAAAGAATGTGACAAATCTTATACCTACCATTGGGGTTCTCGAAGCACTATTCTAAAATTCATATAAAATTTTAAAAAAGGACATGCCGACTAAATGTTTCTGAGTCTGTTCTCTTCAAGAAAGAACTGAACGTTTTGTAACAGTCTTTGTTAGAGCCTCAGCATGTCAGGAGCCCGGGCGTGGCCCTAAGTTTTCATTGAGCTGTGGACTGTTGATTACCTTATATAATGCGATTATGTATGTACGGGCTGCGTAATGGGCTCGGATTATTTTTACTTAAAAGCGGGAAAATATTAAATAAAAATGGTCGACGTCATGGATTTGCACGCTTTAATTGGTGGTGAAAGGGCACAACAGAACATGGTTCCTACGCAACGCCAGGGACAAAGCATAGCTAGCAAGGCACTAATTTCTGCCCGAATTTGTCGATGGCCAGTCCAATCACGATCAGATAGAATTTATGCATGTCGAATCACGGTCGTAGTTTAGTGAAGCATGGGTTTCAAACGAACGTGTGGGTTTTTACAAAAAGAAGAAAAAAATACAGCAAATGAAAATTTGGGGTGGTTCCAGGAAAATTATTCAAGCCCGATTCCCGTTTCGTTGATCTAAAAATGGAGTTTAGTTACATTATGGATGATGAATTATCCGTTTCAAATATTACATTAGTTAATTTATCTCCCAACGCTTCTTCTGTAAATGTATTCGATATGGGTATCAGGTGAAACTTTGAAGTCATGGTTTATCATTTGGAAAATGGAATGAGCGTTACTCTTTATAATTCAGGTATCATTTTAATTTCAGTGAATTACTGATATTTAAAATTGAAATATCTCAAAACAATGAGAGTACAGCAAAACTCTTCTCTTATACATCTACTAAGTAATGATTGATTGTATTATACTTAAAACTAAGGTGTTACTTAAAATAATTCGATTTTTTTTCTTACAATAAATAGTTAATTTGTTTCTAAACTGCAACATATACGTTAAAAAATAAATAATAGGGGATTTATTTCTAATAAACCTTTTTAATTAAAATATAAGTTATTTATGCTTAGTATAGTTATTTAAATCTCTTCTAAAACTACATTTAGACACACGTTAGTAGAAGTATATAGAACTGCATGGTGTTGCAATAGATGTACATAAGAAATTGACTAAAGTGTGCATAAGCATACAGCTTCTAACTTGTTGCTATGGATTGAAACAATATTCTATTTTTGCCTCTATGCTATGTCTTTATTATTGTGCCCAGCTTGTGACAGAAGGTAAGCCAATATATTTAGTGGTGTTAAAAACGAAACTTATTAATACCAACCTTAAACTAAATTACACTTTCCCTCTGTCCGAGCTTAATAGTTAGGAAGCTTTAGTTAATGATTTTTATTGCAAAATGTAACTATGTAATATAAGTACTAAGAGTCACGTCTATCTCTGTCAGTGATTAAGCGAACTTTTGTTCATTTCAACAACTGAAAATGACAGTATTTTCCCCGTAATGGTTTTCTTGACGTATGGAGGTGTCAAGCGTGTCTGTTTGTCAACGCTCTGACATAGAAGAGGAATTTTGCTTTGATCGAACCTGCCAGGCTCCAGAGGCGTTTCAGTTACCCCAAGGACAAGGTTCAAAGAGGGGGGAGTGTAGATCTAACGGAAAACCGAGGTTTCCTGAAGCCAAAAGAGAGAAGCGGGAGGACTCCCGGCTGAACTTCGAAGAGGGCAGGTTGATCTAGAGGGATCTCCTCTCTGAATGATAGGTTTCATCTGCATTGAGTTGATTTGTTTTATTTAAAACGTTGCCTTTTTGTTAAACAAATGAACAGTTGTTAAGTTTAATCCTTTACAGCTGGTTATTTCGTTTCCATACCTGCTGCTTATACGAGACCCATGCGAAGTCACAGCCAAAATGACTAGGGTGTGGCGGACATCGGAAATAGAAATATCGCAACCGCTCGGCGAGGCTAACAAGTACTATATATGATATCTATATTCTCTCAAAACGTGAGTTCCTGTAGGTTTGAATCACTTGAATTGGTATTTAGTACGGTTTATTTGAATTAAAGAATCATATATGTTATTTTTGGTATTGATATACACATAAAAACGTTCAACCGTTAAAAAAGCCTTTAAGGCTAAATATTTTGAAAGACAGTTTTGAAATAAATCATTCTTTTCTTTAAATTTAGACTTCATTAAAAATCGCACCATCGAGCCGAAATTGAACATAAAAGTTATGAATTTAGGAATAAACTATACTTAAATACAAAAATTTTAGTTAATAACTACGAAAATTTGTAGGGGTGAGAACAGGATGCTTTTAGGTTACTGTAGATTTGCAATAAAGCGTTTTGTATAATGTAAACAATATTCATGTAACCTATTAAGGCCCAAGTACTTTGTGCTGAATATTTAAAAGAATATCTTATATCATTTAATGGCTTTTATAAAAGAAGAACAACTTCGTGATAAGAGATTTTTTTTTTGGTATAACATGCAAATACAATATTCCGAAGTAAAGTTTTATAATACATACTGGTATTCTACATGATTTCAGTCAAGGTAGCTGCTAAAAAAGTAAACTTATTTGTGAGGTTCGAAAGATTATAAACTTTAGATCCAAATGACATTATAAATAATATCAAATACTCAATAATTTTGTAGATTGTTTATTGAATTGCTATCTACTTTCGTTAAAAAGAAAATTTTATTCCAAAACACATAAAAATTATAGAGGTAGTTTTTAGCCATACCAAAAAAGGTGCATTAAGCATTAATACATTTCAAGAATGAGTAATTTAAGATTCTAATTAATATTATTATACAAAGTAATATAGTTAATTTCTGAAGTCGTATGAAGATAAAATATCATCTATTGACACCGGAAAGTAAAATAAAATATGTATATATATATATATATATATATATATATATATATATATATATATATATATATATATATATATATATATATATATATATATATATATATATAGAGAGAGAGAGAGAGAGAGAGATAGATAGATAGATAGATAGATAGATTAATTGATAAAGTGTGAAAAGGTTTTTAGAGGACTGTAATTAAAATGTTGTAATTAGTTTCGAAAATAAAGAATTATTTAAAATGTCAAGTCAAAATGTGTTATTTGTTTCAGGTGTGAAGTGATTCATTAAAAAGACAAGAATTCAGTTTTGAAAATTATAATGTAATGATAAAATTTGAACTTTTAGAGACCATTTTCTTTTTCTTTTAAACTTTTTTTTAACTGTTTCATGTACATCTAAAGATGTAAAAAACATAGCTTTCAGTGTCATTATATTGTTATAAATTGAACTCCCAAGCTAATAGTTCATTTTTTTAATTCAGTCTATAGCACGTTTTATAACATCCAAATTAAGTTAAATATTTTTCTTTTTAATATAATATACATCGAATACTTCAAGGTGTTATTGGAGACACGATATCAGTAGTTAGATAAGATAAACGCCGTCAAACTTATCTGAAGGGCATTGCTTTTTTATAGAATACACTGACACGTCATTATAAAGAATCGCGTTGTGTGTATTTAATATTAGATATAAAATTACTAGGATGCATAAAAACATTGTATTTTGCTTGCTACTTGCAATTTTTCTATTCTTTAATGTGAAAGGTGAAAAGAGGTAAGTTAATTATCTTATCTTTACGAATTAATATATTTGAAAATAAAAAGCAAATCAGTGAAAGTATTTTAGCTGCTATAGTATTTAAGAAGACTGTACTGCAAATATATGACAAAATAACATTTTATTAGACCTTAAAGAATTTTGCATTCCACTTTTTTAAAACTTTAACATATTGAAAATATTTTTTGAATATTTCTCAACTTTTAAAGCTATAAATTTTTAAAATGAAATTTGTAAATAGTGATTTTAAAGATCATTTAAAGATACACAAAATTATTTTGGTTTCTTTTCCTTTAAAACATTTTCACTTATTTTAAAGACAAACTGAATTATAATAAAGTCCACTATTATTGACTATTATCGTTTTTGGCCCATGACAGTTAAAAATGCATCTGGAGTGTATCAAATATTCTTAACATTCGTAAATTTTCTCTTTATAAAAAGTTAAAGTTTTTATTAGCAATAACTGCATTGTTTGCTTCGGAAATAATTATATTCAATACAGCAGATGTGAGGAACACTTTCACTGTTAAAGACCACATTTAAATTAAACAATAATAAAGGAGACCGCTTAAGTTAATTGACCTGTAAAAGCAATATTATTATAGTTTGGTATACATTTATCAATCTATTGCCTTATATAGAAGTAATATAGAAAAATAGGTCTTATATGTCTTTTATTTATTATTTAATATAAAATATTTTTTATTAACGTATGCGTGTTATTTTTTAAAATATCAAGTTTTATTTGTTTATAAACAGCTACATAAATAAGTAACACTTGAAAAATATAAATGTTACCATTTATCATTAAACGGGGTTCTAATATTTGAAATATACAATAATTATTGTCATAAGCTGCCACTGACATTTAAATTAACATAATCTTTTTTTTTAAATTTTATTAGTTTTTGAATTATATATAGTTAATTATTGATTAATGCAAGAGCTAAGTTTTAGAAGACCTCACGTTCCCCAGCTGTGCAATATGGTATAGTGAAAAATAAAAAACTCTTTTTGGTACTTACTCTTAATAATATATCTCAAATAAATTTGATAAAATATGTTCAATTTTGACCTAAATTTCACCAGTTTTAAGCTTACGGCTTAATACCCATGAATTTAATTACCCATGAATTACCATGAATTAATGCGTTCATGGGCTTAATACTTATGAACGCTTTTGGAACCCTATCAGAAATTTAAAAGATGTTGCTACATTTCAAACGAAGTCTACCGAGGTCCATGGCACGATGGTTAAAGTCGTGGGTTACAAATCGAAAGCTGTAGGGTTCGATCCTGAGTCAGGACAAATTTATTTCCGTAATTTTATGTTCGATTTGTTAAGTAGACTATAAGACTTCTAAATTATGAAAATTTTCTGTTCCATTAAAATACATCTAGAATTTTCTGCTACCATATAAAAACCTCTGTTAAAATTGCGAGTGGCAGTTGTTGTTGGAGTGCGAGCTAGGTAGCTTGGCATATAATAAACGGTGTTATTTCTTAAACTTGACTCTACTCTTCATTGTGTGCTACTAGTACTTGTATCCACGTGACAATATTTTAAATTTCATTTCGGTTCTGTTTGTACACAACTACGATAACAGTCAATAATAATGCAGTTATTTATTTCTTTAAAATAACTGAAAATGTTTTAAACGTAAGCAACCAAAATAAAAATGTGTTTCTCTAAATTGGCTTTAAATTCACTATTTACAAGTTTGATTTTGAAATTGTTTATCTTCGAAAAACAAAACAACTACGTATTTTTAGAATCAACTAAATGCACCCACCTTCCTCCAATTTCTAGTCATAATATTGAGATAAGTTTTTCTGAATGATTTTCTCATTTCTGTCACCTTAACGACAGAATTTCAACTTTTAAATATTATCTCCATTATTTAGTTTGGGAAATACATCCATGTTATATATAAATACATTAACATGAAATATTTCATTAGTATTATGATAAAAACATAAGAAATTTTTAGGTGCAACAAAGGGTGTTCAAAAATTATGTAATTTTTTTATAATTCTCACAACTGAAGAACAAATACTATAAACATCATTAAAAAGAAGAACTGATAATATGTTTCAAACAATTAAAAATATGTATTTTTGTAAAACTGCATATTTTCTGTGTAAAGAGTATTTCCTTAGTTATTTAATGAATTTATATTTTCTATACGCTAGTATTTCCTAGTAGTAATAATCAACTTGTAAAAAATTCTATGTGCAATAAATATTAGTAATGTTATGTTTTATGTATAAATTTTTATAATTCTTTTTCTTGAAATCTGATGGAGCACTTGCAATATCTTTCTAGTTGTAATCTAGTTAGTGAGCTAAAGTAAATTAATATTTTGAAACGAATTTCTTCTAATACATATAATAATATATTGTAGAGTATCCTTTTATCGTTCGTTTAAGAAGGGCTTAAAAGGTTATATCATATCTATAGAAGTTTTTTTCCAGTACTACATATATTTAATGGCTTAGCAAGGTTTGGTGGTATCCGGTGCCGAGTTAAAACTTCTCATTCAAAACTTCCTAACAAAATTCATTGAGGCAGCATTTTTTTTTGTTAAATCGGTTGATAAAGGGAGTGAATCATTAATTATTTTGTAAACACCTCTTTATGAATAAGAGAAATAAAATACTCTATAATAAATTAATCAGTTTAATGTACAAAGTAAGAAATACGTTTTCATTCCAATATATTGCAGTAAAATATTTTCACTGTAATAACAGTAACTAGTACATGAATTTATTTTTATTATAATAAAATTCAATGAAATCTCAGTTGTTTACAAGCTTTGTTCTCAAGGTATAATCCAAAAAACTATCCTCGTGTTGCAAAAAAGTAGACCGTTGCACTCCGAACCAAAGCAAACAAAACAAAAAACTATACTTTAACATGAAACTATCATATTTATAACTTTTTGTTCTACGTATTTTGACATTGCGTCGGCCAAATCGGTTCTTTACTTACACTGATTCCGACTGAAAAAGTGCTAAGGGAAAGGCTTAATACAAAACCAACAAATTTTTGTCTCCCCTTCTAGGCTGGTACACGGTGTGGTCCTAACCCACCGCAAACGGTTTCTTACGTCACTGCATATACTGACAGTTTTACTGCTTAAATAAACTGCTCTGACCTATGTGCATTTCCGAAATATATGGACTAATTAAATCAATATTTCACGCATTCTTTTACTGTAATTCTTGTCGTCCATTCTGTGACCGTAAAACACACATTGCTTAAATTCATCCAATTAATTATTTCAATCCGACAGAGGCGCCATATTCCGCATTGTTTAATCGCCATTCGATCACCGAGTTAAACTGTAACCATAACGAGCCCCACCCATCAACAATAAATGTACGAGCGCGATTGTTCTGTGGTAACCCAAATTTGTTCCTTCGCCTTCTCATTATCAAATGACCATTCTCTCTCTCCCCCTTTTAAAATAATGACTTGGAACGAAAAGGCTTTCTATCTGCAACCGCGATCAAACAAAATGGCGAGATTATTCTTTTAAAGTCGATACCGTACGCAGCGTGCATGTCTGGAATAGCAAGTGGAGTACCAACAAACGATGTAGGTGTTTCGAGCAGTTAGTTCATGAATGCTTAAAAGTTTTGGTCAGGGAGGGAGAAAAAAATAGAGTGAAAGTGGTAGAAAACTTCGATTACGCACGGAGATCTACTTATAAAAGGTGATTTTGCTCTACATTTAATATTTTAACAATTAACTGTGACCTTTAGCTGGGATCACAATAAACATGGAAGGCAAGTTGTGTTTTAAGTTTCGAGAAGTTTCTTATTTCGTCATAAGGGGTTTATTGTGTAGTATAATGAATTTGTAGATTTTACGCTCTCAATTAAAAAAAAAGGTCAGTTAACCCTTTACCGGACAGTGGTTTCACAGCGAAACCTATTTTTAAACATTTTGGAGAAACACTAATTTTTGGAGAAGTATGATTTTTTTCGATTTTTTAAATATTTTTGACTTTTAAAACTTACTATAAATGGCAGTACTACATTCAATTTATTTTTTCTTTTGAAATATATGTATTTATGCTTGCTGTATCTGGTAAGTTAGCAATGCATTTGTTTTTCACTTATCACCCGTAACAAAAGTATACTCAAAAAACACTTATAAATTGTTAAACTATTTATTTATTTTACTTTTACTTTTTTATAACATTTATTTATTGATCCTCCAATATAACTAAAATTTGAAAAAACATCATGTTCATGTTATTCAAGGGGGATGGATTTGTCAATTATCCCCCCCTCAATTACTGTTATGGTATCCTCTGAGGTAAACCACTCTAAGGATTGCAAAGAAAAACTTTGATACATTTTGCTTATATAAGGTTCATAAATAATATTTATAACCTAATTTTATTAAATTCCAAAGAATTCATGTAGGTGACCTTTAAAGGATTAAAGGGATGGTGAACGCAATTTTGTAAATTGTTGACTACCAGTTTTAAAACTCATAACACAACATATACACCATTGTTTTAACGAACATATACACTAATGTTTATATGTAAATCGTACTCATTTTTAACCATATAGTTTTATATCAATTATGGAAATTATTTGTTAAATATTAAAATGCTGTTTGAGACTTAATTTTTTATAGATTGCTACAAAACACTACCAGTCTTATCATATGACACTTTATGTTTTACTACTAATTTATACTACTTTATACTACTACTACTACTTTATATTTTATTAACAACACAGAATGAGTACATTTTAAACTAACTATAACAAATTAGTTACATGGCGTACACTGCTTTTTAGTTTTAAAAACAATCTTGAATCAAAATATTTCTAGGAAAAAATCTATACTCTAAAATTTTGATAAACTATATGTACCAGAGTTTTTGAATTTAAAATTACATTTTCTAAAAGACTAGCCTACATAACAGAACTTTTTGCAAAAAAAAAAAAAAAAAAAAAAAAAAACTGATTGTGAAAGAACGTTATTTGGTATACCTACGTGTTTTTAAAATAGTAGTAATAAATTATAAAATTTAAAATATCTTGAAAACATATAAGAAACATTTTTTTTACAAAAAGTCAAATAAATATAAAAATATTAAGGTAGCAAGTTGTTTAAACTTAAGAAAGTGAGCTTTCTTATTACGCATTTATTTTGTAAATTAACATCGACACATAGATTGATTCTGTTATTTGAAATGAATAGCAATTTACATGATATAAACTACAGAGGCTATTTTACAACAGCATTCTTTTTGCTTTATAAACTGTTCTGTCTTTAAGAAAACTATGGTATTGAAGTACCCGGTTTGTCTCTTGTTTATTCATTGAGTTATAGAAATGTGAAATAACTACTCACTTTCTTTGACAGGGGTTGGCAGATTTTGAAAAGATAAGAGCCAAATTGTTAAAGATACGAGATAACAAAGATGTCATAGAAACATTTATATGTATCAATTGCTAGGATACAATACATACAGGTTTAAGTCTGATGTAGCCTCCACACTATGGCCAATTGTTCACCACTTCCTGATGGTGACCTTGGACGATGGTTCACGGGTTGCATCCACACGCTGGGACATTAAATGAGCCGAGCTCGTGTACTCGTCCATAGGGTATACAGCGCACTTTAGTTCCTCATCAGTCTGCTTTGATCTTTAGAGAAAAACCACTTCCTAAACCATCGTCCGCCAAGGCTATTTTATCCTCTGTCACCATCGACCACGATAAACCATCTTCCAGACGGTGGTAATGGCTTGCAGTGGACCATAGTGTGGAGGGACCTTGAAAAGCAACAAATGCCTAAGAACCTCTCAAGTGGTTCGCAAGCTGCGATTAGCAGATTTCTGCTTTAGGAGAAAGCAGTTGCTATCCCGAATGAGTACAAGTGGCAAAATTAAGTGCAGAAAAATTATGCACATTATTGATTTTTGGGGGGATGAAGAGGCTAATTTGCCTTTTTACCCCAACAACCCTCCCTTTAGTAACTGGAAGAAATACTCATTGTTACAACAACCAATTAAATGCCTTCTAGTCTAGAACGTCATAAAGTTTAAATAACCTAACTATTAATAGAACTTGTTAACTTGTATTATATTTCATTTAGTTGTTATAATTTTAGATAAATTTTGTTTTATGTAACGGTAGAGGGCCATTTTCTGAAAAAATTTCGAAAATTATGTTATTTCCTAATTTGAAGAACAAACTTACTAAAGACGCTTTATTTTTTTTACGATAATTGAAACAAAAGATAAAAATAATTTAAAAAATCGAAAGTGACTTACAAATTCCAAATTAACTTTTCATATGACCTGGCAGTAAAATATTTCTTGTTGATATGTACCAAAATATAAAAATAAACATTCTTTTTATTTATTCTTGATACATTAATTAACGTTAAGAAGCATAAATCAATAAACTAATTTATTGGTAATAAGCGTTATCCTGAACAAACCTCATGCTGAATGTTCACAGTTGACCAATAATCCTCTTACAGGACTTTTGTCAGCAGCTTCAAGAAATTTTACGCTAAATTTCAAGGATCTGCCGCTACGCTTCAGTTAAATATTTTATATTTTATTACTGCATTTTATTGTATTATATTTTTATCAATATAATTTTGAAAGAATTATTTTACAAATTTAATTTTTTCAATAAATGCACATTTTATGTAATTTTTATATAGCACTTAACAGTTTTTTACCAGTTTAATTAAATTAAAAATGTACTTGTGTATTTAATTCTATGTAAATATAGTTTGGCTACTTATAAGGTATGAAAAACTGAAACGTGGCTCTCTTTGACCTCCTGTAATACACCTTTAACACAAAAAAGATGAATTTATGAATTATGAATAAATTTTCCTATAGATAAATTAGATATAGCAATTATACCGTCTTTAAGTATTTTTTATATTGCAGAACTGTCATTTTTCGCTACTCTTCTTTGTTACTGATCTATGCGACTTCAATCTAACAGTAATCAAATATAATATTTCCACTGTTTTCCTAACAAAATATAGAAAATAACTGCAAATATTGCGCAGATAGAGAAAGTATCAG
This sequence comes from Pardosa pseudoannulata, assembly GCA_032207245.1. Classification (NCBI taxonomy): domain Eukaryota; kingdom Metazoa; phylum Arthropoda; class Arachnida; order Araneae; family Lycosidae; genus Pardosa; species Pardosa pseudoannulata. The sequence goes on along the minus strand of CM063508.1, from coordinate 127,706,408 downwards.
ATGATAATGACAAATTGCTATACAAATCCACTCTCCGTACATATTCAATAAGTTATATTATTAGACCGACTTATATATTGGTTTATGTGTTCCCTAGCTTCACTCTCAAAATGTTTAGAGAGTGGATTAAAATTGTATTTCGAGTTTTAACGATATAGTATTTAGTCAATAAAATAGAAAAATTTGCTGAACTACAACATTTGGAGTTGGGAGAAACTAGTGTCTCGTAAAGCTCAATTTCTACATGGGGTATGTCTTTGGAATTAACAGTATGTATTCACAGAGTAGCTGAATAATTCTCGACTGAGAACCCAGTCTAATTGATGTTTCAATAATGAAAGTCTATATGTATGGATCCAATCAAGATCTCTCCAACAGAACAAATCTAATAGTAATCAAATAGAATTTTTCCACTGTTTTTCTAGCAATATATAAAAAATACCTGGAGAATATTAGGCAGATAGAGTGACTATCAGATGACAAATTGCTATAAAAATCCACTGTCCGTACTGATTCAATAAGTTATATTATTAGACTAACTTATATGTTGGTTTATGTGTTCAGAAACTTCACTCTAAAAACATTTCCAGAGTGGACTAAAATTGTATTTAAAGTTTTAACGATATAATATTTAGTCAATAAAATAGAAAAATTTGCTGAACTACAACGTTTGGAGTTCGGAGTAACTAGTGTCGCGTATAGCTCAAATTCTACATGCGGTATGTGTTTGGAATTAACAATATGTATTCACAGAGTAGATGAACAGTTCTCGACTGAGAACCCAGTCTGTTTCAATACTGAAGGTCTATACGCGTGGAACCAATCAAGATCTCTCCAACAGAACAAATATTTGCATGGACCAACGGTGAGGAAATGGAGCTATAAGATCCACATGTACCTATACTCCTATTAAGTATTGCTATCATCATAATTTCCGTTACATTCGAATGCGAAGTAGACTAATATCCTCAAAATAACTGATGCAGAGAAGTGCAGTAAATGATGCTATGGTGCTGCTACAACTTTACACAATTTAATTTATTTCTAACAAAGAGTTTTACACACTGCTGGTGTATTTTTAGAATAAATATTTACAAGTATATGAATCGCAGTTATCACATTTTACTGTTAGCTCAAATCATGGTTAAAAAAATTTAGCCACCGTTAGTTCATTTCTTACAATATTACAATTTATTAAATTCAGTACTATCATTATCGTTTTTAATAAATTTGAAAATTCCCCGAAAACATATTGTTCACAGTTGTCCAATAATCCTCTTACAGGACTTTTCTGAACAGCTTAAACAAATTTTATGTTAAATTTCAAGGATTTGTCGGTACACTTTAGTTAAATATTTTATATTTTATTAATACATTTTATAGTATTATATTGTTATCAATATAATTTTGAAAGAAATATTTTTCAAATTTCATTTTTTTTCAATAAATGCACATTTATTAAAATATTTAAAAGTATAACAGTTTAATAAAATGGAAAATGTAATCCCTGTTTAATTATGAAGAAACATGAAATATGGCTACTTGTAAGGATTTTTAAAATAAAATATTGCTTGGATGGATAACAGACTTTTATACCTAGATATCCCTACAGAGCACGTTTTAACATTTTTGAAGGCAGATATACGCTTAACACGTAGCATATTTCTCGACTGTGAACTTAAATGGTCCCACTTACGAGATAGAAACAAAAACATTTAATTCTAGCATATTTTATAGAAAATTAAAGACAATCTAAATTTAAGTATATTGAGTGATCTTTAATATTTTCACAATTTTTTAGCTGTTTTTGATTACTGCAAATCGCAACCCTTTGCATAAGACAGTGGAACCCAGTTAGGAACATCTACAGTATGTCTCAGATGCTCTGGAAAGCATTTTCTCAACTCACAATGTCCATTTAAAACCACTAGGTCAGAAAATAGTGTTTCTGCAAAGTTATTATGAATTCTTTACTTCCAGTGTGAAATTAAAATGTGATTTATCTCTGCAAGAGGGGGTTATACGCTCAATTAATATTTTTGTCTTATCTGTAACCACATTTAAATACAAAACTCCAATGAGTGTTACGACAATGAAACATTATTATATAATTAATGAACAGTTATTTTCAATAATGGCTGAGCCAAATTATCTAAATCTGTTCTCATCTTCAGACAATCGATTAAATTTAAAAATCTCTTAATGTTGAACTCCAGTATACACACACACACACAACAACACACATATATAATATATATATATATATATATGAAAAAATATAAATATATATATAATATAAATATATTTTTATATATAAATATAAGTTTATATATATATATATATTATATAATATATATATCATACTATATATATATATAATATATATATATATAATCTATATATATATATATATATATATATAAAAATATATATATAGTATATATTATATATATTTTTATATATATATATAATATATACTCTCTCCTCAAACATACATATACTGCCAATTGTTTTCTATAACCCCTTTGATACATATGTTCCATAGGTCATACGCATAACACCCAGTTTAATTAATGCATGCTTTTTTCATTTTTTAACACACTGAAGTTATCTAAATGAGGTACTTCACAATCGAATCTCAGAACTGTTACACACACACACAACACACACTCATATTATATATATATATAATAATATATATATATATATATTATATATATATATATATAATATATAATATATATAATATATATATATATATATATATATATATATATATATATTATATATATATATATTATATATATATATATATATATACAAAAACCTATTTTTTCCACCCTCATCATATAGTGATGTGAAATATTAATATGTAATATATATTAATAGAAACAGCACAAACCATAAATCCACAGTGTAATGTAATGTCCTGAATATTTGGAAAACTTAAACTTTGTGTACTTAGAAATATAGTTAAAACTTTTTTTATGGACAATATAAGTCAACACCTTTTATATACAATAAAACCTTTCTCAGTTAGTAGCATGGAAATGCTCTGAAGGTGAAACAGCATTTTATCATTTTTTTTCAGTGTCTGGATGAGTTCCAGTACTCGAAATCCCCATATTTCATCATACTTCTTTTCAATTTAACTCTAAAAATTAAAATTAGTATTCAACAATGCATCCCTTTTATAATTTCCCTTTATAATCCAGGTTTTATCTTTCCATTTACATACACGATGCATTATTTATCTCCTTTCTTTCTCTCACTTAAAAATAAGTCCTATGACGTAGGTACATCTCTTCATTCACTCCAAAAACAGAATCTTGTTTTTAAATATTTCCTCTGCACAAGAGAAAATTATGACTTTGTAAGCTTGGTTTATTGCAATATAGTACTTATAAGGTATGGCTAAAAGATACTTCAAAGTTATAATAAAAATCTGGATGAATGTTGAATGGTGTGATACATTTGGCTTTCGTTCAAGTTTTAATGCGCATTATTAACTCGTAAAAAATATTTGTAGCTTATGAGAGACGTGACCAATCCGCTACATATCATTATGACGCATCTCTTCTGATGGAACAAAAAAAATTTCTAGGGGCCTTTCAGCAGCCACTGTCAGTGTATAAAGAGATTCAAGGTATTTATTAATTTTGTAGTTTATGAATAATATCTAATGCGACCATTTCGTGTTGTACTGATATTAAAACAGTGCCAATTAAAGGGATTCAGAAACTATACAGATGTAATTTGACCGAGAAATATTCAAAACATGTAATGAAGAGTAAGTTGATATTTTTAACTAGTGAGATTATTCTTATTTTGTTGGAAAACAGTTTCTTCCTTTTTTTAATACACTTAACTTGAGACAGTAAATTTTTGGAAGACTCGACAGTCTTAATAATCTAGAAATACCTCAAAATACCACAAATTATAATTTTTGTTTACCGTTAGTTGAAATAATGATGCGTCAAAATTATTTTATAACTAGCTGCGTAGCTAAGTGTACCTTGGACTACCTCGTTTAATGTGTCATTCTCTGGTACAGATATAGAAGGAAATTCACGTGACAACATTCTGTACTAAGCGGAGAGACCGAGGCCACATCCTCTCAGATAAGTAGTAAATATTTTGAGAATGGAAAAATATTTTTTATTTTTTATTTTTTAAAATTA
>CM063508.1:127629727-127697227 GCA_032207245.1 Pardosa pseudoannulata | reverse complement strand
CACAATATCTCTCCTTTGATATAGTTAGACAAGTGACAATTAATCAAACGGTTGTATACTGCTTCTGCGTTCTAACAGTTTGTTTGTTGACCACGATCAATGTTTGCTTACTCAAGGACTAAACCAAGATTGACAACTTAAAGCTGTTCCCTTACACTTAAAGCTTCAACTTAAAACTATACCTATGTCAACATTATAACTCAAACCAACAGATTCTGTTTAGTTTCTGCTTTTAGGACATTGTGTAGCCTCTGGCATACTTTTGAATACATAATTGTTCAATAGGATTGTATTTCAATTGTTATGACAAGCCGTTAGAGTGCTACTTTTCATCATTGAAGTTTGTGAGTTCGAATCTATGACTAGTTGTGCAAATGTTTTAAACTTTTAATCAGAATATCAAATTTAATTTCGATTCTCTAAAACTGCTTCTGCGTTCTAACGATTTGTTTGTTGTCTACGATCAATGTTTGCTTACTCTAGGACTAAACCAAGATTGACAAATTAAAGCTGTTCCCCAAAGGCTGCGTATACCTGTGTCAACATTATAACTCAAACCAACAGATTCTGTTTAGCTTCTGCTTTTAGGACATTGTGTAGCCTCTGGCATACTTTTGAATACATAATTCTTCAATAGGATTGTATTTCAATTGTTATGACAAGCCGTTAGAGTGCTATTTTTCATCATTGAAGTTTATAAGTTCGAATCTATGAGTAATAGTGCAAATATTTTAAACTTTTAATCAGAATATCAAATTTAATTTCTATTCTCTAAAACTTGAGGCACTTACTAGTCGATAATGAATTCAAAGTAACAAGGAAATGCTTCAGTGGAGTTAGTTCTACATAAAGTTCAAAAGTTCTTTTAATTATACCTTCTTTCAATCTAAACTGTAAGTCAAACAAAATTCACTCAGTAACGGCAATGTAAAAATGAAATGAAACAAAGACATAAAATTACACTTCTTTCGAAAGAAACAAATGCTATTGATTTCAGTATGTAGTCGAACAATGAGTTGTGATCCCGATACCCTATAGCTGTTACGAACGACAACACGACACCTCTGTTTCTCTTAATACGTTTTTTTTCTGAGCACAATTTGATTCATTCGTCTTTTGTAATATCACGCAATGGCTTGTAACCATACCAACAGCGTTCAAAGAAAACCTTGATTTAGATATCGCGTGCTACGTTTTTAATTTTTATGTTTTCCATTTTACTAAATTAGTTCAGGGGGGTCTCTGTGATTTCTCGTCACGTTCAGTCGGTGTCAGATTTTAGAGAAATAAAAACAGTGGGGCTCCTTTTTTTCCTTCCGTGGTGTTTTTCCGCAAAATAACGGCAACAGCTGTGAAGGTCAATAGAAGGTGACGGGAGACGTTTTTTACTGAAATTCAAGAATCGAACTTTGTAAAAGTCGTAATTCGAGAGACATTTGGGCTTTATAATAGTATCACAGTCTGAGTTTTTATCTGAAAATAAGGCTGTACGATTTTCTTCAAACTGTGCAATTAAGAATTCTCCGGCTTAAAAAATTACATTGTTTAAAATATTCGAGAGACCTTTAGGTTTTATCACAGTATCACAGTCTGAGTTTTTATCTGAGAATAAGGCTGTACGATTTTCTCCAAACTGTGCAATTAAGAATTCTCCGGTTTAAAAAATTACATTATTTAAAATATTCGAGAGACTTTAGGCTTTATCACAGTAGCACAGTCTGAGTTTTTATCTCAGAATAAGGCTGTACGATTTTCTTCAAATTGTGCAATTAAGAATTCTCCGGTTTAAAAAATTACATTGTTTAAAATATTCGAGAGACTTTAGGCTTTATCACAGTAGCACAGTCTGAGTTTTTATCTCAGAATAAGGCTGTACGATTTTCTTCAAATTGTGCAATTAAGAATTCTCCGGTTTAAAAAATTACATTGTTTAAAGCATTTTGTACCCAAAACTAGAAAAATATTCTTTCAAAAAATATTAACGTTTAACTTATACACAGTTATTTGAAAGATTTGAAAATCATGTTGGTAAGAATCACCTGATAAAACGGGGGTACTTGGATTACTTCAGTAATTATTTTTTACTTTAATATATTTGCTCGAAATGTCTATCGTCCACAAACAATTTGTTGTAAATTAAAATTTGAGAAGTGTAAAACACTCGATCGGATTATCATTGCCATCATAGTTAATTGATTAGTTTTTGAGAAAAAAATTACCATAATAAAAAAGTGTTATGTAGTTTTATCTTTTTACAAACAATGTAAACAATTATTCTCAAAACAAAAATGAAAAAAAAAATGAAAAAAGAGAGTCATGGACAGGCTTGAGCCTCTTTGTTCTCTCATAGATGGGCTTCTGATCTATCATATGTATAAGAATTGATAGCAAAATATAAAAAAAAAATGCGAGGATATTATGTCAATCAATTAAATACATTTCTTTTGTATAATTTCATAGCTATTTACATTTGTTTTTTTTAGGAAAAAGTTCTTAATATTTTTAGGATGCATATGTTTCTCTTTAAAAGAAATTCAAATATATTTAATGTTTTCTTAATTATTATAAAACGTTTGATTCTACATACAAAACTGTAGAAAAATTGCTTTAGACATGGATTTTAAGCACTGTGTTTTATTTAGCCAAACCAATTCTAAAATTTTCTGAAACAATTTTGGGGGCATCACGGATGTTTCTCTCAATAAGGAGTCTACACATGCACCAGGAATGTGTGCACGTGTTATAATTATTAATTATTATTAACATATTTTATGGGAAGTAAATGGAATCCTGACGGATGTGATTTTATTTCAAGTAATGAACCATTGTATTGTTCTATTTCATGCAAAAAAGGTTACTTTTATCACAGTGGATTATTCTATTTAACCCCGTAATGGGCTGTTTCTCATTTCGGTGTCTAATACTGTTTGTGTTACATTATTTTGCTTTGTAGATCCGACTGATGGTACGTCATAGCCCCCTCTCCCCTTGCTGCTGCAAAAGGGTGGTTGAAATTTGTATAATCAGAATGAGTATGCCAGGTGTGTGGTAAAAAAAAGATGTAACGTAAGAAGTAGTGTGTATGTGCAATAATGATAGAAGATACGCCACACTTTTTTTTTAATCTCCTCCCATTGCAAATCGTTTGCAAAGAAGTCTTAAATTAGTGAAATACTTAGTGTGTCACATCATTCAATTTGGCTTTTCTTAAGGAGATGATATAAATATTTTCTGGAACAGTATAGTCCTTCTCGTATTAGTAGGAGGAGAATTAATTTCTACCATATGAATGAAAATGGCTTGATTTTTTTATTGTTTATTGCTTCACTTAAATAGTTTTTGCTTGGAGTTGTAAGGCATATGTGCGGTTTCATTGTGGTAGGTTTTACATGTCATGTGACTGAGAAGAAAGTACATCGCTGAAAGTGAATTAGTCGGAACTTACATACTTTTTCATATTCCGGGACTCTTTTGTACAGTTAAAAGTATAAGAAAGTATACAAGGCATATCAGCATTGAAACTTGTGCTGTGCTATACATTTTTAAATATATCATACCCAGTAATGTCATGCGTCATGGGTGATAGGAATTAGAACTTATACTAAAAAACTCTAAGATATTTTTGACAATAAAAAAATGTTGTAAATCTGTTTTACAGAGGTTAGGTGTTTAAACCCTAAAATATTTCTAAGCATTTTTAATAATATTTTACGCAGGTAAAACCTATATCAGTTTATGTTAAGAACTTAAACTGATTTTAAAACTTAGGTGAACTGCAGGTAAAATTAGTGATCATTAAAAGTGGATGAACTATCATAAATATAGCCATTAGTACGTCAAACGCAAAAGGGCTTTCTGATAGAAATATACATTTACTTATTTACTCGTGCATAGTTAAAAGTTAAGCGAAATCTCAAGTTGTTCACTATAGACAGAATTGCTTTTATTTCTGCCTGTAATCACTAAATATATGTATGAATAAAGACAGGTATTCAAGGAAGAAAATAAAGAGTTAAAAATTTTCTTAATATCACTTTTACATCTATATTTAATTATTATTTTTTCTTGTTTATACAACACTGCTAGAAAAGCTAATTACAGAAATTTGCAGAGTTTGTCATCAAAAGCAGGGTGCGTGTTAAACAAGAGTATATACGAAATATTAATGTTTACTACATACAACTAACGTAATTTTTACTAATACAAGCTCTTTTTTAGCTCTTTTTATTGGAAATATTAGAAAACAAACTCCAATAATGGAGGAGTTAATACGAAAAAACTTTAAATGTGGCAAAATTTCATTAAGATTTCAATATTTGTATTTCATTGGAGCATGAAGTATAACAAAGAATAAAAAATAATAATTGTTTTGACCGTGCTATAATGATGTAATTATTATTTTAACTTGCTATACAATATTATTGCTACAAATTTTCTGTATTTTATGAATATTTAAAATATTTAAAAAAATTTTTAGCTATCACATCTTTGTAAAGTTTTTAAATATTAATGTTATTGCTAAAGAATATTAATTATAATACATGTTTATAAAAATGTTTATAGGAAAAATTTTTTTATTTATTATAAGCATACATTTCTAGTAATTATGAAATTAATTTCAACAAAACTGTATATAAGAAAGAGGAAATTAAATTGTACATAAGAAGAAATTCGAATTGTGTCTTTAGCAATAAATTAAAAATGCAAGAACATAAATTTTATCAGTTTTATTAAATTTCATAAAGTATGTTACTCTTACTGTTAAGAGAGTAGGTAGTGATTGCGATTCAATACAGTTGTCCAAATTTCTATTAATCAATTTGTTTCTGTATTTGTTTTATAAATTTCATACTGAAAAAAAAAAGAAATCTTACATAGATATGAAAAACTGAGAATAACAAGAATGAATATGTTGTGTTTTTTCTTAAAAAACCACAGGATAAATGTTTTCAGAACTGGATGTTTTAGTATGAGTTCAGTGGAGTCACTCCAAGTTAGCCAACCTCAGCAGAACACTGATCTATCAAAATATTTTCCACGATCTCTGATCTAGAACAATAGATATCTGAATTAGTTTTAAGGTTTTTGAGATATGAATAATAGTCCTGAAGACGTTAAAATAAATCAAGGATTTCATTATTTTTTAGAATATAGAGCCCATATTTGTACAAGAGCATAAGAATAACCGTGATAAATAAATATGTTCTTAATATTTTACGTATTTATTAATATTTTACTTATTTTTGTCTTATATATTCAACCTTTTAATAATAACTTTATTTTCAGTGATGTCCGGTGTGAGTTAGCTGCTTTTTTGGAGAATTCAGATGGCAGTGAAAGAGTTCTTATAGATTCAGGTGTCGTGACTTTTGCAGATGGACTGAAGTCTTGCCAAGAAAGCGTGGAAGAATGTGAGAGCCTAGTAGAAGTACAGGTAATTTCAAAGTGTATGAAATGATGAAGTTAATGAAAGCATAATTATTTGTTTTTGTTAAGAATTCAAATAAAGAATAAGAGTAAAGTAATGAAAAGTTCAGGGTAAGCAAAGTAAGACAAAGTTCAGGAGTAGAAAAACCAAAACGAATGTGGAAGAAAGACAAAATCAGGATGTCACATGTCGAGATACTCTTGTTTAAAATTACTTGTAAATTTACATGTTAGAATAAAAATTATATTTGTTCAAAGACAAATATTGAAATCAAAAGAAAAAGTTAAATCCTCGATTTAAGCTTTAAACGTTGGAACTCTAACTGTTGTGTCCCTAACAAGTTGTCCTATTCATATATTTCTTCAGTATTAACTTTGCAACAGCATCTTTAGTTTGATGATCTTGTCCGGAATAAGGAATCAAAAGAGAAAATATCTGAAAAAGAGTCTGATATAATCAGTGATTCCCTAAACATGAATCTGACTTATATTTTGCCTTATATTAATTCATAGACGCATTTTAAGAACCGTTCATCTTTAAGAACTTGAAAACATGTTACCCCCAGTCTTTAAACTGCCAGTGGCATATGTCAAACAGATTGGTCTACGTTGATGTGACTAAACATTAAATTGTTCTAGCACAAAATTGCACCATACATTAGATGTTTTTTTAGTAAAAAAATCCATTTAGAATACGACCAACATAGTGTTGTTTTATTAATAGATCTGATAACAAATGAAGTCCTTTTTATATTGTTTCTATTAAAAATAACACAATATGCAATATAAATGTCACAATAGTCATACATATCTGTACTATCTATTTTAATGGGAATTTTTAAAGTCTTTCTTTTTAAGCTTTAGGATCAGAGGTTCTTGAATACTTTTGCTTCGAAGGCATTCAAGACCTTTATAGTTGTCATACATCATAAAATGATAAGGAAAATAAAACTTTTACAGTATAAATCTACATTCAGTTCAAAAAATGATTATCACGGAAAAAACATTCTGTAAAGTTAACTTTGTAAACACCTTGGAGAAACTGTTTCTATTTAAATTTTCTTCTTACAGTATCATTATGATTATTTCCGTTAAAATGTTAGAAATTCAGCCTTGAATACCTTTGTCTTATAAAATGATTTTGAGAGCTCCATGGGTGTCATACAACATAAAATGCTAGGAAAAAAATTCTAAAAAAAGAAAAAAAAAAGACTTTTATAGTGCAAATCTACATTTAGCGCAAAAAACGAAAACCACTGAACAAAGAATATGCAACAATATCATTTTAAACACCTTGAAGAAATTGTTTTACTTTTTAAATTTTCGTCTTACCGTCATTACTTTATGACAACTAAAAATAATGTGTTCGTTCATTTTACGAGCCCTCATTCTATGTTTGGAGCCATTGAGTTTATAAAACTCATAAGATCAAGGTTTCCTACGTTCTACGAAAACGTTTATGGCTTTTTACCCTCAAAACGAAAGCAAATGTTTGCAAAAACTGGAACACAGCCTGAAGGACTCTTCGTTTAAATTAGGAAGTGTTCGAGAATCATGGGTTGCGAAACCTTGGTTTCCAGAGAAATAGATACAAATAGTTTTGTTGCGATACGGATTTTATCGAAATTAAGGGCGAAATGAACATCGTAAAACACGAAACGTTCTAGATTTCAAAACTCTCAATTAGTACTAAATGAACTTTTTTTTTCATACCAAAATAAATGTTGCCTAGAAATTGTGAAATAGTTTAACCGTGATTTTAAGGCGGTATATAACATAACACCTTTTTCTTCGAAAATAAAGATTGAAAGAGATAAAAAAGAAACAATTACACTAAATAACTTTGGAAAATGACAAAAACACTCTATTTTACTTCATTTGCAAAGGCAATTAGAAAAAATATATAAATTGTAGTTTCTAGAGTTAATAAAACATAAACTCTCTGAAAAGCGTGAAATTACACTCCATTACTCTTTGGATAAATAGTTAGAGGATTGACTTAATATTTTATAGACTTATTTTCTTCTAATTGATGTTTTCAAAATTTTGGTGATATAAAAATGGTATACATATTTTTTATTAGCTTGATGTAACAAGATAATGCAATGGTTAAACTAATAAAAGGACAAGATAGTACGAAGGTTAAACTAATATTTCCAGTCACATTGGTGTTTATATAAAAGGATTGTGGTTTAATTACGAGTCAACATAAAAATAGTATTATGAAGTTTAACCTAAAATTCTGAATCCGTTCGTGAGAACAACAGTGAGAGTCATGTGAATACAGCATTAAAAACCACTGTATCTTAATATTATAGAGTACCAGTCATTAGTTTATTTCATATAGTCATAGTGTTATTTCTAGTAATATCCACGTTAATATTTTTAATTGTGAGTATATAGTATCTTTTGCATTGGTAAGTAGTCATTAGAAATTTATTACATTAACAATAGAAATTACATTAACATTATAACATTAGAAACTCAAAACATTAGGTTTTGTTTTGTAAAATAAAACATTCTACTCTGTTCATAATTTTTTACCTAGATCATTATTAAAAATCTAAATTTATAAAATTGTTTTCGTTTAAATATGTGAAGCAATGCATTTTTTTAAGAACATAATATACACATATACATTAAGTGAAAAAAATAAAATCCAATTACCAGCAAAATAACTTTTGAAATATATAAATTAGAAACTAATTTTACTATATTAAATAGAATCTAATTCATTTCTTTATTTCATGGCTTTCAAGTCTTGGTTCTTATGCTTAGCCTCTGCTTATAAATAACGAAGATCCACTTTATTTGTGTTGTCCTAAGGAATAGTGTTGGCCGACTATAGGGTGTTCCCTTAATAAAATGGTGAACAAAATCTAAGGTGTTGTATGAGGAAATGCTTAAGAAGTCTCAAGGGTTTTAAACGCTCAAAAAAAAATCGGAATTCTGTATAGTTGATTATATTTCTCTTATTTGTTTCTGAACATATTATAAAAGTGCTTTTAAAAATTTGCAGTATATTGTGAGTTATAGAAAAACCAATGTCTAGATATATGGCATATCCGGAGCTTGTTTATATTTTCGAAATCTGATGTAACCCGTGTGAAGTTTGCTGAAAAACGAGTTGCTCTTCAATCTTTACAAGCAAGACAGGCTAAAAGAAGGAAATAAAAACATAAAAATGAAAGCTTGTGTTAGCTGACGGTACTTCTTACGTATCTGGAGGATTTTAAGCAAATTAAGTGTATTGTATATGGCACTTTTCCTTATTTTAACTTTAGTTGCTTTTATCTAAAAAGTATAATTTTCACCACTCAAGCCTTAGGCAAGGTTGGGAGAAGAGGGGATTTGCGAGACTGATCCCCTCCCTAAATTTTAAAAGACCATTTCATCAAAAGAAAATGTCCCACGTGTGTGTAAGTGTCATATACCTAGCTGTATAAGAACGTGTTTCTTTCTTTTTTTTTCGAAAATTTAACGTTTTCTCTATGTTGTGCTATATTTTTCCTTTTCTCGTTAGGAAGATAACATTGTAATCCAGTCCTTTTAGTTATTTGAGTTAAAAATGGATAATTGTCATACTTCATCCACGCCTTAATACCTAAATTTTGCTTTAATGTAATATAATTCACAAATAACAATGTCTTTCCTTTTTGGTCCCCCCCCCCTGGAAAACAATTTCTGGCTACGGCCCTGAGACACCACTATTTATCTGTAAGATTAAAAAAAATATATTTTTTTTAGTCTTCTGATTGAAATTTTCCATGCTTAAATATATCTTTATTACCTATAAAATTAATATTTTGAGGAATTAATAATTTGAAATACTTTCAATTAATAAAAAATATTTATTAACTGATTATATTTCATTTGGAAAAATATTTATTAACTGAAGATATTATATTAGAAAATGTTAATAAAAGCTGGTAATTTTTTTAATTATAATAATATTACATTAATGCATTGGTATTCGAAATAATAACATATTTTCCCAGTTGCGCAGCAGTTTAAAACTTCCGAGATCCCTTAAGAGGCTAACAGGCAAGTACCCTCGCGTTATTAGAAAAATTACTACAGTGCGATTTAGATCGACAATGTCTGGGAAGACAGCACCCTACTGATTCGGGCATGATTACTAATGACTTCACGAATTTAGGTAACAGGATTAATATGAAACGTGGTATCATGTTTTTCTGTTCGGGCTATACAGTTTCTTAATACAGATTATAGTATTTAGACGGAAGAGAGATTTCTTCAAGGCAAGCACTGATTTTAGATTAGTTTCAGCAGTCTTTTAAAAATACATTACTTATCTTAAAGATAATTTCTAGCAGAGATTTCTGCAAGAGTTGAGAGTAAATATAGAAGAAACATATTTCGCGTATCTCTTTAAAATTGAAAACTCTATGAGAAACGAAATGTTTGGAATTAGCATTCTAATGATGTTGAACTATATATGAAAACAGAATAATTAGGGTTATTTCAAGATTAAAACTCGTTGTAAATTACCGGCTTTTTTTATTGATTGAAAGTATTTCAAATTCTAATTATAAATCCTGACATTATATTAAATTGATTATTAATGTATGTTCTATAGAATGAATGAATTAGATTATAAATTTAACATCAATAACTGTTTAAAAAGATACTTAAAAATTAAAAAGCAATAAATATACAATTTTAATAGTATACGTATGAACCAAAACAACAATTTAGGGCAGAGGTGAGGAATTTTATTTCCACTAGAGGCCACCTTTAAATAAGGCAGTAATAAAAGAGGCCCAATTAGTTGATATACCTATAAATGCAATATTATGTTCACAGTTTAAGTATAGTTTCATCAATTTATTGCACTATATAGAAAAAATACAAAGCAAAACCTTAAGTCATTTATTTATTATTTAGCTCAAAAGTTACACTACAAAATATTTTTGTATTCGTATAAATGTAATAGCTTGTTTAAAAATTAAACTATAACTATTTTTTAATATACACTACATATTTAAATACCATTTTAAATAAAAGTAACAAAATAGAAATTAAAAAATTTATTAAATAATTTTATTAAATAATTTTATAAATAATTAAATTTCATTAAATTGTATAGAAATGGGACAAAACAATAATATTAAATAGAAATAGTGCTTTTATTAGTAGAAATATTTTTAAATAAATTTAATACATTTTAAAGCAATGCAGTTGAAATTTATACAATTAATCTTTACCACCAGTAGTCCTTGAAATTTACATTGATACCTTCCTTTATTTAATTTTATTATATTTCAAATTTTTGTAAGCTGTATAGTTATATATTAATTAATACAAGAGCTATCTTTTAAGAGGACGCATAGGAAATTTATGGAGTCTGCAGGATGTCTGATGTATGATCTAAAATTTATAACCTATTTACACTTCTTTCAATAAAAAATTCTTCAGGAATTAAAGGATTCTTCTTTGAAGTTGAAAATGTTAGAAAAAGTTTATCTTTAATGCCCCGAACGAGAGAGTGAAAAATTACGGTCTTAAAAATGTACAAGACACATTCCTCGAGGTTAAATATACATGTCTATAAATAATAACATTCACTTGTTGACTTGATATGTATAGTAAAAATTCTTTTATTGAATCAAAAGATTTTATGAATTAGTCCTATGTAGTTAATGTTTCACTTCAAGATGAATAATGTTCACTTTTACTGATATTTCCAACAAATAAATTGTTGCTGATAATTTTGTTATATATTTTGCAGGCTATTCAAGGTACTAATGGAGGCAATTTCACTTTACCAGTGGACGAGACTAATGGCTATACCGTAGGAGACATTTTATGTGATAAAGCTGATGCCATTGAAGAAAATGTGCGTCATAAAATAGTGCATATATATTGGAGATTATGTGGATCACCGTGGAAGCCAGCCTCTTTTAAAATGCCCGAACCTTTGTGTTGCGAAGATGGTTTATATGTTCCTTGTCATGCACTAAAAACAGAACTTTGATTAAGAATCTCAACTTTTATTTATTTTTAGTCATTAAACGTTATTTATTGGAAATGTTTCTTTCATTGCTACCTTTTTACTTTCTTGCATACATAGTGAATTAAAAGTATTATAATCTTAAAAAAGTGTGATCTGAAGGTTTTGCTTGATCTTCTCGTTTTGAACCTCCCTAAATCATCTTTGGAATTATGTTTGTGTGTGTGTGCTTGTAAATGAACACAATAGTATATATGTTCCTTGGTATGCACTAAAAACAGAACTTTGATTAAGAATCTCAACTTTTATTTATTTTTAGTCATTAAACGTTATTTATTAGAAATATTTTTTATTGATACCTTTTTACTTTCTTGCATACATAGTGAATTGAAAGGATTAAAATCTTAAAAGTGTGATCTGAAGGTTTTGCTTCATCTTCTCGTTTTGGACCTCCCTAAGTCATCTTTGGAATTATGTTTGCGTGTGTCTGTGCTTGTAAATGAACACAATAATACAAGAATTGAATAGAAAATGCATTGCATGCCTGCAGATAAAATATTTCAGTCAAACATTTTAAATGCGAACATCAATCTGCTCGTAGAGTCGAAAGCAAATTTCATAGTGTGAAAAGAATGACTCCGACTAGCAAGGTACGCTACAGTGTACTGGTTTGTGCTCGAGGGCTTATGGCACCGGGAACAACTGCTTAAAGCCAATTTTGAACGGCTACGACCATCTATGCCAACCATGGGATTCGAACCCATGAACTCCCGACTGGACAGGACAAAAAAGGTGTAACACGCATAAAATGCTGATATATGAAGAGGAGAGAAACAGAAAGCTAAAACTGTATACTAACGACACAATACCAAGTTATTTTAATAATTTACTAAAAATCTTTGGTAGCACACAACTTGAAAATCACTGGTGAAAAGTGTTTAGGTGAGTCTTTGGATGAGTCATACAAATTCTTCTCTAAGAACTTCAATACTGCATTAGTTAGCTGCATTAAAGCCAAACATGTTAAGTTCCGAAAAGAAATTGAGCAATGTATGAAAGAAATATTTAAATTAAATAAAATGGTGAAGTTTAAAGTTAAATTTAAAAAGTTAATTTCATGTACTTAACATAATTACGTAATTAATTAACTCAATTCAAGTTAAATACCATTTGACTGAAACAATGCATGAATAAAATGTGGTTATAAATAAATTAAACTATTCGTAACCATAAAGGGTTGCATAAACATGACGCAGTCGGTTTCTCGACATTGGGTCAGCCCAAGTCAAGGCTCGCTGCTATTACTAATACGAATTCATCTTGAAATGTTGGAGCGATTGACGATACGAATCTGTGTACCTCCAAGAAATGTAGAATCAGCAAGGGATCTGCTAAAATGAGGGTTATTCACCATTTGGTGTCGAGAGTATAGAAAACCCAGTGATTCGTTCATCTAAATGTTTATTTAGCTGAACGCTGGTCGATTGGTTAGGGCGCTAATCGTCGATACCAGAGTTCGTGGGTTCGAATCCCACTATGGCATGGATGTTCGTAGCCGTTCGGAATCGGCTTTAAGCTGTAAGCCTCGGTCTCATTAAGCCCTCGTGTCCAAAACAGTAGACCGTATCTCTCCAAACCAAACCAAATGTTTATTTATGTTATTTCTTACTGATGAAGATTACCACGTTTTCAATTTTTTTTCATTTTTTCTTCGTTTTCAGTAATATCTCGTAGTTGTGTAGTTTGGGATGCACTACAAATAATAATTGTAAAGTAGTCTGTAAGGAAAAAAGTTAATTTTTCTTGTTTTCCTGTAAGAAACTGTAAATATAACCTTCGATTATGATTTAAACGTGTCTGTTTATTCATAAATAATAAAAAAGTTGACTCTATGATCAATAGAGAGTGAAATTTTAATAAAATTAAAAAGTAAAGGTAAAGTAAAAAAAGTAAAAAAAGTAAAGTGTAATTATCAAATTAAAGCCTAATACTATATTATATGTAAAAGTTATAGTTAATTTTAAAAATAACAAAACACCAACAAGCACATGAAATTATTTTGATTTTTATAAAAATCTTTACAATAATATTCTTGAATGTTATTTTATATCGTCACAAGCTATGGATCTGTTTAATTATAAGTTAAATATAACCACATATTGCCTAGTTTTGATTTGTAATAGTAATAGTTTTAATATAGATAACATTTTTTTGTATTCCACTTGAACTTCTAAATGAATAAAATATATCTCGTTATTAATCTGTAAAAATTTAAATTCTTTAATAAAATTTAAAGAGCTTTGTACTAATTATACTATGCTTAAGTTTTGTAGACTGTCCATGGCATTCCTTTTCTTTAATAATTTTTAAAATAATTCTTGAATATATTCAAAAGAAAAGTCAAACTGATAAAGAATGTTCAAAAATATAATACGTCATTTCAAGTTATATGTATGCTAAAATATTAAATTATGTAATTAAAGCTTTGGTCAAACATTCAACTTTTACACTTTTGTAAGAAAATGCTGACAAGTGGTACAATAAAAATGAACACATCACGTGGTTGTATGTCTGCTGAACAACCCTCATTACACTAATGGAAATTTAGGCATTATATATTGGCAACAGAGGAATAACTGCTGTAGAGATTCTGCATTTTTTGCAGGTGCAGAAAACTTTCATCTGTGTCTAAAAGATTGATGTCTCAGGTGACCCTGGTAAAATGAGAAAACTTCTTGCCGGATAACTTCTTGTACTCTTAAGAGGTCCTCCACGAGCTAATCATAAAAGGTCAAAAGGGGATGGGATAGCAGTACAAAATTAATCCCTTTTTTCTAAGAGGGAGATATCTCCTGAGTTGCTTGAATCGTGCTCGAGGTTGCAACTTTTACCAATTCTTATCTTTCTAATGAATAATTACTACACTGGAATGTGGGAACCATATTATTTAAGTTTTAGGAAGATTGAAACCGTATAACCACTATGGTACAAACAAAGAAATAAATTTAAAGAAGTCAAAAAGTTATAAGTTTAGCACATTTAATTTAAAAACATTGAGGAATGACTTTTAAAATTCAATACTTACAACTGCTAACTACACTTACTAATTAACTTTAGATGAACAAAATGCGAACTCAAATAGGTTTTTGAATAGCAGAAATGAGAAAGAGATTGTTCTATTTAAAACCTGGTGTCTGAGCACTAGAAACATACTTTCTCTTTAGCTTATTCTTGTATATTTGTATAACAAAGGAACAAAAATCTCTGGAAGAGTCTAGAATGTTTTATACTTTGCAAACGTGACATTTTGAACGATTATACATCAGTCGTCAGTCGTCTAGGTTGGTTGGTTAGGAGAGCAGCTTGAAATAGTCTGCTTCTCGATGACTCATTAGACCGGGACGTATTGCTTAAGGTCGAATAAAATAGACTAAAAATATTTGTGGTATGTTAGGAGTCAGATCTACACATTCCGATTTTGAATGTTAATCCTCTAGGTCACCGTTTGCCCACTTCAGATGTATTTGATGTTAACACATTGATGGACACTAGGATCAAGTGAAGTTCGAAAATGAACACTATATATATTTGCAGTTTTTATAGAATATTAGAAGTATAATTTTATTCTTTCTGCTTAAATAAACTTAATTTTGATTAATTCAGGACCTTTAATTAAGTTGCAGATATAACCGTCATGGCTCCAGCGGACTCAAGACACTAAGTAATGGGACGTTGGCAGCTATAACAGCAAGAAATTAAAAACGTAAATGACAGGTTTAATGAATCAAATAAGCAATTTGTGTGCAATAAAATATTTTTGGAAGTTTTACAAGAAATGTTAGTTCATAATCAAACAAATATAAATAAATGACAAAAAAAATTCAAGAAAAAACACGATCATACTACTCCCTTCCCAACCACGTGCATGCTGAAGCTAGTGTAACATGTGGAAAACGAAATTTAACGTAAAAAAAATGTTTCCAAAATATGACACCAAGCGTACGCCGGTAAATGCACATTTGTGCCACTATAGCCGTAGCGTCGAAAAACGACTGCTTCGTTTCGGACGGCTATTGCAGTCATGCCACATAGTGAACTTTGATCTGTCGACTATAGAGGCAAGTGTCCGTCAACGTGTTAATTAAATATATTGCAGAAAATTTTTTGGTATGGAACGGTAACGTCTGCTTCTTAAAATATCATTCAGGTAATTAACATAAGAGTAAATGAGACAGAAGCATACTTACAAGTTAAGGAGTCTCATAGCTTTTAAAGAAATCTTCGTACGCGCTAAAAGTGTGTCTAATTTGACATCACTATTTTTAAATACCTAGTAAAATTATACGATAATTTGTTAGTTATTTAAGACTTTTTCAACTGTTATAAGGCTGTGAATTTTTATCTAATAATTGAAATAAAACTATTATGAAAGATGAGAAAATTGGACTGTCAAAGGAAAGAAATTCATTCTTTAAAATTATCAAGAAGTATTAAAAGAGAAAAAATTATTCTCTAAATCTGCATAAGACCTTAATCATAAATCTAAGCCAGTAACGTACGCAGAATTTTTTCAAGGGGGGGGTCATAATTTTTAACGGAGGGTTCATAATTCTAAAAGATAATAGCCCCCATAATTTCTACTAAAATTTTTTATTTTTGAAAATTTGTCTGAACTCAAGGGTGGTGTTTAAACCCCTAACCCCTCCTGCGTAGCACCTGATCTAAGCTACTAAATATTTCAAAAAGTGTAAGTATTTTATTTAATCAATTTATACTTCCTAGTAGATACAAAAATTGTCGAATTTTATAAAAAAAAATTTCTTAGCAAGAATTCTATTTTTAATAAATTACTAAAATTTTACTACTAAATTATTAACTATTTTAACCTTTAATTTTAATTCATTTCACTTAACCAGTGAAAAAAAATGTGGACATGCGTGTACAACTAACTTCTAATTTTTATCTATAACCACTTAACTCTATAACTTGAATTTAGAAAGCCTGTTATATCCGGGTAAATGTCATCTTCAATACAGAGCTATCTTTAGTTTTATTTACTGAAAATTATTCCACTAACCGTAGAAATATTGTATATTTAATGCACATTCTATTTGCAGTTATTGTCTCACAATTAATTGATATTTTATAGAGTGGTCCATATTGGGAAATCATTCCACAGCTATCAATGGGGATTTATCCTATTAATATTAATGCAGTCCATAAGCTTAATTTAAACGAAACGGTAGTAAAGTGAGCACACACGTATGAGCTAGATTTTCTGTTTCCATGTTCCCAAGTAAGAACAAAGAAAAATACATCACACCTATTAGTGAAAGGAATACTCTTCACGCTTGGCTGCACCTTCACAACCGCCCTAACCAACATACACTTCCAGAAGACAGCACAATGACAGAGAAACTTCCACGTCTTCCAGAAACGTGATGCAACTCCTACGGATGGAAGTGTAACTCTGTGTGAGAACTAACTCCTTGTGACTAACATTTCATTTAACAGTTTCCGGTCATTGAGAGATTTGTTGATTTAATACGGAACGGAAAGAAAAATATAAAGGCGTGAATGCAGTCCAGTTCGCTGTTAAATGAACTTAGTGCACCAGCTCTAATTGCCTGCTAACGCCTGAATAGAATAATAACTGCATTCTGAAATGTGATTTTAATTATGTCCTTCGGTTTGAAAGCATTTTCAAGTTCCGATACTGTTCTCACCAATAACAAACGGGAATTGTTGTTGATTTTACATAACAGTTTCTGAATGTTATGAAATAATTGAAGTGTATCAAAAGTGTCGGATTTGTTTGCCTTTTAAAAACTTTTCAGTTACGCTATATGTATTTCAAAACTTCACATTCTTAATGGTAATATATTGTAAATTTTTTAACCTCGATTCAATTATTTTATTCGAAATTATGTGACGTGACTGAAAATATTGTATATTAATAAAAGAATTATATTGATTGTTTTTATATTAAATTTTTAATTTTATAATTATTTAAAAAATTTTTTATTTTATTTAATTAAAATTTTTTAATTTAAGATTTTTTTTGTTCCATGTTCCCAAGTAAGAACAAAAAAAATACATCAACCTATTAGTGAAATCTTATTATTTACCTTAAATTAACATACACTTCCAGAAAAGCACAACGACAATTTTTCCACGTCTTATTAAATATTTTAAAACTAAACATTTCATTTAATTTTGGTCATTGATATTTGTTGATTAATAAAAAAAAAAAAATGGCGTGAATTTGTTGTTTTAAATCTAAAATAAAAAAATAAAGAATAAAATTTTAAATATTAATTTATATTTTAAAAGCATTTTCAAGTTCCGATACTGTTCTCAAAACAAAAATTTTTTGATTATTTTACCAATAACAAAATATAGTTTGTATATAAATAATTGAAGTGTATCAAAAGTTTTTGTTTGCTTTTAAAAACTTTTCAGTTAATTTTTATAATAAATAAGGATATTTATTTTTTATACCTCGATTCAATTCATTTCGATTAACATTTTAATACAATCATCTGTGAAAATAATTAAAAATAATTTTTAATTTTAAATATGACATAAAAAGCTGTATTTATATCCTATAAAGTTTAAATGGATCACAAATCATAAATTTCGTTATATATGACTTTGCGGTTACGATAGACGTTCAGTTTAGTGAACATTTCCTCAAAATTCGATATTTCTAATTCAGTAAATTACAAAATATAACTAAAAATAAGAACCAAGTGTGGCATTTTAATATAAAGAGCCTAATAAATAATATAATCTTTACTATAAAAGAAGATTCAGTTATTACTAGTATTTACCTTAAACGCTTTTGAAAACAATAATTTTTTAATTTTATTATAAGTATTTGAAAAACTCTAGGTGCATTTCTAACTCTTTTATAATTTTAAAATGTATTGTAATTTGTCTTATAGGGTATAAAATAAAAATTGATTAAAAGTAATATACTCCGTATATTCAAAAAAGAATTTTTGAAATTAAAAGAATTGATATAGTACATATTTTCTACAGGAAAAAATGGATACCTTACTGTTTTTTTCTTTCTAACAATATTTTCAGCTAACGCTTACAATAATAACTATTATTTTGTGGCCCTAAAGGTATCCCATGAATAAAAAACACCATATTATAGGTAACAGAGGAGGAAATTTTAATGATACTACTTTTAAAACAATAAATAATTAATAATTTTAAAATGTATCAAGCTTATACACTTAATTTTCAAACACTTACACACACATACATATAAATGGCTAACTTATTAAATCATCAAGCAAATTGGCTAAAAACAAAATAAATTTATTTTGAAAGTCTACCGTTTGCTTTTTAAACAGCGATTTCGATTGAATACAGAATTGATAAATTTCAAAAATTAGTATGCTAAATTAACCTTATTAAGTGGATAACATAAAACCTTATTAAGTGGATGTTAGATTTGATGTTTTTTTTATACTACGTTTCTAAATTCAGGAAATTTCATTCCTGTATGTGGTTGAATAATTGTAAAAAATAAAATAAAAATTCTTGTAAAATAATTAAACTTTTAGTTAAACAATTTTAAAAATTATTTGTTTTTTAGAATAGTCTTGCTTTTAAATCATGCGTAATATTATTTCAAGGAAATATGTGATCAACACTTTATTTATTATGTGCGAAATGTATGCAAATGAAACAAGTGTAGGTGAATAAAATACGAAATTGAAAATTTGATTCATTACACTAAATGGAAAATTGTGCTATGAGTACCAAAGATGATAAGTTCTTATTTAGGAATTACTTTTATAGGTCTTACATGGTACCCGAATAGGTTGACTGCTACCGTTAGGTACTGGGATTCGTGGGTTTCAATCCGACTGCTAGGATGGATCTTCAGCATTTTAGAGTTCATTTTAAGCAGAAAGTCCTGGTCTCACAACCTCTCATGTAGATAGCTATAGATGTAAAATAGATGTAAATTTTTTGTCCCCTCACCGCATTTTCCTGCTGTTGCTGGCAAAAGGCTCAGTTTTCCCCTTCGATCTAAGTTCCCTTTTCCTGTTATAACACCAACTGAGCAACTTTCTCTAGAAAATATTTTTTCTCTGTCTTGATCTGGGGTCCACCCCTATTTCAGCCCGTGTTTCGAAGTACATTCTTTTATCTGCTGCTGACTGTTGAAGATGTATTTTTAGCAACTCATCAATAAAGATTTAAGTTCTCAGAATCACGTGTCCTCTTCCAATAGAGCCACGTCTGTTTTATTTATTTAAACTAATCGCTCCTTGCCCAATAGCCCGGGCAAGTAAAAAGAATAAGGGTACAATTCGATGTGACTGGCCGTTTAAATCGCCGTGTTACACACACACACACACACACACACACACACACACACACACACATATATATATATATATATATATATATATATATATATATATATATATATATATATATATATATATATATATATATATAGGTCAGGTCTAAAAAGTGGGCAGTTGGAAATTACGTGATTTATAAACGATTTTAAAAAGGGAACTCTTTTATAATAATAAAATAAATGAAAAAGACCCACGCTCGCGTAAGCTTTTGGGATCATCCGGTCGAGCGAAAAGATATTTGAAGAATTTGATGACTAAGCGAACCAATATAAGTCAGTTAGATAGTGGATATGGAGCTGTCAACACACGCGTGTCTCCGCAATGAACAAATGAAAATGGCGTTAGTTTTGCTTTTAAATGGAACTATGATTCATTAAATTTATTATTATCAAAAAAGACTGTTTTCCATTAGCCTGAAAACTGGATATTTCATATATATATATATATATATATATATATATATACAGAGAGGCTTGTTTTAAATTGCATTATATAATCTGTGTAATGCACAGTATTTTGTCTTTCAATTCCTCTTAGACTGACTTTGATCTTAGAATAGAAAGAAGAGCAAATTTATAGAGAATCATAAATTAGAAAAGAGTGAGAAGATATTGCTTAAACTTTTATGTTAGGGATATTAATGATAGTTTTCTCTCGATATTTTTATTGGTTAAAGCATTTAATAGATCTCCCGTTTTAAAAATTGAGCATTATATATAACCTACTTTTAAACAACCAGACAAATTTTGAAAGGCTGTAATGTTACTTTAACTGAAAGAGAGCTGGAAACAGAAAATATTTTTCTAAACCAAATAAAGCTGTTTTGTGCGGTACGCAAGTATGAATACAATATATAATTTATCAAAAATTCAATAAATCAAAGAGGCTTTTAATTACACATCCTAATTCTGAATAACTTCTCTTACATGTGTTTCATTCAATTTTGGCGAAAAATCGTAATTAATTTTCCTTCATTTCCCTTTAGTAGCTAAAAAGCTTTTTAGTAATTAGAATGCTTTAAGCCTGTACATTTGTGTCTGTTTGCTTTTTCCCATTTGATGATGAAACAGAATTGTGTTAAGTTTTTAATTCAACTCCATAAATCACTTGCCTAATCTAATGACCGTTCTTTATTTAATCTCTTACTAATGGCATTAAAAACTATTAATCACACTTAAATAGTTCTAATTATTTTTGTCAGTCACATTTTAGAAAAGAATGCAAAGAAAAGCGGAGGCGTGGGTGGCTCCAGAATATATGGATATGAAGTCTTAAAATGAAAAGTGTAGGTGGAGTGGAGTTGTGCTGTCATGTTTTCACCTAAAGGTGTTTATTAACTCTACAGAAATCAGGCCTGGTAAAGGCTTTATTCATTGCTAACACTTGGAAAGAAAATTGGTATAACTTATTCAAATGCATGGGTGTATTCAATTGAAATGAAATGTGAAGTGGGAACTTCATTTATATTCAGCCTTTTTTATCGTTTTCAGTATTATTCTTAATTAATATTTAGCATTTTTTAGTACGAGAGTATTAAACCCACTGACAGCGATATCGTAAAAAAGTTCTTTTAAATGTTATAATTTTGTGTAACAATATTATTGATAAATATATCTCGTGCAAAATTTATAAGGGTGTGGATCTATGGATGCTCTTTTAACCAACTATGGTATTTAATTTGTTTTTCAAAGTGACCCAGTTTTGAAATCCAGATTTTTTTGATTGAAAATTATATTTCTTTTTAAGCATGTTTAGAATATTAAACAATTACTGCCAACAGATGTAGTATTTATTTTTTAAAATAAGTTGTTAAATAATAATGTTATTATAATAAATATATAAATGAAATGTGACGAATGGAGTGGAACTCTAATTGCACTTTCTCTATTTCATTGCATTTAATTTGTTTTTAAAATACATGATTCACTTTTCAAATAAACTTCTGTAATAAAAATATACTGATTTGTAAATAGGATTAAATGTTAAAAAAAATTCAGGGTTAAAAAGGTATATTTAATTAATTAGGGAGATTCGGAGGAACTAAACTGAATCTGTAGAAGTTTCGAGGACCTAAATCCAATTTCCAACTAGTCCACTTTGTTGTGTTAATGACAAGTGTGGGGACCATTTAGACTCATATGCTGGACTTTTTGGAGACTCATTGCAGCACGCTTACATCCTCCAAAAAATACCCAAAAACTCAAACAGATGCTGATTGCGTAATGGGCACTTCTACAACAAGAAATGTTAGACCAGCCGGTTCTGAGTATGCAGAGACGGTGCGAAGCAATCATTGTATATCCCATATTATGAGGGAGGGCATATTCCATATTATGGAACATCTGTTTGTTGTTCTTCTTCTTGGATGCACAATCATGAGTCACAATAAGTTCAATAAAGCTTGTTTTTGTTTGATTCCATGCCGTATGCATTGTATTTCTTTTTCAGCGCCGATGCTTTCGTCATCCTTTACGTACATAATACTCTCCCTCATTTCAGAATTTCATGTCTCTCAGATGATTTCTTGTTGAGGTATGGCAAAAAACCCATCCGTTGCTTAAGTTTTGCGCATCAGTGTAGCTAAAATTATTATAAATGTTTGCGTGTTTATGAACTGTATCGGATACCCCGTCATAGACTATTGACGGTCTAGCCGAGCTCTGGCTAGGATTAAAGAAATTAATTACAGAGTTTTAGGACAATTGATCAATTTATAATATAACTTCCTCACCATTTAAAAAAAAATCTTTAAAGCCCCTTTTCAACCAGTATTTTGGCTTCCTTTTTATATAGTAAGATACCTACTTTCAGCATTCTGGCCAGATTGTATAATAGTTAGCATAATTGCTCTCACCCAATCGGTTTGGGTTCGATTCCTGAGTAAGACTTCGATGTATTTGGGTGTTATCCTCTCAGATGGAGCAATATTGCTCTCTTAATAACATAGGCAACAAATCAGCGCATTATAAGGTAAAATGTTAATAAAGGCACGTGCCCCGAATTTGGAAAAAAAATTCAACTAAAAAAATATATAATGGGGAGTTTTTTAAAAGTAATTTTATAATGAATTGTTTTTACTCTTCTTATTAGAATGTAAAATATAGATATACAGGATGGCTCTTAAAAGAAGTGAAAACTATATCAGGGGATATATATACATTAAACAGGTCTTCATCTGCCTTAACGTTGAACATTATGCTTATAAGCTTATAAGGAGAACTAAAGACCGGCAACCTTCTGATGGGTGCGTGCTTGTATATGCTTTATGTGGACATAGTACATTTTGAGTTTAAAAATCTTCACTTTTGATATGATGTAAAATAAAAAGTTTCTGTACTGATTAGGATAATATACGTTTCTAAGCATTAAGAAGGGTCAAATATGTAAGAAAGTTTCAGTTACGCTATAGATAACAATACAATTTCGAAAAAAATATAAAACATACATGACAAATAAAAAAAAATAGAAAATGTTTTAACCACCAAATAACTTAAAATATGAAAGTTAAAAATAATTTTTATACCACAAAAAAGGAAAATATCATTTACATTCTGTGAACCTCAATTATATTAATACGAGTGATATAATTTACATTACAGCATGATATAGAACTTTTAATTCTCAATTTTTTTGTTAGTTTTTAATTTTTTTAATTTTAAAATGTCAAATCCTTTTAAATATTTAGTTTAAAATTTAAAATATAAATTTGGGTTCTATAATGCATATTTCAAAAGTTAGCTTGAATGGGTGAATTTGTTTTTTTATTTTTATTTTGTGTGTATGTATGTTTTATGAGATATTTGAAAATATACTACTTGAAATATCAGAAATAAATAATTGTTTTAAAGATACAGCAATCTTAAAGAATTTGTAAAAAGTTGACTCGAAAAGGAGTAGAAATTTTTGTTTTGCGATTATTCGATAACAGATTTTTTTATAAAGATTTTTAGTCTCTAAAGGTACTATGTACCCTTAAAGAAAATTAATTTTTACTGTAGGAACATTATAATCGTGAGCAAAATATGACCATTGACCATATATATTCTTTTTTTCAGCAGTCACCTTAATGGCTATAACTACCTACTACCTACACACTTTCTACTACACCCAAAAACATTTTAAAACAATCGCAGCCCTCCCCCATTCTTTAATTTTTAATGCATCATAGTAAGGTTCATTCTCCATTCCTGATCCAATTTCTGACGTTATCAGGCTATTCGATCGGTGGCTGGCACACGACCCAGCACAAAATCGCAGTCCCCGATAAGCCTCGAATAAAAGTGCATAAAAAATGCGGAACAAACGATAATAACAACAGACTTTCTGTTTCTGCGTAGAATGTCTGTGATTCCGATCTGGAGAAAGTACTGTTATTGTAGTGTAAAGACCCAATTTGTTGCCAAATGTTACTTGCAGGGTGGAGCCGAGATTGGAAGAAAGACTTTTCGGGAGGTGGCATGGAAGTCTAAGAGAAAAGTTCTTTTTTTTTTCTTTACGAGTTTTGTGTGTGGATTTTCAGCGGATTTGTGGTGTTATTGCGAAAGTATGTGTTGCAACGGAGCTCTATTTATTTTGTTAAACACAAAGACACGTTTTATTTGAATAACAAATGAGTTTATATTCAGAAGCTCAATTTTGTAGAATCCAAAGTTTAAATGTTTGCTTATGTTTTTAAAGAAGTTATTAAATTTGAACTTCAATCTGTGTTGTTGTTACTTATGCTCCTAGTGTAGGGTTACCTATACTAGGTTCTATAGACCCTGTGGTAATATGCAATAGAACCATGTCTAAGAGTATTATACAGTTTCACCCTCGAGGAACAACTAGGGCTGAAGACTGACTAAAGTGTAAAAAGGTTAAAGGAGTAAGATTTTTCCTTGATGAATAACAACGAGGGCTAAAGACTGACCAAAGCTGAAGAAAGGGGAAAGGGGTAAGATTTTCCCTTGATGAGTTTAACGTATCCGGTCCCTGTTTCAGGTGATACAATGGAGAAGCAGGTGTTTCTTGATTAAATGATTTATTTACACCTTGCAGCTATATAACATTTCTTGATACACACAATATAATTACAGTTCACAAGTATAGACGTACACTTAAATACACTGCAGAAAGGTTTGATAACTGACGGAAGAAAACAATTAGTGGTAGCTTCTCGTAATAGTTCTCGGTAACAATAATGAAGACAGCCCACTCAATTAGACGGATGTGTTTGAAGTGCAATTTGTATCTTCGAAGAAGATAAAAACAAAGTTAGAATTAAAAGAAAGATTATACGATCAATCCTGAAGAGGATCGAAGTAAAAGAAAACCCAAGGCACGGGGTATCGTTAACAATCTCTGAAAGAGATATATCCCAAGGTGGGATTTTCGCTAAGAAAACTCTTCGATGGAGAGACTGGTCAAGACGACCTCCGAATTAAAAATCTTATATCGTCTCTTTTTTAGGGGAGGGGCGTCTAAGAGAGTGGGCCTCACCCACAATTTCATCATTGGATCATCTAGCGATGATTTCACCTTCAACCAACTTGATTGGTCTGGGCTAGACAATTACCGGCAGCAAACACGGGAGTTTCCGGAATTTCGTGTCGGTGAAAGATCCGACGATCATCTTTCTGGCTGTCAGTCTGGGTACCCGGCTGTCTGCCCTGTTGTCTCACTACTGTAGGACACAAAAGTCTAGACATCGTGGTGTCGGGGAAAACAACACCTTTGTCTCCACATAAGCGAATACCTTTTCTCAACCTCTTTTTAGAAACAAAGTCTTTGTGAGGAAGGCAGGCCCAATACATGATGAACAACGAGGGCTGAAGATTTTCTAAAGCTGATGATGGGAAAAAGGGGTAAGATTTTCCCTTGATGAGGAACAACGAGGGTTGAAGACTGAATAAAGCTGAAGAAAGGGGTTAGGGTGAAAGATTTTCCCTTGATAAGCATCGCTAGGGTGAAAGGACGACTTTGTTTATACGAGTCCTTAGAGTGTTGACGCAAGGAGGAAACAAAATCTGAGATCTTGATCTGCGTTAGGTATCGTTTCCGAACATTGGGAACACTGCGACCACTAATCTATTTTAAGTGCAGAAGCGACCATTGATGAAAGCAGCGAATCTTTAGCCTGCTAGAGCCTCGATCCTATAACCCTCAGGTTATGGTGCTTGTGCCTTTGCTGACTGAGCTACCGTAGCTTATTGCAATTTGTGAAGTGATAGTGTTATCCAACCTATATTAGATGTTTCTGTATTCAATGCCTAGAAACACCATAGCAAATATTTTTAATATAAAGTTAGACCCTTTATGATGATCTTCCAAAAATTTTATTCTAAACAAAGCAACGCTTTTTACTTCAATTTAATTAAAAATATGTATTATTATAATATCCTCGGTATTATAAAGAGGATATTTCAGCTCGACAGGTATTTTAACTGAAAACTTTTTGAATATAACGTTTAATCACCAATTAAAGCTTTAAAAAAACTGAAATCAACACATTATTGTTCCAAGAAGATCCTACTCTAATATTATTTCCTGTATTATCAAGCTTTTTTTTAGATCAGGCTAGTTATTAACTGAGTAGAAAATCGATTAAAATGTTCGGCACAAAATTAATGATCTTATAAAAAGTGTGCATTTTTTATTTTATAGAGTTTTGAAAATACATAAAATAATTATGCCTGCCAAGTTCCGGATTGTATAGAACATTCTGAAATTGGTAATATTAAAAAGGCAATAAAGAAAAGAAATTTTTTAGCGATTGAATTTGAATCAACTTTCAATGGAACAGGTAGATTTTTAATTCCTCCCATTAAATAATTATACCATGCATAAGAAAAATGAGGAGAAGACAATTGAACACAAGGCAATAATTGAATAGAAGTGGAAAAAATTAGAAAGTGTACTCAGGTGTGTTTTTAGAATAACAATCTGCAATTTAAAGAACCTACGGTTAAAAAATAATTATTATGCTTCTAACTTCTTTCTTTGTCTTCTATCCTTGGGCAAACAAGAACATGACATAAGGTGTGATTTATCTTCGAAAATTATGCTTGTATAAAAAATTGAAGATAGCGATATATGTGCTACTTCAATAACGATTTACCCAAAAAAACTCTAAATATTTTTGAGATTTATGATTTTTTTAATTAACTTGAAATAACTGTGATTCAAAGGCAATGAATTTAATGTATGTTGCATATAAAAAGTGTGTATTATAGCTCGAAGATATAATTAAGCATTTTCCAGCAATTCAGTTTATTAAAGAATAATTATAACTTCAGGAAAAGTATAAAGAAATACATAACATAGTATTATGATGTATAAATAACTTAAAGAGTAATATCCTTAAATCAGGAATAAAGTGAACAGAGCGTAGTCAACCAATGTCTCATTGATTTAGTGTAGAAGAAAGAAAAACTTTTTCCAGCTCTATATTAAGTCCCAGAAAGAAAAAAAAATAACGTAAGGTAGTAGGATTTTAAATACTTTTTTTTTAAATCATGAGTAAAGTGAGCTGAGCTTAGTCAACCAATGTCTTATTGATTTCTTGTAGAAGAAAAAGAAACTTTTTCCAGCTCAAGATGAAGTCCCCAAAAGAGAAATTTAAAGAAAAGTAGTAGGACTTCAATACTTTTTTTAAAATCATGAGTAAAACGAACAGAGCGTAGTCAATCAATGTCTCAATGATTTCATGTAGAATAAAAAAACTTTTTCCAGCTCCAGATCAAGACCCCAAAAGAGAAATTTAAAATGAGGTAGTAAGATTGCAATGCTTTTTTTAAATCATGAGTAAAGTGAGCAGAACGTAGTCAACTAATGTCTCATTGATTTCGTGTAGAAAAAAACTTTTACCAGCTCCAGACCAAGCTCCTAAAAGAGAAATTCAACATGAGGTGGTAGGATTGCAATGCTTTTTTTAAATCATGAGTAAAGTGAACAGAGCGTAGTCAACCAATGTCTTATTCATTTCGTGTACAAGAAAAAAACTTTTTTCAGCTCTAGACCAAACCCCCAAATGAGAAATTTAACGTAAAGTAGTAGGATTTTAATGCTTTTTTAGCTGCAGAATTTCACGATTCACATTTTGTCAAAGACTTGTCAATATATTCCAAAATTAGTTATTAAAATATATCTCTTTATTATATAATTTATTTACGCTTCTGAGAGTTTACAATTTTTATTTGTTATATTAAAAATAGTGATTTCGTTTTAGCATTAAAGATTTAATGTGCTTCAATACATTTAGAACAATAAATAAAATAACTCCTTCTTAAGCTTTACGAAATGTGTCTTTTATGAAATCTATTGTTATTGATGAACTCAAAATTAATGATTAGTAAGCAACATTTTAAACATTAGTCGCTTTAAATTCATTATGTTTATCATCTATATTTCATTAATGCTCCAATGAGTTGTAAAGTTATTAATTTCCTTTATTAATTTATATTGATTACATTTAAAGGAATTTAGGCTTGAAGCATTCAAATAATGCATTTAAGATTTGCTCTTTTATATAAACTTCTATTTTCTCTTGAAATCAGTATCATTTATACGAAAGTGTTCTAAATAATATTAAATTGTATAATATGCTTTTCTTAGGAACATAAAGAGATTTAATTCTGGTTGGTGCCATAAGACTACAGTGGACATTCATCTTGGCGAAATCAGCCTGAAAATTTTCGAAAGGGTAATCTATAATTTAAATTGCTAAAGGAAAAATTGGAAATACATTTAAAGAAAAGATAATCAATGACAAGAGAGGCAAGATCATTTTAAAACTGAAAAGAGGGACAGAAATAATTATACCTTATCACACAGTCAGCTGATGAAAAGATTCGAAATAAAAATATACCACTCTGGGATTGATTAATAGCGAATAAGGAAAGTTAGAGACTGGTAATTTCACTCAACTAAGGCAGTCCCATTCTTAGAAAATCAGATAACTATATCTTGACATCCTATCTCGATAACTGGTCAACTGGAAATTCATTAAGGATGATATTGATGGATAATATGTTAATGGTTGAAGTTAAGAATAGTAAAAAGTAGTAAATTTAAGAACATGTTACTGTAAAGCAACAAGAAGAAGAGAAAAGAAATGTGAGTGTGACTTCATTAGCACACTGAGGGACATCCGCCTCAATGCAAATTCTTGTCTGTGGTAAATGATAAATTAAAACTATTAGTTTAGAATGAATGAATAGTTTCGTGTCGGAATTGTCCTAGAATGTATCACCTTTCAAAGCTATTTGGTAATCAGATAATTATTTATTAAAAAAAACTCTAAGTATTTTTGAGATTTATGATTTTTTGAATTAACTTGAAATAACTGATTCGAAAGCAATGAGTTTAATTTAGTTTATATAACAAAATTGTGTATTATAGCTGGAAGATATAGTTAAGCATTCTCCATTATTAGTTTCCATTATTAGTTATAATGTATTTGCGAACAAAGAGGAACAATATTCAGATTTAAAAATTCTTTATTGGAGCTTTGTTGCTTCCTAACAAAGTGTCCTTTGTTGCGAAGTTATGAAATATTACTATAGATTTCCCCCTATTTTGTTGCTCGCGAGGGAGATGCATCTTTCATAACAACTGGAATATTTTATATGAGACACTGTGGCTCAGTCAGAAAGGCAAAGATCGTGTAACCGGAAAATTACGAGATCGAAGCTCGAGATAATCAAAGAACTGTCGTGTTCAGTAATGGCGGCTGGAGCACTTGAATTAGGTTCGTGGTTGCAATATCCTCCAGGTCATCAAACAATACTTTTTTAGTTGACAAACCTAGTATGGAGATTTTTTGTTTGATCTCTGCTCCTAAATTACGAGGACCCACTTGAAGTTCTTCACCCCTAGCGATGCTCTTGAAACAAAGGGCACACCCCTTCGTCTTAGTACGAGTAGCTTCTGCTCCACGTGCTTCATTCGTGCAAGTAGCAACAACGTAAACAACAAATAAATGTTTATAATTTTTTGATTTTCCAGAGGGAAAAAGAGGGTACTTGCAGGGTACCTTTCATTAAAATCTCTAATTTGTTCATGCATAATCATTGATAATCATTCGTAAAAACTAAAGAACACTCCTAAAAGGACATTTACCAAATATATCAACGGAAAAAATCATCAATATTTAGCTAGTAATCTTTGCTACGAATCAAATGCCTTCCAATTCTGAAAAAATAAAAATTTCAATTACGTACAAATATACATTTATAGATTAAGGTGATAAAGCTATCTTAGTTAAAACTCGAGATTCTATCTTTCTTCAATATGATCAAAGGTAGAATCGATACTTGGGAATAATGTAAAAAAATATGTTCAAGAAAATTCCTTTGTTGTTTTCAACGTTAAATCAGTGAATGTATTAATAATATTTAAATGTATAAATGGGATTAAAACGGTTAATAAAGTGAATTTTTTAGGAGGAATCTGTGGAAAATTTATTTAGCTACAAACAAAGCTCAAAACAACTAATACTTGTTTTACAAGTGAGCTAAAGCATCGAACTAAACAGAGAAATAATGGAAATTATATCACTTAAAACGAATCAATAATCGTGGTTAATATTACAAGTAAAGAAGGAATAGAGTAAAAATTGACAATTGGTGATGCTTAAAATGTTATTATCGGACATATGGTAACAATTTAAAAGATGACTATGTAAATAGTTTTTAAATATGAATATATATTTCTTATTTTCCATTAAAAATTGGGTAAAAGAAGGGTTTTTACTATTTTTCCTAAAGTTAGCGTTTCGAGGCTTGAAGGCAATTTTTATATTAATCTGATTTTTACTGGGCATGGTGCTTTCCCTATTCACCAGGCTAGGTTTTTTAATAAACCAACAAGTTGTTGGTGTAATAAGGAGTAGGGTTCTGTAGATCATCTTATTTATCGTTGTGAATTAGTTCATGAAAAGAAGGGTTAAAGTAAAAGTAAAAAGAAGGGTTTTTACTTTTTTCCTAAAGTTAGCGTTTCGAGGTTTGAAGGCAATTTTTATATTAATCAGATTTTTAGTGGTCATGGTGCTTTCCCTATTCACCAGGCTAGGTTTTTTAATAAACCAACAAGTTGTTGGTGTAATAAGGAAGAGGGTTCTGTAGACTATCTTATTTATCGTTGTGAATTAGTTAATGATATTAGGAAAAAGTTTTTT
The DNA here is from genome assembly GCA_032207245.1 of Pardosa pseudoannulata. Lineage (NCBI taxonomy): Eukaryota > Metazoa > Arthropoda > Arachnida > Araneae > Lycosidae > Pardosa > Pardosa pseudoannulata. Next base: position 127,666,278 of record CM063508.1, on the reverse strand, counting down.
CCTAATAATTACTTATCTGTAAACTTACTTAATTTGTGTAATTAGCCTAAGTCTAAGCGAGGTTTAATGTTTATCATGGAATTTTGTGTTAATTTGTCTATTAAAGGCTATTTTGTTGTATTGTATTTGATTGTTATGTTTTGTTTGTATTTAATGATAGTAATTGTTGTTCACCATTGTTTACTTTTTGTAAAAATTTGAATTTGATGCAATTTTCTCTGGTTATTTAAAGAAAGAAGAAAAAGAGAAAGTCTTGAACACTGGAAAGGTTTTCTGGTTTCGGCGCTTTCGATTCTCGGTTAGGATTAATTAGAAATTAGTTTAGTTATCTATTTTGTTATGTATTATCTGGTTCAGGGTTGCTATCCTGGTGACTTGGTATTATTTCCCCATATGGCCTAAGCTGGGCCGGGTTAATAAGTAACTAATTTTTCCATTATTAGATAAAATATTGTTTCTAAGCATCTGAAAATTTTTAAATAAAATCTTAAATATTATCTCTGAAATTTTATGAAAGAAGGAGAAAATGAAAACCAGTGGTGTTTTTTCCACCAAAAAAAGCCATTTAAATTTATAGCAAAAGCTAGCGGAGCTAACTGGATTTTTTTAAAAAGCAGCAATATTATAGACTGAATATTTTTTAAATGTAAATTTTGTAAAAAAAAAATCTAATGTTCACTTTTAATACTTGAGTTATTTGATTAAATAACGTAAAAAATGTCCATTTTGTGAAGTTATATTTTTAAATTTCATTAAAAATATATTTAAAAGATGTATATGAACAGTCAATCTCTGTCTTATTTTTTGTTGTAAATATATTTAGTAATTCCCTAGTTACAAAAATTATAATATTTATTACATTGTTTGATAAAAAAAATTAACCGCATTTTTCGCATTTCAAGAAAATGATGTTATTATTTTATTGCTAAAAAAGTATAAGTCTTTGCTTTTTTTTTAAACATTTTGATTTAAATTATTATATAATCATTCACCGACTAATAAAATTTGTTGACATGCATGTTACATACATATTTGTTACATACCGGTGACGAACATTCTGTTCTATCGAGACAACACTTAAGGTTTATAAAATTATGTTTATATTAACGTTGATATTAATGTATAATAAACTTTTCTCTGACTTCTAAGCAAGACTTAAAAACTAAGACCTTCCGTGAACGGTACAAATGTTTTTTTTTTTAAGCTACGAGTAACTAACCTTGGAAAGAATTCATTTTCAAGCAATGAAAGTTCCCAGACAATCAGATAAAAGGTTAATACTCAGGTTGAACCCGGTGGAAAAAACCGAAAATACAAGGAAAGGACCTTGACTGTAAAGAAAAGCCGAAATATCCTATTTATATTGCAGTTTGTTATACTCGTATCACGCACTTTCATTGCCAACAATATATTTAGTAAACTTTATTGAGTATTGTGTAGTTTAACTGAGTTTAATTATTGAACAGTACACTGAGTTTTCTCACATAGGGAATTCTGCTGACGCAAAGAAACCAAACAACTGTATGCGTACTATCATTATTTGTTCCTACAGTATTCATCAGTATCCTATCAGTAGAAATACAGTATCCTATCAGTATTTGTTATAGGCTTTGCATTTTGTTCCAGGGGTTACTTTACCAGAGATTACCGGCTCATCAGTTGCAATATTGCTACCATATCATTAATCAGGCACACAAATGAAAACTTTATAAAGGTAAAGTATTATAATCTTAACTAACAAGAAAACATAAAATTAAAATACATTCTAAAACTTCCTTCAGTTTAAGGTAAGTTAAAAATTCAATGTGATGGGTTAGCTAATTCATCCCCACTCATTTTCAAATCGCAGTAAAAGGCTTAATATAACTACTATTGTTTCTTGCTTTCCACTGATTTTTAAAAGTCTTTTTTTTTTTCGGCAACAATTGAAAATCCAGTTTCACAGTCATAGGATGGTGCAAAAATGAGGAAGGATTCTAAGACTTTTTTTCTTCTTAAAGTTGGATATTCAGTTTTATTTGAAATCCAAAACTCCATTAAATCTAACCAAGCAAATTTTGTTTTCAGAATCTCTTAATATCTCTTAGTAGAAACTTAATTAATAATTATAAATAAATATTAACCTAATTATAAATTACTATTTTTTCAGACATTTTTTATAATATGTTGAAAATTAATGGCAAAATAATTTATATAATTTTTAAAAAAATTTATAACTTTTATAAATCATAGTGGCCTTTCAAATGCTTGGAGTTAAGTACAATTAGCTTTTAAATACTTAAAAATGTAATTGGTTATTTCCCATAAAGTTTATTATATTTGACTAAAATGTTCATACATATCTCGCTTTGATTTATTTAATATAATAATTTATTTAGTTTTTATAATTTATTATTTAATTTTAATTAATGTAATAATTTATTTTATTTTAGTTTTTTAATTATTTAGTTATAATTTTCAAAAATAAGCATAATTTATTCAATTTTTAGCCTTTAAAACCATTAAGACCTCTGAAAAGCTTGGAGTTAAAACAACTATAATTAGCTTAATTATACTTTAAAATATAAATAATGATTTCATATAAAAAATATTTGAAAATCTTTATTAAGTTGCTTTGAATAAAATATTTCCAGATTTAAAACTTTGATTTAATTATCTACTATTGATTATCTACGGTCATCCAACTAAATCTTATTCCTCTGACAACGGAAAATAGACCTCTGTGCGTCGCCCCCCCCCCACCCTTTGCTTCACGGTGCACAGTTTAGGAAAATCTGCTTTAGGTTGTTTTTTAGCACATAGGTTTTAGATTCTTGTATTAAGCAGCTTGTATGTTTCCGATAAATTAAAGTTAGAAAAAAATTGATTTACCTTTTTGTATAGTGCAGTTTGTATGTTTAGATTAAATTGAAATGTGTAAATTTGTATTCTAAATTGATAACTATAGAGTGTGTTTACATATTTATAAAAACGATTTCGGGGCAATTTAATTAATATTTAAATGTAAAAATTTCTTTTTTAAATGGTTGATAATTTTTTTTTGCCTACATTGATTGTTCTATGATTGGATAGCTTTTTTAGAAAAGGATATGCCTTCTTCCGTTTGCGCTTAGAGATATTTTCAAGAGACCAAAAGTTCAATTCTCTATAGCTTAAAGGTTAAAGAATTTCAGAGGAATATTAAAAAGCTATGGAGGCAGTACCTGCATCACTCTTAGTTTTTTTACGAAATGTGGTGGTACTTTTCTAAGTAAATTATAATTTTGTCTTAGTTAAGTTAAAATCTTCGTAAGTCGATGAGAAAAAGAAATGGAAGAAGTAAAAATTTCTTTTGGTAAATGCATTGATTTGTTTTTAACAGCTTTTTCACTCTTCTTATTTTTAATTCAGTTTTTTAATTTAAATAATTGTCCCCCGACTTAATTTATTTTTACACATCTATCAAAACTAACGCTGGATTAAATGTTACTTTTCTGCCCACTGGCCCCATTTTTCAGCTGTCCCAGAAAAATTATATTATTTCTGCAATATTTACCTTTGTGTTTTCGAGCGAGCTTAAATAATCATGGCTCACTCTTGTCTCTCAAAATTGCTGATCCATTTTAAGTCTCATGGGAGCAAAATCACGTGACTCACTCTCTGTGGGCTGACATCGGCCACAAATGTGTGTTTCACTGTAAAGACGATCGTTTGACTGATGTATTCTTGGTTCGCAATAAAATTGAAATTACACAATTCTGGACGGCGTTTGACTAAACTGCGACTCAGAGTTTTTTTTAGTCCAGCAAGCACAGACAAATTAAATAATAACACCTAATCACGTATTAGATTTAAAAAATACCTAAAATAGTTAATTTATCCCTTATGTTCTCCCGTTCTGAAAAAAAATTGTGACACACATACACACACAGATATATATATATATATATATATATATATATATATATATATATATATATATATATATATATATATATATATATATATATATATATATATATATATATATATATATATATATATATATATATATATACATATATATATATATATATATATATATACATATATATATATATATATATATATATATATATATATACATATATATATATACATACATATATATATATATATATATATATATATATATACATATATATATATATATATACATATATATATATATATATATATATATATATAATATATATATATATATATATATATATATATATATATATATATATATGTATATATATATATATATATATATATATATATATATATATATATATATATATATATATATATATGAAACATAGCGTAGCATGCCATGATTCAGGTATGTAACGTGGTCGAAGGGGTGTAGTCGTCGGTGAAACAATGCGATTTATCAAGAGAACTTTGGCAGCATCTTTATTTAGCAACGTCCAACAGCAAAAATCTCTCAAACAATGGTCATGCGGAGCTTTATAACTTTGGGGAGGCCACAGGCGTGAGAAAAGGAATGTGCTTAATCAGCCAAGTAGGATGGCTAGTTACTTTCGCCAACAGGAAGGATATTTTTCTAAGACAAAAGAGTTTAATATTTTTAATATTTTAATATTTTTGCAAAATAATAATCAGTGGAGTAAACTTCTGTGTTGATCACTGCATAGTTCCTCAAATCACAGAGTCACAGAAACTATTTTAATTTCTTTTCGATCATTAAGTTTCGTAAAATACTTTGCTACACAAAGATTTAGTTATAAAGGCATGATATTGAGTTAAAAATGTAAATAAATTTTTAAAATATCTCACAGAGCCTTTATAAAGAAATCAGGTCACACATTTTAAGAATTATAGTAAAAAGTATTTACTAGTACTAACATTTGTTATGTGACCGAGCATTTTTATATATATTTATTTCAACCATTCAGAATAGCTCTTTTATGTTGAAAACGTTTTCCAATGATTTATTTTTTAATTAACTGGAAGTAACAATAAAATATTATTCCATAAAAAATAATCTTACAACTGTTTTTTTTCTTTTATAATTTTAAGACTATTTGTTATTAATTCTTCACACTCAACGGTAATTACATGAAACTTTTCTTCTGATTGGATACCATAATCTCCTCTATTTTCTTCACGACTGGAACTATTATAACAAAATACCTAATTATTGCTTTGAAATATTCGTCACGAATTTTGAAAACAACTAAACTCCACCCGTAATAAACAAACCTTGAAGAACATAAACATTACTGTGTTGAAGGACTATTAGACTGATGCTCTTTCGAAATCGTTAGCCAGGTACACGAAGAAAAAAAAATCAAACTCACACACGCTTTGTTTCCAAAAAGTAGATAACAAATGCACCCGGAAAATACAAGGGAACTGTATCCCACCTAAATTTCTTCCTCGGGTGTGGCATGCGTATAGCGCCGCTCTCGTTTCGACGGGGAATAAAAAGGAACTTTCACTTCCACTTTCTTTGTCAAGGTCAGAAGGCAATGCTGACTCGAGAATTGTTTTGCAACAATGCGTACGTTATTGCTTTGTGGAGAAGGAACGATCACCACCCGAAGTAGGTCGCATCGGCCGTGCTTGGCGGAGGCTGGCAAACCGGGGTTTTAATGACATCTTTTCCGAACAAAACTGCCCATTTAGCATTACTATGGACTTTTCTGAAACTTTGATGAATGGTCTGTAGTTAATATGGATTATTGAGAAACAAAGGAATAGTTGTCCAAGTAGTTTAATTTGTACTTGGAGCGGCCCACTGTTTTACGGTTATTGGATCGATTAAGAGGATTAAACGAGAGATAGTTAAAAACTGAGAAAACTTAACCGGAAGACGTTTATCCGCAAGGTATTTTTGAAGGAACATTATTTCTGCATCATTATTTCTCGTTAAATATAAAATATAGCTGCTGAATAACCTTCACCGCAGAGAAGAATAGAAAAGAAAATTAAGAAAATATATTCCACGCAGGGAATTAAAATTTCTGAAATAAATATTCCGGCATTTATTATTCTGAAACTTTTCAAAAATATTTTACCTTTTAAGAGCACATGATGTTTTTCTGGGAATCTAGACGAAAAGCAATAATTAATAATGATGTTAATACACTCGTGTGTGTATATATCTATATGTATGTGTGTGGTGTGTGTAATTATTTGGACAGTTGCTTCGGAAAAACACAACCTAGTGTCACTCATTACAGACCAGAACAATATTTCAGCAAATATCTTTCTTTGTTGGAGTTTACAATTTCTCCTAAAGGAAAGAGATTTACCCTTTTGCGCTGTCATCCCGGGTAAAATGGCAATGTGGACAAGCAAAGTTAATAACTAGCAAAAATTTAAGCCAGCTAAATATATGGTTTCTGCCTGTGTGATTGGGCTTTATATTCTTGTATTTTCTGAAGTAACCACCAGGGTTATAGAAAATATTAATTAGTCCAACTCTCGGCTAAGGCGTGACCTCGAATGTGTATGGTCACTCCAGAGCATGAGCTAAAAGAGAAAAATGTGGAAGCCCGTAGAGTTTTCACTCCAATAGATTTTAAACCCAGTTGAATATTTTAGGGTGGCCGATCTGAGATTTAGCCATACATTCTGCTGGGAAGTTTTCTTTTCTCATATTACAGTAAAGAACTGACGTTATATTCAACTAGAGATCGTTTTATGGACATTCCCATAGTTTCATACATGCACTTTATGGTTTCTAAATCTATTCCTTAATTTACGCACACACATGTTTGTTTGTGTATGTTGTATTAATTGCAAATAAGCTTAATACTCAAATATTTGAACATAACTAAATAGATGATTTATAAACAAAAAAGAGTCTGGCTTTTAGAATTATATGTAAATAAGTATGCATACACATAATATATACATAGTTTTAAGTTATATACACTCAGATGTGATATATATATATATATATATATATATATATATATATGTGTGTGTGTGTGTGTGTGTGTGTGTGTGTGTATTTATGTAACACAGCAAAATTAATCCACCGGTCACATAGGAAAGTTAGCCCCTATTATCTTTGATTGCATAGGACGTGTATTATGATAAATGCATAGGACGTTGCATTATAAATTATTCATGGGAAAACTTTACCTTTCACGTTAATATCTGAGATCTCAGTGTTCTTGACAAAACTGTGTATCTCATATATGAAACAGTTTTCTTAATTCTAAACGGATACAGATTACGAAATAAACTGTAAAAGATCTCATTACATTTCTATCATCTCCAGGAAGTAGATCAATTAGTTTATTAATCCATTTTTAAACTAGTTTCAATCATTGCGATTAAAACACTGCTGTCCGTCGAAAATTAACTGCCCTATATCTTTGTACATGCCAGACGTAATAGAAACAGAATCGCGTGACAAACGTCGACAAACCAGAGGGATTTCACATTTTTGGGGAGATAAGCTTTTTCCCATAAGACTTCCGCGTCTTTTGACGCACAAAATGCTCTTAACAACTGACCAGCGTTTATTTTCTCATGGCTCGGTAAGTTATAATGGTCTCCAATCGCAGCTGAAAATTATGAAAATTGTGAAAGTACTTATTTTGACGTAAAATGGTGTTATATATTTCTGTATTCTGCTTTAAAAAATGAGGATAATTCCTCTTACCTGTTAAAAATCGGTCAATGAAATAATTTCTATGGAACGTTTGAAATTGCTGAAATTGCCTTTCAAAAATTTCCAGCTGCTGTGAGCTGTAGAAAGAATGACAACGCACCGTTAATCAAATTATAAAAACACGAAAAATCGTGTTAAAGAGACAGGGCTTTTTAGGTAGGAATTTTCGACAGTAAGAAACAATCTGTATTTGTCTATAATTTGTAGTTTTTTGATTAATATACTTTTGGAGAATTTTTTAACCCTTTAGCGGACAGTGGTTTCGTAGCAAAACCCCCTATTATTAAACGTCTTTTTTTTTAAACTTTACTTTTTGGAGTACTTTATTTTTTTATAATTATTTACGGCTCCAATCTCATACATCTGTGATGTATAAAAGCCAATGATGTAGAATCAAGATCTTCTGCATTTAAAAGAAAAAACTTTTTGGAGATATGAAAGATTTTCAATTTTTTTTAATGTTTTTGACATTTTAAATGTACAACAGATGATAGCTCTAGACCTAATTTATTTTTTCTTTTGAAATGTATGCATTTAAACTTGCTGTACCTGAATAATTCAATTTATCTTACTTATGATCCCAAATAAAAGTATCTATACAAATAACACTTATAAATCGTTAAGCTATTTATTTATTAAACCATTTTAAGGATTATTATTTATTGTTCTTCCAGTATAGTTAAACTTTTAAAAAAGCATAATGTTCAAGGTGTACAAAGGGAGGATTACACAATTAAACCATTCCTCAGACCCTTCTTAGGTATCCTCTAACACAAACCGTCCTCAGGACTGTAAAGAAAACTTAACTTATATTTTACATTTACAAGGTTCATATATAACATTTATAAACTAATTATATTAACTTCCGATGAATTTATTTTGGTGACAGTTAAAGGATTAAGGTGACAGTATAGGGTCATTCCATGGTGACTAATGCAAAGTTTACGTTAAATGAAGACAATAATTCTACAAATTATTACTTTAAATTCTACATTAAGTTCTTTTCGGTGGTATAATATTATATTAAGCTCAAATCATAAATAGAACTTTAATATTATTTTTATAGTTTTTTTTATCAAAATTAAGGTATGCGTCTAACTTTACAAATTTTCAAGTTCTATATTTATCTATAGTTTGTAGTTTTTAAGCTTTTTGAGAATTTTACAAATTTTTGAAGTGACAGTATAGATACATTTATGCTTATTTAAACGAGAATCAAATATTAATACTAATATATAATTCTACAATTATTTTCGTAAGTCTTTTTAATAAAATATTAAGCTCAAATATAAATAACAAAACATACATTTTTTATTTATTATTAAGGATTTGATTTTTACAAATTTTTTATAAATTAGTTTTTTTGTAGGTAAAACAAATTTTACAAATTTTTAGCTGTATAGGGTCATTGCAAAACAAAGTTTTTTAATAATAAAATTATCTCAATTATTTACAAAATTAAGTTTTTTAATTTTTAATAAACAACAGATTAAAATAGAATATCATAATATTAAAAAATATTTTATAATTAAGTTTGTCTCAAACTTTATTTTTTGTCTGTCATTTCAAGAACCTACAGTCATTTAAAGAAACACAATTTTAATACTAATATTATTTTTTTTTTCGCCTTTAAATATTAGATAATATTTTTTATTGACTATGAAGCATACAAATAAAATAGTTGACAAATATTTATCAAATTATTGATAAATTTTATATTTTTTATAAATTGTAGTCATTTTATCTCCCTAGGTTAAAACTTAAATCTCCATTAAACGGTAAATCCATTTAGCTGTATAGGGTCATGCAAAACAAATTTCGTTTCATGAATGTGAGCAGGTATAGGCCACTTAATCCTGCAGGGATTTCTAGCAAACACTTAAATTTTTATTCTTTCAATTTATCCTCATGTCAGATAACACAGCCTAGATTAAGATTAGAATATACATAAAAATATTTTATAATTGAAGTTTTCTATAACTTACAGAATGGGTTTAAGAATAATTTATTCTTTCTTTCCTTTAATTTAGTTTACTCATTAATAATTAAATGAATAAAATTTTAAAAAATTTCTTAAAAAATCTGCTTATAAAGGGTTTTATGAAATCGACGTATCAGGATAAACTTCTAATTAAAGTGGATACTACATACGGAAAAGGCTGGCTTCTAGATGTATTTAATAAACGAAGATGAATGATGAATAAACACCTATTCACACCAAGTTAGACTAAACGTCCATCCACCTAACTCCAAAAACCACATCTTTATTTTTCTCTTGAAAAAATTTTTACGTATGACTGAGGTGATTTACATAGTCTCTTTGTCGATTGGACAGGGTCAACATTTCAGCCTATTTTTAATACAATCTTAGCATAGTAAATTTAATACAAAGAATATTTAATGCAGCTATTTAAATATTTTACTATTTAATATATTCAAAGTAAATTAGTACACACTAAATTTTAAAAATATTTAAAATTTATATTTCTATTTAGTTAATTATAAATTTCCTTCACATTAAAAAAATTACTTTTATCAGTTCTTTTAAAATATCGAATTTTCAATTCCTTTCTATTGATTTTTACACAAATTTTTTATAACGTTTACAAATTTATAATGGTTCGTGGAGAATCAATTGATAAGTAGGATTTCCACTTTTAAGGACTTGTGTGAACTGCATAGCATGTTATATCAGTATAACTCCAAATATGATTCTTGTACATAGAAGATACAATGTACCTCTTCGTACCAGTTTTGTTGGGAGTTCAAACTGCTATTAAGCGAAAAAATTTACTGCGTTGAATATAGACTACTGTAATTACTCATTTGTAGAAATACTATAGGTACTTCTACATTCGAGAAAATGAGATCTAAAGTGAAAATAAATGAATTAGACAGCTTACTGTAAAATTAATTTTTTTTTTCAGTTGTAATCTGAAATGTCAATTTTTACATCCAACATTTATATATTCATGATATATTACTCATTAGACGACGAAAAAATGGTATTATTTACAAATAAACAAAAATAATCCTGCCTAACATTACCAAATTGTAATGAGATCTATTAATAGTTTTAAATAGTTTTTCAACTAAATTTTTTAAAACTTATATTTTATTAAATATTTTTAGGCTTTAAACAAATAATTTTCTAACTTTAAACATAATTTAGAGGCTAAAAGATCTGCATGCGTACTTCCACCAGTAAGATTCGAAAGATTTGTGCACAAATGATATTTTAAAAGTGTTTTTAAACGGAAAATATTGCAAAATAATGTGGATAAGGGATTGCTAAACGGTTTCAAATATTTCTATAGAAGAATATTTATAACACCATTTTCCCGAAATATTCTAAAAATTATAATAGAATGTTGTGTTTTTTAAATTTTCTCAATACTTTCACACTTACAAAAATTGGTAAGTAACTCATATTTAAACTGTACAAATAAAACACTAATGCTATAGCAAGACAAAAATGAGCAAAAATTGCAGTAAAAAGTATTTTAATGATTTTTAAAATCATTAATATTTAGCAAAATTCTTAATAAGAAAAATTTACTTCAGAATTAATATAGCTTCAAAATTATCTAACTTTTAACTTCTTGTATTTTTTGTGGCTAAAGGACTTTTTCCCATAAATTGCGTACAGAAATTAGTTTCTTTTTTGCTGATGTTTTAAAGGAACTGATTTATTGAACTTGAAGAAAAAATTCTAGAAAATCGAGTAGCACATAAATAATACAGTTATAAAACTTTCACTCTGGAAATTATAGAGCTAGATACTAGTTAAATTATAGGTCAGTAATTTATTACATAGTAACGAACCATGGAGGATATTTTTTAACTGTATTTTTAAAATGTTCGTTATATAATAAATTTTTTAAGTGTATGCTTAAACTTGAAATGTGAAGAATACAAAATAAAAGTGGTAATATTAAGTATTTTTTTAAATGTTTGGACAAATACTTGTTAAGCCTTTGTAATACAACGCCACAGAAATTGTTGACCGTTTTATTACGAAGCACCAAATAACGTTTTAACAGCGTGATTTGACGGTGTGTCTACATCAAAGAACTTTGCTTTGAGAAATGAACTTCGCTTATGTGAATACAAAAATGTTGTCTTCCCCGGCACTACGATGTCTAGACTTTTCTGTCCTACAGTAGTGAAACAACAGCCCAGACAACCGGGCGCCCAGACTGAGAGCCAGAAATATGACCATCGGAAATGCAAAGGAATGCTGCGACATTGGATATTCGCCTACACGAATTCCAGAGACTCCTGGTTTGGCGGCCGGTGATTGTCTAACCCAGACCAATCCAGTTGGTTGAAGGTGAGGTCATCGCCAGATGATCCAATAATGAAATTGTGTGTGAGGCCCCCTCTGTTAGTGACCCTACGCTAGAAAGAGACGAGAGAAGATTTTTTTAGAGAAGTAGTAATTAGCTAGCAACCAGCTAATTCGGAGGTCGCCTTGACCAGTCTCTCTATCGGAGAGCTTCTGTAGCGATAATCCCACCTTGGGATCACTTCTTTAGGAGTTAGCTAGCAACCAGCTAATTCGGAGGTCGTCTTGACCAGTCTCTCTATCGGAGAGTTTCCTTAGCCGTAATTCCACTTTGGGATCACTTCTTTAGGAGTTAGCTAGCAGTCAGCTAACTCGGAGGTCGTCTTGACCAGTCTCTCAATCGGAGAGTTTTTAGCGAAAATCCCATCTTGGGATATATCTCTTTCTGAGATTGATAACGATACCCTGTGCCTTGGGTTTTCTCTTAATTCGATCTTCTTCAGAATTGAACATGTATTCCTCCTAGGAATTCGAACTTTGTTTTAACTTCTTCGAAAATACCAATTGCTACTTCAAACTCTCGTCTAATTGAGTGTACTGCCTACCTAATTACTACCGAGAACTTTTACGCGAAGCTACTGAATTGCTATCTTCCGTCGGCAGGGACCCCTTTTCATACGTCTTTATTTAGACCTACGTCTAGTGTTTCACATGCTTGTGAACTGTATTTGTATTGTGTATCTAGAAATGTGTATATAGCTGTGAGGTGTAAATAAATCATTTATTTATGAAACACCTGCTTCTTCATTGTGTCACCTACAACAGGGATAGGTTACGTTACAGCGGTCATCATTACTAAGACAACAGAAAGTGGGTCGTCGTAATTAAGAAACAGGGAATAAACAGAAGACCTCGAAGCTTAGTACACCACCTCCGGAAGTATCGTTTGGGAACTTAAAGGACATTGTGAGCACTAACATATTTTACTTGTAACAGCCGCCATTAATGATCACGGCGAATCTTTGGCTGACTCTAGGCTCGTCCTCGGAATCCTCAGGTTAGAGATTGTTGTCTTTGCTCACTGAACTCACCTTTGCTGATTAAGTAATGTCATAATAGTAAAAATGACACAATACAAAATGGTAGTTTTTAGTTTGAATACAGTCTAGTTTTTTCAACAAGAATATACATAAGGCAGGAACTTAATTCTCATAATATATTCTGAACATCAAATACAGGAATGTGTTTTGACAAACTGTGGTTGCTGGATGTCGATTTTGTTGGCTATTCGCCGGCACAAAGTAATTAAAAACATATATTAAGTAAAGTGTTATTTCCTCCACCGTGATGAAACTGGTCGTTATTGACTATGAAGAATATATTTATATTAATTTTTACTTGCCAAAAATTGATTATCAGCATCTATTTTATAGTCACATACGCGCTCTTTACTCAGAGCGGAGTCAAGCAAGATAAGTTGTCTATAAAAAAAATTTCCCTTAAATTATGTCATTCTAACCTAGATTTACCTTTAATGTTTTCACTATATTCTGGCACAATGGTTTTATCCTTCCTAATATTTCTGAATGTATAGAAATAGCACCTGAGTTTAATTAAATTGATAAATATTTCTTTTACAATATCTACTAATTAATCTGTCTGTAAATATTAGTATGTGATCCATATAGCAGTACCGAACAATAATTTACTTCTTAAAAAGGAATACAAATGTAATTATAGCCTCACTCTCAACAATCCCGTTATGTTTTGTTTACAAGTATTATTATTGAGTATATAGACTAATAATCGAGTTAAAGTCAAAATACAAACCTGAAAATAAAAGTTAACTTTTTTATTAAAAGGATTTATTGTGAACCATAAAATAATTGTGAAACATAAATCTTGTGAAACATAAAATAATATGTTTCAAGATGAAGAATATGAAAGAGTAGATTTAAATTTAGTATTATTTGATGTATGTGAGATATTTAAGATATATTTCAACAAATAAAAATATTAAAAAACAATAAATTAAAAAAAGCCTTATTTATTTCCGTTTAATTAAATGGTATTTCTTTAATGGTAATTTATTACATGAGAGAGATTTCAACAAATAGAATATCAAATTCAACAAATAAAGATATAAAAAAATATTTAAAAAAATTTAAGCCTCATTTATTTGTTTTCCGAAATCGTATTTCAATAAATACCGGAAAACTGTATAATAAGAAAAATTTAATGTCTTATTACAAACATCTAGAAATTCAATGCCATTAACATTTTGCAAACTACATATCCCTGATATTAACATTTAATATAGAGATGTTTCCTTCGTAACTTAATATTGAATGGTGAATTTCAGTAATAAATGAGATATCATCTGTTGAATACCATGTATTCAGGGTCAGAATTAATCGTGATATCCGTTTTGCCTGGCATATTGAGCCCTCAATGAAAAACATTTATTTCATAGATCACTTACAAGACAAAAGCAATGTTTAACAACAAATGCTTCTGAGGTCAAGCATGTAGTTACTGTAGTAAATACAATAGTTATCCCTATCTATTTTTGTTCATTTGGTACCACGAATTACCGATGAAAGGTCATATTAAAAAGGCAAATAAGTTCAGAAGCTTAAATCATGTTTGAAAGAGGGATAAAGTTTAAAATTCTGTAGTTTAGGAAACATTTTCAGTAATATAATATACATATTCAAAACAGTTTTCCTTAATATTCTTTAATAATTGACTTTTTTAATTCAACATCTCTAATATTTTAAGTAACATCTGAGATATTAAGATGATGTTAACACTAGATTTACAGATGTTGATCATATACATATTTTCAATGAAGTGAGCCAATTTGACTCATAGAAGAAAACTGAAGTTCTTTTGCAAAAAAAAATAGTTACAAATTAATTTAAATAAAATGTTTATTATCAAAAAATTCATGGAAAACATTTTTACATATAAAATCTGTTTTTGAAACACATTTTCCGCAAACATTTCTATTACATTTAGCACAATGGTTTCTACATCTGTTTCTTTTGCATGATTGTTGAACTTCACAATTCTTCCGTGCGTCAGTAGCATGAATTTCTGTCATTGGAATGGAAGTGTTCTCGACTTCTTCTCTATATTTACTTTATACTATACTTTATATACTTTATATTTACTTTATACTATAATTATTACTATATTTATTTTGGCTCACAAATGGGCTCACAACCGTGAAAATAAGTATACCACAATTGATATTGCGAAATGAAGGGGTTTGCGGGGAAGAGGAATGAAAATTTACATATATTTTATTACTTAACTAAAAACCAACGTATAATTTTGAAAAGTGATAAAGTTTTATATATATACAGTGATCAAATTTTTAATGAGTCAAATTGGCTCGGTCTGTAAATCTAGTATTAAAATATAGTTATCCTTTTTCACATTGGGTATCTAAATAGAGTTTTAAGTTTTACTTTAAGGGGAGTATAGTACCGATCTGGAAAGCATTCATTATGACATCCTGCTTTTTATTCAGTTTAAAATGAAAATATTTTCTCTATTTAGCATACAGCATTAAGTTATTTTACAAATAACATATAACAAAAACAAAAACAAACATAACCTTCACATTAAAAAATTAAATGATATTTTTACAGTTATAGCTTTATTAAATAATTTTAAAAATTAATTTTAAAAGCAGCAGAAATTTTTAATTTACGAAGAATTGAAAAATAAGCTGATATAATGAAGATTTTAAATCTCGAAAGGTGCTATTTCTTTTTGAATCCAAAGGCAGGCTGAGCAGGTAAAGTTTACTCTAACAACTTCGGAAGCAGCTAGTTTGAATTCAGCTTAAGTTCATAGTTGAAAACATCATCATACCCTAGACTTCACGCTTCCCAATGTACCTGCTAGTTATGCCTTTTTATATAAGTTCTTAGGTAAAATTGTTCGTTATGAAATGACAAACCAGTACATTAAGTTTTTAACTGACCTGCTGAGACACCTTCTTGATTCCACCTAGCAATAATTTTAGGGACGGTCTTACTACAATCGTTTAACAGCGAACCACTATTAATCTCTGTTTAACATGCGAGGACAGGCGCTGGGCCTTGGAGGGCCAGTGCAATTTTTCTGGGCCAAAAATTCACAAAATCGCTTTTGCTAATGAACAAAAAATTGGTATTCCCTACTATATTAAAAGTTTAAAATATATTTAGAATTATTTGAAATATTAATTTTTAAAAGTATTTTGGACTGTAGATTTTTTTTATTAGCATTCCGAAAGCACAGAGATAAGACCCACACAAGTTAAAACATTAAATCACATCTTTACATTTCATCATTTTAACCAAAATGTGATGTATTTTAAACAGCATCACTCCAAAGGTAACAAACACTAAATAAAAATATAAAAGTGTATGCGCATGCACTGGGTCTCTAGAGTCCGAATAAATTAAAACTATCTCTTTCTGAAAAAATATTCATAGAAAATTGTGGAAATACATGCTAATCGTGTCTAGAAGGTTTATAAGATAGCTACTGAAAATTTGGAATGTTTATTTCCGTTGGGTGATTTTGTATGGAATGTTTTTATGCCGCTCGGGCTTATGAGGCACATCCTCGCGAGTTAAAAGGAGAATTGCGTTCTATCATTTTTTGGTGCCATAGATTAATCACGGTTAGCCGTTAAACGAATTTGGTGAGAACGGCCCTAAATAATAATTCCAGACAGCAAAATTTAAAAAAAAAATACTAAATACTGCTTACTCATTCTGTAAGTATAATGCACGTAAAATAAGAAAAAATTCATAGTAAGTAAATTTAAAAATCAATATTCTTATTAAGTGTGTTTTAGGATTTGTCACTGAAATCCGGAAAATGTTATTATTTTAATTTTATAACTCTGGATCTTACCAATCAAATATTTTATTGGTAAAGAATTGTAAGGAAGTCCATTCAATTCGTTTTCAAGAATAAATGGGAAATATACATTGGGAAATATACAATGGGAAATATACCCAATATTCTTATTACGTGTGTTTTAGGATTTGTCATTAAAATCCGGAAGATGTTATTATTTTAATTTTATATCTTTGGATTTTACCAACCAAATATTTTATTAGAAAAGAATTGTAAGGAAGTTCATTGAATTCATTTTCAAGAATAAATGGGAAATACACCCAATATTCTTATTACTTGTGTTTTAGGATTTGTCACTGAAATCCGGAAGATGTTATTATTTTAATTTTATAACTTTGGATCTTACCAACCAAATATTTTATTAGCAAAGAATTGTAAGGAAGTCCATTCAATTCATTTTCAAGAATAAATGGGAAATATACCCAATATTCTTATTACTTGTGTTTTAGGATATGTCACTGAAATCCGGAAGATGTTATTATTTTATTTTTATAACTTTGGATCTTACCAATCAAATATTTTATTGGTAAATAATTGTAAGGAAGTCCATTCAAGTCATTTTCAAGAATAAATGGAAAATATAGATTGGGAAATATACAATGGGAAATATACCCAATATTCTTATTACGTGTTTTTTAGGATTTGCCACTGAAATCCGGAAGATGTTATTATTTTAATTTTATAACTTTGGATTTTACCAATCAAATATTTTATTGGTAAATATTTATAAGGAAGTCCATTCAATTCATTTCCAAGAATAAATGGGAAATATGCATTGGGAAATATACAATGGAAAATATACCCAATATTCTTATTACGAGTGTTTTAGGATTTGCCACTGAAATCCGGAAGATGTTATTATTTTAATTTTATAACTTTGGATCTTACCAATCAAATATTTTATTTGCAAAGAATTGTAAAGAAGTCCATTCAATTCGTTTTCAAATATAAATGGGAAATATACTTTGAGAAATATACAATGGGAAATATACCCAATATTCTTATTACGTGTTTTTTAGGATTTGTCACTGAAATCCGGAAGATGTTATTATTTTAATTTTGTAACTTTGGATTTTACCAATAAAAAATTTTATTGGTAAAGAATTGCACGGAAGTCTATTGAAGTTATTTTCAAGTATAAAAGGGAAATATACACTGAAAATGTGTTTTTAATTAAGCAGTTTTAATTATATTTTTAGCTTTAATTAACAAATATTTTATGTAGTAATTTGTATAATAGTATCAAAAACTTATAAACAATCTTGAATTTCACTATTCTTTAATTTCTTACCATCCGGTTTTAATGTGAAAACAATGGCTTATTAAACAAGATTTAAGTATTTAAGAGGAATAAAAATCCATATATATGACTATCTACGATGAAGGAGGGTATTATATAATTTATAACACGGCTCAAATCCTCTTCTACGCTTGCACTTCATTAATTTTACATGACTACAGATCATCATACCATAGGCTATTGAGTTCCACTCGGAAGCACATAACGGCTATAAAATGCTAGCTTCGTTTGTATTGCGCTGCATTATCCAGCGATTGCATAGTTTGGAATATGAATCTTTGTACAGCTTCTTTTGCATAACGAAAATGTCTCTTGTTTTTTTCTTCCAGCATTTAAATGACAGTGTTTTGCCCCTTACCTCGTTATTGTTCTGAGACCGTTTGGTTCGCCGTGTGATCACAGGTTAGCGTAATACCAGAAGCACACGAGAATCTCTTTTCTTTATCTGGTTTCTCATGCATATTTTTAACAAGAGCGGTTGGACAATGCATCATCTCCATTAGAGAAAGCGATGGAGCAAATAGGAAAAGTAACACAGTTGAGAAAATAGCTGAAGAGAATTAGGGCAAATATTATTGCTTACAGAAAATTAATCATGGAATTTTTGTTATTCATCTTATTTCGTTATTGTGAATTTTCAAGAAGATGGAAATATCAGAAAAATAATTAAAATGAACGTTATTGGGAAAATCTAGGGTCAGTTTTAATTACAACAGTATTAAATAGAGTTAGTATGATTTTTATTCGTCAAAAATACTCATTCATATGCTAATCATTAAAATCGCTACTGTTTATTAGGCTCATTTAATATAACAACTTCACAAAATAAAAAATAATTTAAATAAAAACATATGAATAAGGATACAACAAACAGCCATTATAAGAGACTACTGAGGGAAAGTACGCAATTATTGACATAGATTCTTATTAGATTAAATTACTTTATAGCATAGGCTTCTAAGTGAGCAACCGTTGTAGTAAATGCGTATTATGTGTTTGTAGCAAACTTATCTAGAACAATAAAGTCTGGTATTTATCCCGTCTCACCACATTTATTTCATTTATAAAAGCACCTTTTTTTTCTTTACTTAAACTTCCACTAAAGTAATACGTTGTAAACTTCCATTAAAAGAATTCAAAGGTATGATCTTATGAAAGATATTGCATTAAAGGGATCATAAATTTATCTTTCTAATTTTGTAAGGCTATTTTAAGTTATCTATAATTTGTTCAAGGTTATAAAAGTTTAGAAAGTACAATCAATTGAGAATATCGAAATTAGATACAACAAACAAAGAGTACTCTGGATCTAAAATTGGTATAGCTTTCAGCATCATGTACCTGAACGTACCTTTGATATTATTTCTTAAAATTATATTGTACGTGAACATATTACAATAAAAGTAATCAAAACATTTTAGAATATCCTGTTCTTATGAAGCTGAATCTAATTTCAATATTTCAAAGTGACTGTACCTTATTAACTTTTATAACTTTGTACATATTATGGAAGACACAAAATAACTTTACAAAAACGATAAACATACGTAGATAGGTTATTTAATGATATATCACTCCTTATATCCTCCTTTAGAATATTTTTAATTTAAGTTTACGAAAGTTAAACTCACGAAAGTGATACTTTTGTAAAAGAGATAACTTTCTTACGATCTCATATTCTATCAAATCTACAGAATGAACCACGTGATTTTCCTCTTCATTTGTATAGAACAAATTTGATTACCATCCTCTTGACCTCTGAAGAAGTACTTTCTCCCCCCGTCCCTCTAAATGTTGCACAGCGTCACAGCATGGTCAATTCCCAATGAGGAATCACCAGAAGTAGAAATATTTCTAATGAAGTTCTATTATCGCCAAATCTTTTAAATAATAGAATGAAGATTATAATTATACTTTTAGTAAGATCCCTGTTTTTCTAAATTTACTTCTATCGGGTATTGACTAGAATGCAAAACTCTCACACTGAACTAAATGATGACAGAATAATATTTAAACATATTTTAATATCTTCTTTATGCATTTCACCTCTCCTTCTATATTCTTTACTTCTTTCTTCTACAAACATGTACCAATGAAATTGTGAGTTTAAATGCATACACGCACTGATATATACATAAGTATACATTTATAAATTACCAAAGCTTATAATATAATTGGACAAATTATGTATACATTAAGGCTGAAATTAAGTTTGTTAATCAATTGATAAAGTACCCAAGAAGTGAAGTCTACAAACTTGTTGAAATATAGGAATAGTGTATCCTTGAACATTCAATATAATTTCCAATTAAAAGAATCATTGCACCACCTTTATCCATTCATTCTATTTAATATCCCCATAAGCAGATTATGTGAGAAAATACAACATTTCCGTTATTACCAAACAATTACTATTACCTGCCTTATTATTATTTAACTACTCCTTTGACAGCTTATCGAAAGCACAAAAGCATGACCCCCTTCTGCTCTAACACCCGATCTGTAAGCTCTAATTTCAAAACAGATTTCTCACACTCATACAGACCACCTAACACCATTCCCAACGTAACAGGGAACCCCTTTTGTAGAAATAACAAACAACGCCTTTTTTATCCGAAGAGATTCGATCTCTTTTGTTGGCCACACATAAAAGGCGTCATTCTTATTTCGGAGACAGATTGTTACGGAAAGAAAAGCCTCGGAAACTCAAGAAAATAAAGGGAAAAAAACTGAGCATTCTCTTAACGCAGATATTTGTTGGCGATCAATTAGGTAAAGTGAAATGGCCGCAGTTGCATAATTTGTTCCGCTTTTGCTATCAAAGGTGGACAGTGAAGTTCTTGTAGATTTTGGAGCAGGATGACTAAAAGAGGACTAAGGAAGGGGGATTCTTGGTGGCTGTTTCCGGATTTAATCATTGATCGGGTTTTTTAAGATGTATACTCTGTTATTTGTATAAAGCTAATAGAAGCGTAGACTTAATTACACTCTAAATGTCTATTGTCTGTACTTCCTTTATGATAGACTTGGATGATAGTGATGCGCAATGATAGTGACTTATGATAGTGATGGGCGAATTTTTTCAACATAGGGCTGAAAAAAAGAAAAAGAAAAATTACTAGGGAGCATAGTTATTTTAAATCTCTATAAAAATTAAAAGAAAAAATAGATGTAGAAAAATCTTATACTAATCATGTTAATAAGATTGAGACAGCTTTTCTAAAAATTCCTTTAAATTTCAATTGAACAATAAGGTGTCTAATTTGTACACATTTCTGAACAAATAATGTTACGAGAATTGGATAATTATTAGCGTTTGTGTTACAAATACTTATTTATAATCAATAAATTAAAGCTCTCAATTTAAAATATCTCTATTTTTTAAATTTTAAATATAAAAGAAATCAATATATCTCAGTATTTTGTATAAAGCTCACTGATGCATAGACTGGACTACACACTAAACGCATATTGGCTTTACTTCCTTTATGATACACTAGTGATAGGCAAACTATTTCAAACAAGGCTAAAAGCAGAAAAAGAAAAATATCAGGGAGCATAGTTATTTTAAATCTCGATAAAGATTAAAAGAAAAAGTAGATTTAGAAAAATCTGACACTAATCATGTTAATGAAATTGAGACTGATTTTCTAAAAATTCCTTTACCTTTCAATAACAATAGCTTCTCTACTTTGTAAACATTTCTGAACAATACGAGAAGTGGACAAATATCAGCTTGTATATTATAAATATTAAAATGCAATTATAATTATTAAATTAAAACACTTCTTTTAAAATGTCTCTATTTTGTAATTTTAAATATAAAAGAAATTAGTATATTTCAGTATTTTCTATAAAGTTGACTGATACATAAACTGAATTAAACACTAAACGTATATTGTCTCTGCTCCCTGTATGATGACTAGTGATGGAAATATATTTTAACGGTGAGGTAAAAAAATTCAGGGACCATAAATATTTATTATAAATCTCCCTAAAGATTTAAAGAAATATTATATTTAGAAAAATCTTATACTCAAGTGAATAATGAAATTAAAACTGAATTTTTAAAAATTCCCCCATCTTTCAGTTTATTAGTAAATTCCCTTTGCGCCCATTTTTGAACAGATTAAAGTTATGCGAAGTGGAAAAGTATAGGTTTGAATGTTATAAATACTTAATACATAATTATCAGTAAATTAAAAATTTTCTTTTACCTGAAAGGATGTGAGCTAACTGCTTAGCACAAGAAAGCACCAGGCCTCGGATGCCCAGGTGCAACTTTTCTCAGCTAAATACTCACAAAATTACGTTTGATGCAGAACAGAAGATTTGTATTACCAAAAACACATTATTAAAAGTTCAAAATATATTTTAGATTATTTAAATATTAATTTCTAAAAATATTTTCAACTGTCGATTTTTTTTCATCTAGAATTTCGAAAGTACACACTTAATATAAATACAAGTTACAAACTTAAATCCCATTTAGAGAAAAATTTATATTGGTTTGGTTTTCTTTTGGAGCACTACGGTCAACTGCTTAGCTCACGAGGAGTAATGAGACCGGTACGTACTGTTTAAAGCCGATTCCGAATGACTACAAACAACCATGCCAGCAGTGGGATTTGAAGCCATGAACTAAGGCATCGAAGAGCAGTGCTCTATCACTTAGGCATTGTTATGCAAAATTTTTTGTTGGGATTATGAAATACTAAATTAACTGGGTTCCTGGAACCCGAATAAATTAAAAATATCTCTTTCTGAGAAAAATATTCAGAAAAAATAAAGAAAATGCATGTGATTGGGGTCTAGATAACCTACCAAACAGCTACTGAAAATCTGAGGTTTTATTGGGTGATTTTGTGTGGAAAGATTTTATAACGCCTCAAAGGCCCGGCGTGCGTCCTCGTGGTGGTTTAAAAATTATGTTTTTATTCTTTGATTTTCAAATAAAAAAGAAATTAGTATATTTTGGAAATTTTAGGAATATCTTTTTACATCATTTGTTTCCAGTGCAAAATCATTTTTAATAAAATTTTTTAAACTGCATTTTGCAGTTACAAAAACAAATAAGTAAATAAAATACTTAAAGAAACACAATACACTGGGATATTTTTAACTAGGATTATTATAGTGAATATTTTACGTATCTTAAAATGGTATTATTACATTCAATAAAAAGGTTGAAGGAAATTTATAATATACCGAATGAAAAATATATTTTTTATTAAATATAAATTTTGTATTTAGAAATTTACTGTCTATTAGTTTATTTTGTTTATATTAAATGGCAAAATAACTAAATAGAGGCATTTAATTTTGTTTTAATAAATTTATTATGTTTGTATTAAAATGTAGATAATACTGTTATGGTGATCCAGTCCCACTATTGAAAAACTGTGTAAATGGCTGTTGCCATATGTAAGAAGTTTATCAAGAGACAAATAAAGACGGGGTTGTTGGAGTGAGATGGACGGACATCCCCTTGGACAATGGGCTTATGGTTGCTACAAATCTAGGTTGACATGAATGTGGGTTTATTTGGTCATTCAGTAGTTGATTCGAAATACATAACCCTTATGAATATCCCGTAAATAGTGAGAGTAATTGTAACCTGTTTTAAATATAAATATAGTCTTTTTAAACAGCCCTCATATGTTTTTGTTTCATTTAATTTGGCGATTTAATTAAAAATTATCTGCAAAATTCATAAATACTAATGGAAAGTGAGTTCTTTTCCAAGTACTCTTACTATACACAACGATAGTGTAAAAATAGATGTTTTATAAACAACTTGAGTCAATTCCTGAAAGAAAATAAATATTTCATTTATTAGTTACCATAGGAATTATAACTTATTAATTTCATCAGAACACAGCCCTCGGAAAGTTGACAGTTGAAATTGAAAGCAAAATAATATATATCAAAATAGTTGTTGCTTGTTAGAGGACTTGGTAATTTAGCAGTAGCTAATAAGCTGAAACTTAAAAGCCTATAAATTATATGTACATTATTATACTAATTTTTTTCCTAATTTATGGTATAAGAAAATTTGGGATATATGATTATTACCAATTAATTTTTATGAAGCATTTAGTCGAAATATAATGTAATATTTTTCCCTTATACTCCCTTATATATATGACATGTATTGATAATATTTGAGATGCATTCATTAAATATCCTTCAGGCATATTATCATTGTTTCATTCTTTATTAAACGCCAGGAAATGAAAAATTACTATTACCAATTGTGGCATGAGTTCTCAAGAAAGCTGAAGGATAAAAATTTCATTTCTTCTCTTTGAACAACTTGACTCAATTCCTGAAAGAAAATAAATATTTCATTTATTAGTTACCATAGGAATTATAACTTATTAATTTCATCAGAACACAGCCCGCGGAAAGTTGACAGTTGTAGTTGAAAGAAAAATAATATATATCAAAATAGTTGTTGCTTGTTAGAGGACTTGATAATTTAGCAGTAGCTAATAAGCATAAACTTAGAAGCCTATAAATTATATGTACAATATTATAATAATTTTTTTCCTAATTTATGATGTAAGAAAATGTAAGATATATGATTACTACCAATTAATTTTTATGAAGTATTTAGTCGAAATATAATGCAATAATTTTTCCTTATAATCCCTTATATATATGACATCTATTGATAATATATGAAATTACCATACATCCATACATGCATGTAGGATATTCATTAAATATCCTACATGCATGTTATCATTGTTTCATGTTTTTAATAAACGCCAGGAAATGAAAAATAACTAATACCAACTGTGGCAGGACTTCTCAAGAAAACTGAAGGATACAAGTTTCATTTATCCTCTTTGAACTATTGCATATTGCCTGACAGATATTACAACATTTCATATTTCATTATTAAGATTGCATTCTTCTGATCAGAAAATAAACAATTACTCATTTTGTTTGAACTTGAGAGTGAAATCACAGTCCTTTATATAACTATGGCTAATTGCTGCTCCAGTGAATGAAAAGGATGTTCAAAAAATATTTCAATATCTTGAATGAGGACGGTTGGATAGTTCCTTTTTTTTTCATATACCTTAATGACTTAAGGTCGTTTAGTCGCAAAATATACAATATATCTTAAAACTATACCATTCATTCGATTCTTCAAAAGGTCGTTGTTGAAACAGAAAGAGGGAGCCTTGTCTTTTAATTGTAACTTCTATTGTTTTTAAAGAGAAAGTGTTTCAACATGCACAGGTTTCTTTCATAATTTGGTTCCAGGAACAAAATCTCTTGTTTTATTTTTTCATTCATAAACCTTCACAGTAATGGAAATAAAAGAAATAATTAGATGCTATTGGAATCATAAAACATACACTCAAACATGGAAAAGCAACTTTGAAAAGCATATATCTTTTTATATGTTTGGTCTTATGTAGTTAACTAAACAAACATATCACACGCACACACACACAAACACATATACACACACAGACACACACAGACACACACACACACACACACACACACACACATATATATATATATATATATATATATATATATATATATATATATATATATATATATATATATATATAGATAGATAGATAGATAGGTAGAGAGAGAGAGATACATATTAAATATCAAAATTATGGCCCCTAAATCAGCTACTTTAAATTCTTCTTTTTTCCCTTCTAATTTTTCAACATCTTATTTCCCAGATATAAAATGAAACATAAAATAGTGTCCTCGGACATAAATTCTTTTTACAGATTTCTTAAAACTAAAGCCAGAGTAAATGATAATTTTCTATCCCCTGGCTATATTTTTCAGCCAGATGTTCAATTATCTCAGAGAAATTGTTGTTGCTCTGAAATAATTAAGTTGCTATCTGTATGTTTTTGATTTTTCTCAAGTGTTCAAGGTTCATTCTTCCTTCTTACTCTCCCCCCCTTACAAAATTGCTAATCTAAATTAATTCTCATGAGACCATAATCACGCGACACTTTTGATGTCGGGATGAAATAACCCATAAATGTTTATATTCTTCGATCATTCTATGTAGATCTGTTGCAATGTAAAGATGGTGGTGGACCCCTGCGATCTTGATATTCAATAAATGCTCCCTGTCTCTGGACTTTTGAAGTCACGACTGCCATGCCATTAAGACTACTTTGCAAAAAAGACGGGGAAAATTAAATAGTAATTATAATTAAATTGTTAGATTTTCCCCCCTTTTGTAATGTGCTGATAAAGCAAGTGCCATACATACATACACACACAAGCATATATATATACATATATGTATGATGTATATATATATATATATATATATATATATATGTATATATATATATATATATATATATATATATATATATATATATATATATATATATATATATATATATATATATATATATATATATATATATATATATATATATATATATATATATATATATACATACTAGACTGCCCGACAGACGTTGTCCTGTTTTAACGTTGTACATCCAAAAATTGTAAAATGTATTTAATAAATTACACCGTTTTGATGGAAAAGTAAGAAAAAAATTATTTTAAAAATACTTCACGCCACCACGCGTACAGTCATCTTAAAGGTAATTATATTAAATTAAAATTCCCACATCGTCTGTAAGGGGATTCGATCTTGCAACTTCTCATGCTGAAGCCCGTTGCGCTGACCACTGTGCCACATATACAATGGCAGTGAAGTGTTTCAAGCGGGATTATAATAATCTCAATAAGTGCTCAATTATGGATTTTTAATAAAAAAAACATTTTCTATTGGATCAAATTGGGAATGTAAACCATTCTCGAATCAACTCAATTACTTACACAAAATTTCATCAAAATCAGTCCAACCGTTTAGGATTAGTTTTATTACAACCACACGGGCAAAAGAATTTCATACATATAGATATATAACTAAACTCCTCACTATTCAGCTGGGGCTATCCCCCTGCATTTTCTTTAACGCCATTCCCTTGTAAAACCTTAAGGTTTTTATTACATTCTGTATAATTATTATTTTTTACAGTGTATAGAAAAGAAGATTCTTATAATGAAATACATCACTTAAACAATCGTAATAGTAAAAAATGGGGGGGGGTAAAAATTTTATTAAATGATTTCGAAAAATTTCTCATTTTCATCACAATTTTCAGAAGGCCGGTGTGCCTGAAAGTAGCAAAGTCAAAAAATGTATACATGGTGCATAGAAAATTCTTGAACGAGCATTTTTATTAACAACATTTTTCGTAGATATATATTTTGAGATGCAAAAATAGTTCTATTAAGATAAGTTCACATTTTATGGAATATTTTAACCCTTCTCTTCATGATGATGGAAATTTCCATCTTAATATTTAATATATATTGGGATTCATCTAACATGGATATTTGTAAATAATTTTTGTAATCTAAAGCATCAATTATATCACTCTGATTCATTTCACAAAACAGAGAAAATCATACAAAGAAGGGTTAAAATAAAAAAAAATTTTGAAATTTTCAAAATGTGAAATTTTATGTTACCCTGTTTTTATCATTATTTTTACTAAAAAGTGAAGGACTT
Organism: Pardosa pseudoannulata; assembly: GCA_032207245.1. Taxonomy (NCBI): domain Eukaryota; kingdom Metazoa; phylum Arthropoda; class Arachnida; order Araneae; family Lycosidae; genus Pardosa; species Pardosa pseudoannulata. The sequence continues at coordinate 127,638,509 of CM063508.1, read as the reverse complement.
TTTTAACCATTCTTTTCATGAGCATGGAAATTTCCATTGTAACATTTAATATATACTAGGATTCATCTATACTAGGATTTATTTAAACATTTTTCTTCTAATCTAAAGCATGAATTATATTGACCTGATTTATTTCACAAAAAAGAATATATATACATACATATATATATATATATATATATATATATATATACAAATAAGGGTTAAATTAAAAAAATGTGAAAATATAAAAATATATTTTATGTGTTATATTTTTTTTATTTATATATATAGTAAAAAATGAATAATTTTTTAACCCATAATATTTCATATGATAAAAATATATATATATATATATATATATATATATACACAAAGAAGGGTTAAAAAAAATGTGAAAATTACAAAAAATGAAATTTTATATGTTATCCTTTTTTTATCATTATTTTTAGTAAAAAGTGAAGGAATTTTTTAACCCATCTTTTCATGATGATAAAAATTTCTATCATAACATTTAATATATACTAGGATTCATCTATACTAGGATTTTTTTTAAATTTTTTCTTCTAATCTAAAGTATGAATTATATCAACCTGATTCATTTCATAAAAAAAGGAAAAATCATACAAAAAAGGGTTAAATAAATAAAAATTGTGAAAATTACAAAAACTGAAATTTCATATGTTACCGTGTTTTTATCATTATTTTTAGATTGGCCAGTGTGTCACATTGTATACTGATATTGGTCAACATTATATACTGAAACATCACATTAACATTATATACTGATACATTGTAGGCTGACTGGCATAATCCTTACAATTAGAGGGTCAATTTTTTTATTGTTGATGTTCAGTTATAATGGTAATCATAATACTAGTAATAACGTCTTACCCTAATATGTGTTAATGATATTTTTGTCAATCTTGTAATCTGTGAGTGAATTCAAGTATGTCCCTCAGGTAATAATTTTCATGCTTTTACGTACGGAAAGGTATTAATAAGTTACTTATGTAGTATGATTATTTGCTCTTCTGCAATTTTTTGGGTTCGAATTTCACTTCCATTTGACGTCGCTACACCCCATTGGCTTCAAAAAGGGGTTTAGTTAAAGCCCAGGGCAGGGCGACACTCTGTCTTTGTTTTTGACACTACACCACTAAGGGTTGTCGCTTCGACCACGCCTTGAGATGTCCAAGGTGAATCGGTTCTACGAAAGGGACAACTAAATGTCAGGCAGTGAGGCGCCCTCGAATCAGACAATCAGAGGATGCCAGTACAGCAACGCGGAAAGAAAAAGCCAATGGGAAGAGGCTGAATGTGATGTCAGGCGGATCGAGTTTTTCACCAGAGAATCCCCAGAAAAAAGAACAGACTCAGATTCGACTTTTTTGGAGAGTCTTTCTCCAGCTTTTTGTCGGACTCAAGAAGGCCCAGTTGTACCCCTATACAATGGTACCTGTCGGCACTTGTCTGCAGATTGTTTTTTTAGGTTCGCCTTGCACCTGGGACTTTTATGTCCGCACCAGCCTGCCTGAGCTCTGTGATTTCCATTTGGAAAATTTGTACATATTCCACTTTAATCAAGAATAAACGGCCGAACGATGGCCGATTGGTTAGGGTGCTGGTCGTCGGAACCGGAGTTCATGGGTTCGAATCCCACTGGGGCATGGATGTTCGTAGCCGTTCGGAATCGGCTTTAAGCAGTAGGTCCTGGTATCATTAGCCCTCGTGTTGCAAAAAGCAGACCGTAGCGCTCCAAACCAAACCAGGAATAAACATTGTTATTGTTTCTAAGTTGTACGTCGTGTCATAACCACTTCGACGCCTACACGCTACCCGAGGATAACGTGATGTTACAGCCGCATGGTTGTTTGTAGCTGTTTAGAATCGACTTTACGCTTTATGTCCCAGTCTCAATAGTCCTCGTGTAGCAAAAAAGTAAATCGTTGTATTCGTAATAAAATAAAATCAAATTTTGTGTAATTATTTTGTGGCCTTGAAGTCATAAAGTAAATATATTTAAGGGCCTATCGTTTCAACCTCATTTCCGCTTGTAGTTTTTACCATTATTTTTAATTGAAGACCATTCTTAATAACGTCTACATCCATTAGATATTCCTAGTAAACAATTTCCACCTGAGGTCTAAACGCTTCGAGGTTACATTATCTTGTCACTCTATATAACTGTCTTTATGATCTTTTGTTTCATAGCAGAGATATGTCAACAAGACTTACACTTAACACCACCTCCCAAATTATGCGATCAATAAGCCTCCGTAATGGACTTTCTCCCACATCAAACCGAAAAGGTCGCATGGCATGCTGGAAACAAAATAAACGATTCGCGTGTTGCAATATAAAATCGTTTCACCTCTTTCATATTACTCGAAGTATAGTCTCGAATTACGTGGGTTGGTAACCTTGTTTTCTTTTTACGTATTTATACCTCCTCATTGTTTCAAAAGCTTCCTTAGTTGAGTACTCGCGGCTTTTGGAATTTATTAGTTCTTATTACTGGCAGATTGGAGAGGAAGCGATAGAAGAGAAAAAACTGCCACTTTCGCTCATTAAATAGTTCCAGACTAATTTATTTCAACTCAGCGGGAGGAAATTGACCCACAACAATAGAGGAGAGTGTTTTTCTCATTCTGTGGAATGAGGTCTAGGGGCTGAAATAGTTCGGAATATGGTAAATGTAAGTGAAAGTGTCATTGGAGAGTAGATCAAAATTATTTTCGTTTGCAGGAAGCATTTTAGGTATGAAGTATAAGTTTAGTATAACTATAAATGTAAAAATATACATGTGACTTATTTTCTTTAATTAAAAGGATGATTCGTAAATAAAAGGATTATAAATAACCCTCTTACAAACACACTCACACATATATGCATACATATGTGTATATAATATATATATATATATATATATATATATATATATATATATATATATATATATATATATATATATATATATATATATATATATATATATATATATATATGTATATATATATATATGTATATATATATATATATATATATATATATATATATATATATATATATATATATATATATATATATTATATATATATGTATATATATGTATGTATATGTGTATATATATATATATATATATTATATATATATATATAATATATATATATATATATATATATATATATATATATATATATATATATATATATATATATATATATATATATATATATATATTATATATATATATATATATATATTATATATATATATATATATATATATATATATATATATATATATATATATATATATATATATATATATATATATATATATATATATATATATATATATATATATAGATCGATCAATCGATAGTTAGATAGATAGATATATAGATAGATATATACGTACGTGTGTGTGTGTGTGGTGTGAGTGTTAATTAGGCAATTGAATCTCGATCTTTTCATGTTATATGTAGTATAAAAATATTATTATAAATGTAATAATATACATGTGACTTATTTTCTTTAATTAAAAGGATGATTAGTAAATAAAAAGATTATAAATGATATGCCATATTTGAAATGTCACTTTAATTATACACTACGGGTATGTTATTTGAGAATAGAAAATATATATAATGCCTTTGTAAAATCATACGTACAAACATACATAAAAAAGTACACACTCACACCCACACGCAGATATATAGGGTGTTTAGTTAGACTATAAATGTAATAATATGCATGTGACTTATTTTTTTTTAATCAAAATGGTTATAAATCGAAACTAAAAGATTTATAAATAATATGCCATATTAGGAATGTCATTTTAAATATACAATGTTGATATGTTACTTGAGAATAGAAAATATACATAATGTTTTTGCAAATACATACTTAAAAACACACACTCACACCTATACGCACTTATATAGGGTGCTTAGTTAAGCTATAAATGTAATAATAGGCATGTGACTTATTTTCTTTAATAAAAAGAGTGATTAAAAGAGAAAAATGTTACAAACAATATGCCATATTAAGATGTCATTTTCAATATACAACGCAGGTAAGTTCTTTGAAAATGGAAAAATGTATAATTATGTCTTTGTAAATATACAAACATGTACACACATATATATAAATTACACAAGTATACACTCACAATTTCAGTGGATACCCGATTTATCTTTACAGACGAATCGTGTTAATATCGACAGCGTCTACACTGTTACTGTCGATATTAAAACCTCTTCTGACTATCCTATCCCGTGATATTATGCAGTATAACAGCTACCACCGTTACTGTTAAACGATAGATGTACAGGACATTCATCGTTGAATATTAGCCAAAAAAAACTAATAATAATAATTGAATTCTATAAATTGGTCATACATTGAAATTTTAGCTTTTTATTCATAATAAATGTTTAATCTAATTATATAATCTCTAAAAAATGCATTTTAATAATCTATTTTCCAGATACTAAACCTACCAGAACCATATATCCAAAAATGAGTCCGTATAAGAAGCTAATTCTTAGATAATTCTAATTTAGCAATCACTAATTTATAACAAGATAAAATTATTTACAATGTATTTTGAAATCAATTTAATATTAAGATATAAATACATGAAGAAAAAAATCATTTTAAATCCTAATATAATGAAAGTTGTTCCAAACCAATTGGTAGTTTAGTTGGAGAACTAAATTTTTATTTTTAACCAAATTTAAATATCTTTAGACAGGAAATGTTTTCCCGTCTTTACACTGGCTTGTAATGTACTTTAATTTTTGTATTATAAAAAATCACATAGACAACTGAATGTGATTATGATATACAACTAAACCGATACTTTTTCTCTAGCCGAGTACAGGAATAAATTGTCAAATAATGCACTTTTTTACGTCATATGTTGTTTGAAATTAAATTAGCTCCCAAAAGTGTTTTCAATAGACTCCGTGACATCGTTGGTTATGTACACTCAGGCCGAATACTGCGCACAAAGCAGCTAGTATCGTATAAAACTAACTTTAAACTGACTTACGTTGAACGAAAACTAAACTGACAATTTTTTTAATTTATGTCTTTAAAATATTAAATATATAGAGATAGATAAATTTTATAATAAAATATAGGTAATCATTATAGAACAAACTCTGTTTTTTTATAATAAAAATTAATAGGAAAAGTACATTATAAATAAATAAAAGAAACTCTATGGTAAGTAATCGAACCTGGTTAGTGAATATTATAAAAAACTACTGATAATTAAAGTTTTTAAAATTTTTAAAATTTTAAATGTCTGGAATTTAAAATTTTAATATTTTTAATAATCCGTTAGTATTTATTGACTAAAAGTGCAAAAGTCTTTTATCCAAGAAATTTTCTTCGAATTGCATTTCACCACTGTAGCATATCTCGGGCACATAACATACAAATTTTTATTTTAAAATGAATATATTATTATAATGAATAATTTGAAATAGAACTTTTGAAATGACTCATTACAGCAATAATAAGTTGTCATTTGTTTTGTGAGACAAAACACAACTAATTTTGTCGCACATTGTCAAATTTTCAGCACTATTCATAATTAGTTAAGAGTTTAAAGTTCTTTCCTATATAATTCTAATATTTATAATATTTATAAGCATACAAAATTTCAAATTTGCATTAATACATTTTGTATATATATATATATATATATATATATATATATATATATATATATATATATATATATATATATATATATATATATGTAATATAGACTCATTCAAAAGCACAACACATTTTATTTCTGGTGAGATACATGAAATATACAACAGGCAAGCACTTTTACAACATATATATATATATATATATATATATATATATATATATATATATATATATATATTATATATATATATATATATAATATATATATTATATATATATATATATATATATATATATATATGTATATATATATATATTTATATATATATATTTATATATATATATATATATATATGTATATATATATGTATATATATATGTATATATGTATATATTATATATATATATATATATATATATATATATATATATATATATATATATGTATATATATATATATATATATATATATATATATATATATATATATATATGTATATATATATATATATATATATATATATATATATATATATATATATATATATATATATATATATATATATATATATATATATATATATATATATATATATATTTATATATATATATATATATATATATATATATATATATATATATATATATATATATATATATATATATGTATATATATATATATATATATATATATATATATATATATATATATATATATATATATATATATATATATATATATATATATATATATATATATATATATATATATATATATATATATATATATATATATATATATATATATATATTATATATATATATATATATATATATATATATATATATATATATATATATATATATATATATATATATATATATATATATATATATATATATATATATATATATATATATATATATATATATATATATGTAATATGGGCGAGAATCATTCAAAAGCACAACACATTTTATTTCTGGTGAACATCTCTGGTGAGATACATGAAATCCATACAACAGGCAACAACTTTTACAACATCGTGAACACCGACAATGTAATCCTACACACACAATTAAGTAGGGATTTCTCGGGTGAAAAGACTACGAATAATCCCTAAGAACAATTGATCTTGTGATAAAAAAATACCCATGTTTAAAGAAAACGCGCTAACTATTGGCCAAAGTTTTAGAGACAGAGGCTGAATTACGTCTATAACGTTCTGGAGGGAAAAATCAGAACCCCCAACGTACTTTATGAACAAAAGTTATTAAATTAACATTAAAATATGTAAATAAGGTATTTTAATATTACATATATATGTAATATTTAACTTTAATATTTCCTTAAAAACCTCCTCTCTCCCATTCTAATTCCTTAAAATGTTTTTTCCAGTCTCTAAATGTCTTAATCAAAGGAGTGTCTTCGACTTAAAATTCTATCGATATATTTCCCAAAGCTTTCTATCCTATAGATGTAAATTTTCTGTCTATTCAACACATTTTCCAACAATCTCCGGCAAATGGCTCCACGTTTTTTCCTGATCTTAACACTTAATTCGCTGAGTAAGTTTCTTCTAACTCGGGAAAATTCTTTCTGTCTTTGAAAGGTTTACGGGCAAGTAATAATAATAGAGACTATAATATCCAGCAGTTTTTATAATATCTGGATTACATATATATATATATATATATATATATATATATATATATATATATATAACACATCTATAACTTTTGTGTAGGTACTAAAGGTTTAAGAACTTTTTTAACATTTCAAAGTTAAAAATTTTTACTTTTTATAAATACTATAGAAAAAATTAAAACACATTTTAAAACCATTACTTTACCCATATTCCATATTAATAACAGTTTTAGCTATTTAAATTATTTTCATCATGTGTTACGTTTGTACATAAACTTTAAATTTATTTTTCTCAGAGTTCATAATTTTTAGTTTGTGTGTATATATACTACAAACCAGAACTAAATGCTTCATGACACTTTGAGTACTCATATAAACACATATATTACTAATTATATATCAAATAATTTAATTATTATCTAATTAAATTATTTGATGAACCTTAAAGCTGATTAATTTAATTATATGTTATAATCATAAATTTTGAGCTTTTAATATTTTCTATTGTTTACTTTTTATAAGCTTTAACATTTAAGGCTAACATATAAGGCTAACATATAAATGACTTATGTAGGGATTTTGAACGATATTTCCTGTAAAGATATAGTATTTTAAAATATATTTGAAAAAGAATGAGTTATAAATGTAATATATTTTCTTATTGTTTTCAAGACAGTCTAATTTTTTTTTATTCTAATACGATATAAAAGTAGTAATAAGTTAACTTTTTTTAATTTCTGAACCATACATTTTTATAATGAAAACTAGATTTCTCAATGTATATAGGTGAAAAAAAAACAATTAAAAATGATTCTTGAAGATTTAATAAATATAGTTTAAAAAGTTAATTTTTGTTTGATTTATTGCCTCATCTATAGTTCTAACAGCCTATAAAATAGAAACTGATGAATAACACTATTTTCACTTCATGTTAAAGATTATTCCCCCCCCCCCACACACACACAAAAAAAACCTGAACAACCAACTGAATGTTATAAATTAGTCGTACATTCAAATTTTGGCATTTTGTTCAGTATAAATGTTTTATCTAATTATATAAACTCATAAAAAGGCATTTTAGTAATCTATTATCCATTCATTAAATCCACCAGAAACATACATCTAAAAACGAGTCTGTTTTAATAAAGATAAGCAGTAGTGCAACCAGTAATTCTGTTTAAATTTGATGAAGTCAGCTAATATTCACATTGTACTGTTAGGTGAGAACTGTTAACTTATATGTGATTAAATATTGCACCCAACAATAGAAAAAAATAAATCAGTACTTCACTTAACCACCATCAGTTTATAAGTAGCTGTCTGAAGAAGATTACGTGTTTTCAAACATATTTTTTCAATGTTTTGGGTATTGAGACTATTTAAGTATTTTTTTTACTTCAATGTCTTTTATTTATGTTGTTGTTCACTAAATTACGTTATGTCTTAAATTTTTCATAACCAAACTCTAAGATATACT
>CM063508.1:127587227-127624727 GCA_032207245.1 Pardosa pseudoannulata | reverse complement strand
ATAGTGAATAATTGCTACACTTCATTGAACCATCATCAATAACCTATTTAAGTAGTTTATAAGTAATATTAAAGTATTTACAACAAATATTCATAAAGGAATGTATAATACATATCTTCTTTATCCGAAGAGTTTAGCATAAAAAAGTCAAAAGTTTGAGATGCATTTATCAATGTAAAAAAAGGGGTATTGTAGTTAAGTGATTTGTTTGAAATGGAAGTTAATGTAAAAATTAAGAATAATAAGATGTTTCTATAAGTATACACACACACACACACACACACACACACACACACACATATATATATATATATATATATATATATATATATATATATATGTGTATATATGTATGTGTGTGTGTGGGTGTGTATGTGCATATGTATATGCATATATGAGGATTATGTATACAGACAGATAGAGAAAGAGATATTATATATATATATATGTATATATATATTACATATTTTTAATATATTTTATTTCTATATATTTTTTCAGACAGTATTAATTTGGATTTAAAATAAAATACATTTTATAAAAGACAAATACTGCTCTTCAGTACACTGTATTGTTAGCTTGTATGTATAGAAATGTTACGGATGTAAGTTAAGTTTTAATATATATATATATATATATTAAAACATATTTATATAAATATATATGTATTAATATATATATATATATATATATATATATATATATATATATTAAAAACATATTTATATAAATATGTATGTATTAATATATATATTTAATATATATATTAAGTTTTAATATATATATACATACATATATATATATGTATGTATGTGTGTGTGTTTTCTGGCTAAGTAAATGTTTTTGTTTTATTTTATTTATAAATAATTACTAATTATAGATTTTATTTCTATCTTTTACGAGTTATAAATACACATTTAACTTTATACATATCCATAATTTCTTAAAAAAAATGAATAAATTTGCAGTTTGCTAAAAGAATATATAAACTCAGAATTAATAGTGAAAATTATTTGATTGTTATTGAATAAATCCTTTTTTAATGATTTTCATTTTGAACACACATGTTAAATTTGATCATTTTAGTTAGCAAATGCTTGCTAACTAAAATTATTAAATAATATTATCAAATAATAATTTGCTTGTTTTTTTCTTTCTCTGAACAATAATGTCAATTCTTTGCTTCAAGAACGTTAATTAGACAAAGATTTATTGCTTAAGGTTTCTCATATCCTCACCAAAAAGTTTTGGTGATATACCGGTGCTGAAATCTTCTATGTCGGTTTAGATTTCCAAATGATGTCATAAATTGAATCTTGCTTTTGTGATGTTCCAAGAATCGTAAAGTTTGGAATTGTTCGATGAACTTTCTAAGCGCCTGTCTACGTTTTTAGTAGCCAGTGAATGGTCCTGTCTATCATAAACTTCATCTCGAGTGAACTCCATGATACAATAGGAGTTATTAATTTCGGGTCGATTTCTACAAGGTTTCCAAAATCTGACGTTACAGATACAGTTTAAGCGTCGTAGAACTAGACCACCTCTCGAACATTAAATTTCATGCCCTGAAAACCCAAGATAAAAACGGCCTTAAGTACTTGAGAGCCTATACCGAAGGATATCTATATGAAAAGTATGGTCAAAGAAGTATTGAGTTTCTAGTTGGAGATTAACAGTAGTTGCTCGTGAGAAAGCATTTGGCCGTAGTCCTGTTTAATTTATTATTATGCTTCTTGTAAAATTCTACGTTAATATTTTTTTTTTTACTGCATTCTATGAGTGTGATATCCATTAAATCTTTAATGTTTATGTTATCACCTATTTCCCCCATCTGGCATCTGCATTTACTCACATACGCAGACGTACATGTTGAAGGTGCATATGTTTCAAGGCTTTCAAGGCAATGATACAACTGGATTCCATGGGTCGAGTCATCCAATCCGAAGAGTTCTATCCGCAAGCATAAAAATGACAAAGAGAAGAAAATAAAACAGTTAAAGGATTAAAGAAGGTAAAGTATGGGGAATTCAGGAGTTCATAAGATAAAAAAATTGAGAGTGTGGAAGTTTTAAGAGTTACTTTAACTTTTATAAAATCATGAAATATTTTGAAAATAATTTATGGGTCATATTGAGGTCGAAAGTAATTTAATTTACAATTTAAGTATTATCCTACAAATCAATGCCAGTCTCAAAACTACGTTGTTGTTATTGTCGTACTCATTCCCCCTGGTACAGGAAAACCAATACCAGGTCCATTATACATCTCGTTACAATATGCGACTGGCTCATGGCTAAGGTAATTTGTATGCAGCCTTAACTTGAGAGAGCATCCACGATTGATGAAAACTGACTAAAACTCAAGAAATCTAAACCTGATTAAACCTCCTTTCGTTTGATGAGCAGTGCTAGGGTGACTGAACGAGTTTACTCAAGTGGGTCCTCCTTATTTAGATTAAGTTACCAAGCGTGAGACTCTCAAGCTTAGCCTGCCACTTCCAGAGATATAATGTAGACAACTGTAAGGACACTGCGACCAGGGGTCCCGGCGTATCCCACAGCGGATATCAGGCCGGCTTGAGCTTCGACCCCGATACCGTCCTATTACGAGATCACTGCTTTTGTAGAGTAAGTTCCCATGGCTCCAAAACTACGTATATACTCAAATAAAATTAATAATATAAAATTATTTTTCATATAAGAACCTAAAAACTCACATATGTTTGAAGATAAATATAAATAAAATGGTGTTATAACTAATTAATCATTAAAATTAAATGTTTTTAATTAACTAATGATATTAATCAATCATATAATTTGGGTACATAAGATAAAAAAAACTGGGCTTATTTCTTACACAGAATTTATAAAATGTTACAGATCGCGATACATACTATTTTATGTTAAAATGTTCATTAATTAAGAATTTATAAATTGATAAAAGTTAAAAGAAATTTAGAGATTTATAAAAGATCGGTCAAACTAGATACATTTTCAATGTATATCAAAACACCTTTAGAAAAGTAAGAAACTTCTAAATTGGGAATTTGAACTGCTACATAGATTAATCGCAACGATTTTTCAGGAATCAAAGATCCACCAGCTCCACCAATAAGAGTTGCGTATATTTTGTACAAAGAAGTTGGAAAAGAGTTTTCTGGTTCTGATTTAATGAATTCTTGAAATTCAGGGGTAGCTTTGCTGACATTTTCAGAACTAGCATGAAAACTGAAATAAGTATTGTTCGATGCTACCTAATTATGTTGACTGTGAAAGAGCGGTATCAAGGTACAGCCAAATATTCCCCAAATAAAGACAGATTTAAAAACAAATTTTGCATTGCAATGACACAGATTTTATTAAACAAACTGTAATCTATTAATCATATTGTAATAGTCATTATAGAAATATTTTCTCAATAATATTACTAACTGTTTGCCATCATAACAAGGAATATCAAAAGTTACTGTAACAGATGAGTCGAGGTAGCTCAGTTGGCAAAGGCAAAGCTCTTGTAACTGGAGAATTGAGGTTCGGAGCCCTAGACGGCCTAAGATCTGCCGTGTTCCTTAAGGGGCACGTAAAATATATCCTTGGTTACAATGTCCTCTACGTTCTCAATTAGTACCTCTGGGATGGCAGGCCAAGCGTATGGGTCTTGAGGTCCCACTTGAGCGTAAGTCATACTTTCACACTTGTGGTGATCGTTAAAACCCAAAGATACCCCTTTGTCTTAACATGAGTAGCCTCCGTCTCAGTCTTGCTTGGTTTGACCAAGTAGCATAAGACAATAACAACGAAAACTTTAACAGATATTCCATTCAACGTGGGGAGTTTTGGGTGCAGTTTTGTTTTCACTTGTCAGCATAATTTCAACTAATTCCCGCATCATTATCGCATAGTTCCAAAGCTATTGCCGAAATCTTTATCCTTACTCATGACATATTTATTCCTGTTATATTGATATACCACTATCTCTTGAATGACAACTATTTTCTAAATAGATTTTTGTTGTGTGTGCGTTCAAATGAGCCTACTGGTATTTCTCTTGCTTTCAATTACGATTTTGAAAGTATGTGAGATTATCTCAGAATAAAAGATCTCGTATTATCTGTTGACTGCATCGGTTCCTCGTGAGCTCTTTTGGGCTCGTTCACCACCCTTTTCGTCTATTGTTTTGGATGTCTAAATAAGCTGTGTCTGTTTAGAAGCATCAGGACAATGCAGAGTTCTGATAAGATACTATCTAATTTAGGAAATTATATATTTATGGGAATGACGTCGGATTCCACTTAGACATGGGGAAGAACAGACAAGACTATCTTAACTAATTTAGGTGATGGGATATTTGAATTTTTTTACCACTTTCATTCAGATGAGTTTGGTAGCTCCAATGATTATGCTTTTAAAAAATGGGTATTTGTTATAACTTCATTTAAAGTACCAAATGATGCATCATTAAATAAAGAAAATCAGTTTAAAGGATTTTAATTATCAAAATATTTTGTGTCTTTGGAACACTTTTTGTAAACTTATAGACGACTCAGAATGGACAGTAACAGTCATAAGCACTGTTTAATGAGGTTTAGTTTGGTTTATTAGATAAGGTATAATTGGATTAGTATTTACTACTTAAATATATTCTTATATGTTTGAAACATTTATATCAACTGCAGAATCCAAACCCACTGACTTCTGATCGGACAATCAGCTCCTTACTTGTTCGCTCACTACCTGTCGAACACGATAATATCTCTTTACAGAAAATATACCTTGAGACAGTTCCTTTTAAAAACCTAATTAGCTTATATACCGGTGGAAAAGCTTCACTAAAACAAGTTCTTATGTTGTTTATCTCTTTGTTAAATGCTTTTATCCTTTCTCTTGGTTTTGAAAATAATTACTTACTTATACATTCTGACCGTGAAAGTAAATGATAAATTTATGACATGGGGTAACATTCCAGCTGAAATATATTTATTATATAAACACCTTATTTTAATTTATCATAAAAACCGTTCCTTTCGTTTTAACGTAAAATAATTTACACGTTCATTGACACATAAATTGACACACAGAGTGTCAAAGCATTAAATGAACAATGTAAAAAAATTTAAAAGGCTGGAGAAGAATAAAATGACTTTTTTTTCTGATCATGAATCTTCATTACATTTTCTTAAAGGACCATATAGTACCTTTCCTGTCGAAATATATTTATTACATAAAAACCTCATCTTGATTTACTATAAAAAGGGTTTCTCTCGGTTTAAGGTAAAATGTTTTACACGTTCATTAACACATAAATCATTGAGAAATATATAGTGTGAAAAGGATAAAATAATAATGTAATAAATTATTAAAAAACGTAAGAGCAAGATAAAAATGTTTATGACATTTTTTAAACCATGTGAAATCATGTTTATTCGATAAAAGGAGGTAAAGAACATTGGTGTAGCATAGGATTCTGCGGTCGGGGCAGATGTAAAATTTGTTGTACTCTCGACGAAATATTATTATGTTTATAAAAAAGATAAATATTAAGTGATAAATATAAAAGATTATACTTATAAAGAGATAACATTTTGTAGAATGAGGAAAATATTAAGCTACAAATAGGTACTTTTATCCAAAATTAAAAACTTTTACAAGCTAGAAATTAAAATTTAACTATGAATACATGTTTTGGAATCTAATATCAATAAATGATTAACTAAAATCAGATTTATTATTTACCTTTTATAAAAAGCTGATTGTACTGCTGCTAAAAACGCTTAAAGTTCTATTTTTGGGGGGAGGGGTGAGAATAGGAAGACCGTTATAAACACATTCGATTCCCAAGATATACTTTATAAATGTCTTGTCAGAGTTGACTAATAAAGTTTATATATAATTTTTGTATAACATTCTTCTCTCCAACGATAACTGATTTGCCCTTTTCTATTTCTTTTTGATATAATTTGTCTTCTCTGTGCTATCCCATTAGCATAAAAATAATCAAATAGATAGTAGTGGAGTTATAAAACGAACTTATTAACAATGCAGTGTGCTTTAAATCATAGCATATAGCCAACAATATGTCATATTTAAATTTTCCTACCGATTTTTCATGGATCTCCTTCATATTATTTGCATATGCTACATAAATGGAAAGAAATATGTTCCTGTTGTGAAACAGTAGAGCTTTAAAGCTTATTTTGAATTATTCTTCATACAGTCACCATCTTATTTCTTTATGTTCATAACCCAGTACTTCTATATACAAATACTATAATAAATTACTTTATTAAAATTATTTTATTTGGTAATGACAAAATCGTACTTTAGCATGATTAGTCTAGTACATACATAGTACATACGTTGTTGATATAGTACAGTTGAAATTTCCGGAGGAAATTCCAACTGTTTGGCATGTTTTTATATATTAGTATAGGGGATTTACCGTTCCGTACACATTTAAATAGGAAAAGAATTTTTTTTTATAAAATTGGATATTAGAAAGTTATATTTTGAACGTATAAAATAAAAGTATACATTGAATCTAGAATTGTCAGTTAAGAGCAATGTGGTAAAAAATGTCTATTAAAAACCTGATTGTACGTGTGCTAAGGACGCTTAAAGTGTTTTTTTTTTGTGGGGGGGGGGGAGAATAGGAAGATCGTTATGACACATTCTATTCCCAAGGAACTGATCAACTTAGAAGAATAAATTTTTAAATGGACTCTAATAAGAAGTAAATGTGAAAAGATTTGTGCTAGTGATGACTGCATTGTTTAAAAGTTGAACTGAAACAAATGGAGAATAAAGATATTGTGAATAACTGACTAAGTTTGGATGTAATTATATATTATAAATTTCATGCAAATTTGCCTTATATATATATATATATATATATATATATATATATATATATATATATATATATATATATATAATGTGTATATGATCTCATAAAGTGATGATCTATCATTACATACCTCTGCAATATGCGCGTGCATAAATTCGCAGTCAAAGTTTAGTATTCCACGTTATGTATTTTTGAATTTAAATAAACTGCTACGCCAAATTAAGGTGAACATTCGAGTTTAATAATTTATGACGCTAACTTTTATAATTACGAACATATACATACATGCGTATATACATAAATATATATGCATACATACATACATATATGTACACATATACAAGCACACATATATGTGTCTATAATATGTTAAAATTACATAAATTTATTAAACTATATTTTCCAATTTTTATTTCTTTATCGTATGCAAACAATGTCGTGGGTTCCTAGAGAGAAAAAAATTAACTTTCGCACGAATGAAATCCCTGCCTTGCATTTTCTTTAATATATTCTTCAATACACTTTCATGGATGTTTCACAGTTTCTTAACTATACGTATGGCGGTTTCAATTTCCCAGAAAAAACTGACGTAAACATAATTTTCGAGTGATTTTCTCAGGGTTAATTTTTTAGGTAATCTCGCAAACCATCACTCGACTGATTGTATGTTATTTGCAACGATGTTTTTCATATGCCTCTCGGATTTCTTTTATGACTTAATACATTTTATTTATTATTATTAAGTTCTCCGGCATGTAATTGTTCTTCACAGGATTTATCTTTTGGCCGCCTTTGGGAAGAATTGGTAAATTCAAGTCGAGTATTGACATGGCAAATTAAATATAATCTTTAATTCTTTAAAATTATGTGTCTAAACTTATCTTTCTTGTATTGTCAACAGTTATGATATAGACATTAATCGTTGTAAGATATTTTCTCTAAACCCATTGAGACACTTACAGTGTAAAAGCAATAAAAGAACGACGTAAAAATAAGGCAGAAGCAAGATAAAATAATTTCTCGTCTTTTTTAATTATGAAATTTCAAAACATTGTTTCAACAGGACATGTAGTAAAGTTCCAGCTGAAATATATTTATTATATAAAAACTTAATTTTAATTTATTATAAAAACCATTCCGTTCGTTTTAACGTAAAATAATTTTCACGTTCATTGACACATAAATTGAGACACAGAGTATAAAAGCATTAAATGAACAACGTAAAAAAATTTAAAAGGCAAGAGAAGAATAAAATGATTTTTTGTCTTTTCTGATTATGAAATTTCATTACATTGTCTTACAGGAACATATAGTACCTTTCCAGGTGAAATATATTTATTATATAAAAACCTCATTTCGATTTACTATGAAAAGTGTGTCTATCGGTTTAGGGTAAAATGTTTTACACGTTCATTAACACATAAATTATTGAGACACGGAGTATAGAAGCATTAAATGAATAATGTAAAAAAAATTAAAAGGCAGGAGAAGAACAAAATAACTTTTTTTCTGATAATGAAATTTTATTACATTTTCTTAAAGGAACATATAGTACCTTTCCTGTCGAAATATATTTATTACATAAAAACCTCATCTTGATTTACTATAAAAAGGGTTTCTCTCGGTTTAAGGTAAAATGTTTTACACGTTCATTAACACATAAATCATTGAGACATATATAGTGTGAAAGGGATAAAATAATAATGTAATAAAATATTAAAAAATGCAGGAACACGATAAAATGTTTATGACATTATTTAAACCATGAGAAATCATGTTTATTCGATAAAAGAAGGTGGAGAACATTGGTGTAGTCTAGGTTTCTGTAGTCGATGCAGATGTAAAATTTGTTGTACCCTCGACAAAATATTATTTTATTTATAAAAAAGATAAATATTAAGTGATAAATATAAGAGATTTATAAGAGATTTATAAAGAGAGAAAATTTTGTAGATCTAGGAAAATATTAAGCTACAAATAGGTACTTTTATCCAAAATTAAAAACTGTTACAAGCTAGAAATTAAAATTTATCTGTGAATATATGTTTTGGAATCTAATATTAATAAATGATTAACTAAAATCAGATTTATTATTTACCTGAAAATGATATAAAATATTCAAAAATTATTGACTAGTAGACTATGATAAAGACATTTTTTTTTCTCTGATGAAATTATTTTTTATATAAACGTTCAGAATAAAATTTATATATATTAATACCATTTTTTAAATTTTAATTCAACTATAGGGATTTTGCTGACTCTATCAAGTGACATACCACTTTTTACCAAATAATTTATACTACTGTAACGCAATTAATATATATAAGAAATATAAATATGAGAAAGTATTTCTATAAATTTTTATAACTTCATATACACTTATAGTTGTGGGTAAACAAATATGTAGTTAATAATAGTAACGATATTTTTTAAAACATTTTGAAATCTTTTTTTCTATAGGTGAAGCCGAAGAAGATGGTTCAGTAAGTAGCTATTACATGCATTGTCATTTTGTTAAAACCTTGATTTCCTCTTTCAAACTTGCCGCTTCTCCGCGTTCATATTGGCGTTCAATAACGTTGCGGCAACCCTAGATTCTTTACTTACCTCATATTAGAGACAAAGGCCGCCCGAGGGTGGGGTCCACTCATGCCTGGCGGGAAAGATTGAACTTTAACCCACCCACAAAGCCAGCGGGACTTGCACTTTCTGGCGGAGCCCCCAATTTAGGGCACTCCCGCCTAACTGGGCCACTCGGGGAAGGAGGCAGTGGGCACTACCTATAAAACGGCCGGGTTGGGCACTGGAGGATCAAAACCGAACAGCTAGTGGTTGGTGGTCAGTTCTCGGACTTAGGCAGTCACTTCATTTTTCGTACGTTTGTGCTAGGAATCATGATCGCAGAGGTGAGTAGAGACATTTTTTGTACCCATGGATTTGAGGTGGACATCGGATTTACATGGACTTAACAGGCGTGGATTACTACTTCCGGATTGGAATAATTGGTGTAATTTTCAGGGATTATGAGCTGGATTAAGGAGACATAAAACATCTCAAACTGAAAATTCTACATTATAATAGCTTATGTTTGATTCAATAAAAAGTTCTGCTCTGTTTGGAATAGAATTTTTCCTAGACCATTATTAACTTCTAACTTTATAAAAATTATTTAATATTGTTATATATGAAGCAATACTTTTTTTAAAAAACAAAATATTTAAAGAGAAAAAAAAGTAGAAATCCTCTTGCTCGGATAACAATTTTTAAAATTTGTAAATTAGAAACTAATTTTTCATATGAAATAGAAATTACTTGTCTTTTATATTTTGAGTATTTAAATTACTTTAATACGAGCCTGCTAAAATATTTCATTTAATAGTCTACTACACACAAACTTTCATTGAAATTTCAGTTCCTTAACAGTTTAAATTTTTTTTAGATTTAAAATCTCAGATACCTGTAAAGCTTTAGGTTTACATAATAAAATATAGTTATTTTGATTCAATTTAATATATTTTGGTCTTAAATTTCATTTGGTGTTAAATGTATGTTAGTTTAAAACATATTTTATTTCAAATTCAAAAATTAAATATTTTCGAAACCAAAGAGTTATGAAAAATTTTGATTCTAAGACAAGCAGAATTTTTTGTAAGATAAATTTAAAAAGGGTTGCTATAATGAATGTTTAATGTCAGAAAAAGTGCTATGTCCAATTAAAAAAGGGGAAAATTTTTGTTTCCTTTTCCATTGTTTTCTCTAAAGTATTTTTTTGTTTTTTCCTTTTAAATTTCTTTAAAGATTTAAAATTATTAAATTCTTAAAAGCTTGTAATTTAATGGTATTTAAATGTAAAAAAATCAACATGAGAAGAAGAGGGATGATAACTGCTAATATTAATACCTTAAAATAGCAGATGGAATATCAAATTTGTTCTTATTAAAACTGAAAACCTTAAAAAGTAATTAATATTTTATCATGAAGTAATTAATATATTATCAGTAAACTATAAAAAGCAATTTTTATGGATATGAATTTATAAGAAACTGTGATCCTAAGAAGATTTTCTTAGTAAAAATCTTAAATGATTAAACCTCTAAACGAACATGGGATTTTTAAATATTTAATATGTTCAATAACTTTTGTATGTTCTATATTATTTAATTAAAATTGATATTTATGCATTAATATAAATATATTGAATATAAATATTAATTCATTTTTTCAACTTAAATCTGCTAAGCCATTAATTTATTATGTATTTCGTCTCTTTATTTATCCTGTTTAATTAATAGTGTACATAAACAAATTTTAACCATCAGTTCTCTGAATATATACTATTTTCTAGGAGAAAATGATTTAAAAAATTCTTCTGTTCTAAAAGTGTATGCTTAATAACATATTAAAGAATCATAAATTTTCATGTAGATATTCAATTCAGGAGTTTTTAAAGTTATTAACCTGTTAACCTGTTAATTTATTATGTATTTCGTATGTATTTCGTCTCTTTATTTATTCTGTTTAATTAATAGTGTACATAAACAAATTTTAACCATCAGTTCTCTGAATATATACTATTTTCTAGGAGAAAATGATTAAAAAAATTCTTCTGTTCTAAAAGTGTATGCTTAATAACATATTAAAGAATCATAAATTTTCATGTAGATATTCAATTCAGGAGTTTTTAAAGTTATTAACCTGTTAACTATATCTGATGTATGTAAACATATTGGTGAATATTTTAAATATAATTATAAATAATAACATGGAGAGTAATAAATATGAAATTTAAACAACTTTGAATATTACAGCCTAATCTTATGAGCAAAACTTTTAAAATTCTAAGTATGACATTTATAAAGCAAAGTTTCGCAATAAGATATTTATTTGATATCATAGTGTAGATGGAAAACAGTAAATTTAAGTATTATAATACATGGAACAATTCCATGGGATTTCAACTCATGTACCTTTGGAAAAATTAGATTTCTATCTAAGAATTAAAAAATCATAAAATGTCGATATAATACACAAAATTATACATATCAGCAGATGAAAATATGGCGGATAAGATTTGCCATCTACTATTATTAAAGATTGAAAATCGTTTGAAGAAAGTGATTTTCACACTCTGTTTTTTAACTGTTCTCCAATTAGGAGATTTGGAATTTGGACATGAGAGGAGTTTGTCCCATTTCAACTTATATTTCTAAATTAATACAGGTATCCTTACATATATAATATATGTATAACGCAGTCTTTATAGGAGGTTACAATACCCCCCACACATCTTCGCGCTATGTAAGCAGATATAATTTTATATATACACACATGAGTATATACATCTGAATGCATGCTTATGCATGATATATATGTATGTGTGTGTGTGTGTGCGTGCCCTCGCGCGCCTGTGTGTATACATAGGTAGACATATATGCAAGCCATTAAAACAAAGGAAGATGTATAATTTATTTTAATACGACTGACTATACATCGATAATTTAATATCATTGCATGTAATCAAATGCATATATAGACATATATACACACACACACACACACACACACACACACACACATATATATATATATATATATATATATATATATATATATATATATATATATATATAATATATATATATGTATATATATATATATATATATATATATATATATATATATATATATATATATATATATATATATATATATATATATATATATATATATATATATATATATATATATATATATATATATATATATATATATATATATATATATATATATACTTGTGTGTGTAATAAACAGATATGTTGGTATAAATGTAAATATAAGCTCATATTTTCTCATATTTTATATCATAAGTGGCCGTATTTAAAGCACCATTAACCAATAAGTAAATTTAAATGTGTACTGAAATAAGGAAACTTAACATTTTTTTGCAATTATTATGTATTTACATTTTTTTAAAAGAGAAATATTATTTAGCATTGCATTATTCATAGTTATCATCAAATAATGATATACGAAAAGAAATTTTTCTCCTGATGTAGGGGTGTTTAGGATACCACGGCTTTCGTCAGAAGGAAAATTTTATCTAGAATTATACACATTTAGAATATTTTTCTCAGGAATATTTAGTCATCGGAAAAATTGTCTTTAGATATAGTATCTGACACATTTTTTTTACATATTGATTTTCTTGTGAAAATCTATTTCTATGTACTCCAAAGCTTAGCAAAAAAAATATTTTTTAGTGCAAAATTCAATTTTACAGAAAAACTGTATATTTTACTTTAAATCAGTAAAATATTTGGAAGATTTGAAGACTAGAGAGTAGAACTTGGAAAATTACAAATTTTGGTTTTTATATTGGTTTGTTTATAATAGTTTAGGTATTTTATAAGTAAATGCTTTAAAAAGCTTTTGCACAGATTTTTTTGGTTTACAATATTCATATCTTGAATTTTATGCAATGAAATGCTTAAGAAACTAAGATATATAGTTTCTTATAAAGCTTCTGTTTAATATAATAGATAAATATGCATAACGTTTGCATTCATGTAAATTACTAGGAGTTGAGTTTTAATATGGTTAATGGTAAGGGAAATTGCAGAGTAATTAAGAGAATTGCTTTTATGTACGTCATCAGTTAATTCCTAAATCTCTATTTATTTATTTATTTATTTTTTTGAAAAATGCCGACAAAATAAATCAATTTTTTCAATGTAAAAACACAACTTAGAACGTTGTCTTACCAAGAAAATTACAAAATTACAAAAATAATCAAAATTTTTATTGCAATTTTGGTTTTTTATAGCATTGCAGAAAATAGTCGAATATTGTAATATAACATGCACATCGACTTTTTTTAAATCTTTCTTTTCGAATTCCCATTCCAGAATAAATATTTTCAATTCTCGATTGCATTCGAGTGTGAAAAATTATAGCAGAATAAAGTACAACGCCGCTCGAATTATCTCGAATGTGCACAGTTTGGCCAGTTTAGCGCCCTCGAGTTAACTCGAGCATGAACGTTTAGGGGTTAAATTTCTGTACAAAAAATGATAACCATTTTTAAGCTTACTACAACAACCGTAAATAGTTTTAATTGCTGAAAATTATTTCCTATTTATATTTCTAAAATAACAAAGACTCAGTAGAAAAGACTTCAACGGCATTAAAGTGACATAAGAAAGTAAAATAACTGGAAAAGTTAATTTCAAATAAAATAAATTGGCAAATTCAAAAACAGTATAATATGTTAAAATTTTCAAAATTGGAAATTATTTTTAAATTATTTATGTGCTATAAATTAATTATTTATTGTCTTATAAATTTATAATTAAATTTCATAAACTAATTTACTAAGAATTTGTGAAAAAATTGCATTATATACATGTTAACATAACTGATGTAGATATTTGATGTACGTTACAATAAAAAATCGATTTTGCGAAGTTGCATTTGTATGCAAAGATTTATTGAGAAATCAAAATCTTTTATCTCCATTCATTTAAGTTCGTTTGCAAATTTTTAGATTTGAATATATTAAAAGGAACCATATTAACATCTACCAAATGTTATTAATCGAACAAGTTTCCTAGTTTATACTACACTAAAAGAAAAATGTGTCAAAATGTGTCTTAGTAGTATAAAAAGACACATTTTGACACATTTTACTTTTTTAAAAACAAATTTATTCCTGAAATTATTAACGGAGATATCTCCTTCTTTATTGAATTTTGTATTTTTTATTTGCACGTAAGAATTAAAAAACATTTAGATGTTTTAAAAAATACTTCTCTAAAACTATGACGTAGTTCTCACAAAATACACTAAACTAAACTGTTTAACAAAACTTGCTTTACTCATTGTGTTCAAATTTGTATGACAAACATGAAAGCAAAATTTTTCATAAAGATATTCCGATAATTACGCGTGTTATATTTAGAAACACAATAAGATATTTGATCAGTTAAAATAAATCACGTAAAAGAAATTTTATAGTAGGTTTTATTTTGTTTCCCCCCAATCTGGTTTAATAATGATTAGCATATCTAATCAAAACAAAGTCCTGTATGACTCATCTTGACATTTAAATAAGAGTTGAAGAGGAAAAAGGTACCTATTTAACACAGATATGCAATCAGTGTACCTAGAAAAATAAAAGTAAGAAAAAGTGAAGTAACTGTTACAAAACATGTATCCTATGGCACGCGAAACTTCTCTGGCTGTGCCAGACTTCCGCCCATAATGTAGCTAAGAATATTGCCACACGCTACTTGTCGTGCTATTGGTGAGCCTCCCAAGGTTCGTTAACCCACCTTTTATGAATTTAACTGCAACCGCGAGTTTCTGTGGCACGCTTCTGTTGCCAATTAGCGACGCAAGACAATGAAACACGTGGTTATGTGATAGAGAACAATGAAACAGAGTGCGGCAGGAAAAGGAGAATGCTTTCTCCGAGAAGGTATTTGCAAGTTTCGTATATCATTGAGTAACGGAGATTTCGGGACTTGAACTGATTTCTCATTTATCCGATTCAATCGCCTCTTTTTAAATACCCAGTTTATCGTTCGCGTATGAAGACAATAGCTGTGCTAATTAAGATGGTGCACAAGGGCATTGTTATACTCCGTGTGTTAGAACATCATTATTGAGGATTTTATCTATTGATTTCAATTCGTAATAGAAAAATAACAGTTACGGAAAGAAGGTTTAGAGAGATTATCAGTTCGGGAGTTCATTGATTGGGTTGGAAATGTAACAGTATCTGGACCGTCCTCTGATATAAATAAAAGCCTCTTTAGAATCTAAACCTTCTCATAGAAAATTATTCCTTTCAATCAAAATTTAAAATATTTTAAAAATGCTTTTATTTTATCATTAATCACTAATAGCTTTTAGCAGTTTATTATGATTAAATACTTTAATTATATAAATACTCTAACAATAAGTAACCTTACTGAGACACATAGGGAAATTTAAAAATAAAAATATACCCTTATAATATTAAATAAAGATATTAGATATAGAATTTCTATTCTTTACGCTTATTTTTACACTATTGCAATTAAAAATTAAAAATCCAGAGGTTTCAAACAAGAAAAGTGAGATAAATTTGAGAAATCATTTCAGAACTTAGAAGAAACATCGCCAATTAAAACTACTAGATGTTTCGAATAAATTATACATAAATGAATACACGTTTAAACATTAAAATGAAACTGAATTAGTAATTTAATTAATCTAATCTATCGAACTGCAGTATTATTATTATTATTGTTTGGCATTTTTTTCTAAAAACTAGAATTTTGAAGATACAATATTTATTGACAATATTTATTGCCTTCATAAATAAATACACGAAATAGAGAGCTAATAAGATTATAAATAATAATAATAAATATAATAATAATAATAATAAAATTTGCAACTAAACTTAGTAAGAAGTAGTAATATTAGTGACCAAAATAAATTAAACTATTTGTGTGACATTTTCTAGAAGATTGCGATGGGGGTTTAAATTGGTTATCTATAATTTCTAAAACTAAATATTTAATTTACAATATTTATTGCCTTCATAAATAAATACACGAAATAGAGAGCTAATAAGATTATAAATAATAATAATAATAATAATAATAATATTTGCAACTAAACTTAAAGTTTTTAGACAAATCAAAATAACTCTATTTTTTCTTATGCGATTTTTTAAGTCAATGGACTATTTTCATAAAGTAACTTTGGTAACTGGAGAATAAAAAATAATATCAAATGAGTTATATCTATTACCATTTTATTTATATAATTTCTTTAAACCATTTAAAAATTAAAACTTTTCCTAAGTAAACTAATGTACCTTCCGGGTTTCATAGTGAATAAAAACAGGTTAATGAAATGAAATTCATTTGAAATTACAAGAAATATAAACCACTTTAAAATTTTCTACCGGAAGAAACACTCTCAAAGATCTGTCACTATTTGTTTCGAGATAAGTTCACAGGAAAAAGTGTTGTAGCCTTTGTCTTTTACAAGATCTTGATTTTACTTTTGTCTAATGAATTGCTCTTTATGAAGTGACTGCATTTTATGTTACAAAACACCACGGAAATGCGTTTTTAAAAATATGCCCATTCTTTTCTTATCATAGATATAATGGTCAAATTAAGATGTTTATCAGTTAACAAGTTTTGGTAATACAAAGTGGCAATTCTAGAGCATATTAGGTTAGAAATGTTTTCATCTACTATTACAAAAAACATAAAATTTAACTTAATACATTTCTACTCACTTCCAACTTTGTACCTTATATGTAAATGATATCCTCAATTGGCGGATTTCTATAATTAATACATTAATATTTACATAAAGATATTGAAAGAAAATATTTATGCTATAGATTCTCCAAGAAATCATTAAGTTTTACTGCACTATAATAGTACCGTTAAAGAAGTTAAAATGTTTTCCATGCATAACTTAAATTTTGCTATTAAGTAATCATGAACATTTTTACAGGTTGTAATCTTCGCTTTGGGTCTTTCCCAAGTTTTAGCTGATGGATATGGCTACTCTCCTTCATATGGATACAAACCAGCCTACTCTCATCATGAAGAAGTTTATGATGTTTACGTAAGTGAAACTGACTGACGTGGATCAATCAAATCACCGTATCTCAAAATCATTATTTTCTTGTATTAAATTTTATTGAGAATATCGAAAAATTGTTGAAACAAAGTTTTGGATAAAGACAAAATAATAATGAATGTTAAATTTTTGTCCCATACGTTTGAAAAAAGATTATATTGTACTAATTGTTTTTAAAATCTAAAAATCCTAATAAACAATAATTTTTAATGTATTTTAATTACTAAATAAATTTGATGCTCATACATTATGTTAATTTCATGGTGTTTATCTTATTTAAATGAATAGTAACGAGCTTAATTATAAAAAAAAAGTAATATTAACAGCCCATAGGTTTTCTAAAGAATCAGATTCATGTACTGCTATTTTGAAATATTTCCAGGCCAAACCTCAACCTTATAGTTTTGGATATGAAACGAAAGATGCTTATGGCAACAAACAGTTCAGACAGGAAGACAGTGATGCCAGTGGAGCCAAAAAGGGATCTTACGGATATACAGATGCTCATGGAATCTACAGAACCGTAGAATACATTGCTGACAAGCACGGATTCCGCGCCTGGATCAAGACCAACGAACCAGGAACCGCCAACCAGAATCCCGCTGATGTTGAGGTCAATGCTGTTGATGCCCCCGTGGTACACCATGCTCCAGCATACAGTGCCCCAGTCCACTACACCGCCCCTGTTCATTACGACAGCTACGGATCCGCCCCAGTTGCTTACAAAGCACCAGTAGTCTACAAGGCCGCACCCGTCGTTTACAAAGCATCTTCCCCAGTCGTCTACAAGGCTCCAGTTGCATACAAAGCTCCTGTTGCATACAAGACCCCAGTAGCTTACAAAACCCCAGTGTACACCGCCAGCTCTCCCGCTGTGTATAAGATTCCTTCCCACGGATACAAACCCCACTACAGAAAATACGACGATATCTATTAAAAAATTTTCCGGTTTTTAGCTTATTTTCGGTGAGAACATTTTTGTGAGTCTATAGTCGGGGTTACCGGCCACACTGTTGCTATCGCTTCACGAAAAGCTGGTCAATTCCTGGTTCTTGCACATTTCGATGCCTTGGGTACTTGATCTCAATGATAGTAATCACTCTATTTTCTCTTTTTAGTCTTGTTTTCATTTCTCAGATCCTATTTCTATAACACTAGACAAGGGAATGAATATCTACAATCCGTTTGATTACATCCTTACTAAAAGGTTGTCCTTTTACTGAAATTAGGATTTAAAAGTAAGGATAGTGTATCAGATTTGAAAGTATGTTCTCTTTCGCTCCTTCCGATGAAATCAACCGGAAATAAGATCTCATATCCTTTGAGGATTTTACAGAATTATTATAGTGAAGAAGTGCCAAGTTTTTTTTCCAAGCGGTGTATATATTATTTTTTAATTCCCTTTCCACAGTTTTTATTCTTTTCCTCCACAGTTTTTAACCTAACATATTATAATAAAGAAATGAGCTTGATTTTGTACTAATTCAAAACTATTTTCAGAAACAGCAAATATTGCTTTCATACATTTCTTATGAATATCAGATGTTTATATTAATTTTTAAAAAATAATCTTCCATAATCAAAATATATATTGAACAACAACAACAAAAAAAACTCCCATTCACTAATTTCTAGTAAAATCTAGGAAATGGATAACATATATAACAGTTGTATAGTATTTATCTAATCAGAAAGTTCCATAAAATAGACCGCATAGCTCACATATGGGTATTAACTAAAGAGAAATTTAATTAATACCCATAAGGATACTTAATTTTAAATCATAAATATTTTATTATAAATAATATACAAGCTCATTTAAAAATTTGTCTGTACAGGTTTCAAGGAATAATTGCAATATTTCCTTAGTTTAGATTCTCTACATTGTTACATCTTATTTAATATTTCATTGATTATTTATGCTTTTCTCCATATGCATGCCTTATCTTTGTTTCCAGGGAGAGTTTACTTCGAAAAGTATTGTACAAGCGTTCTTCTGAGAGAAAAGCGTTATTGTACAGTGTAATTGTTTGACAACTGCTAGACATTTGTAAAATGTGTTACTCTTTGTTTTGGGGTTTATTTATGTGGAAAAGTTACGTTGTGTAATAAAGCATTTTACTTATGAAATGTCGGACTGGTAATTTTTCATGTTTGGTACACAGATTCTAGACCACATGTGGCAACACTATTAAAAATAGTACAGAATCCCTTGTTCTGTAACAGGAAAGTTTAGTACTTTACTTAAAATATCAAGTGTTCTTAAGTACTTATTATAAACGTGATTAAATTTTAAATTAAGAGGTAGACTTTTGGTAGAATTTTGAGGTAGACTTTTTTTAGAAAAAAAATATTATTAAGGTTTTTACTTACTCAAAGAAAAAAGTTATCCAAGCATTAAGAACTTATTTCTAAAAGAATGTTAAATAGTCGATAAAAAGTAACTTAATAATAAAAGGTTTAAAAATACAACAACTATCTTCTTTGTCAAACAATCTTAATAAAAGCATTTTAGAAACATTTATAAACAAGGAAAACTTAAATATATAAAATAATTTCATGTTCATTACTTGTAAAATTTTAAAGTTTTCCGAAACACTGATTGTTAATAATTTTCTTTTAGATTAATAGAAACATATTATCAATAGTTTAACCAGATACAGTAATTATCATTAATGATATTAATATAAGAAAAAAATTAAAGATATCATTATAAATGCTATTTTTAAATTCAAATATTTTAGTCATTCCTATCATTTCACAGAGATTTCATTTATGAAATGACCGCCAAACGTTTGAAAACTGCTCAACTAAATATATAAAAGATAATTAAAATCTCTCATTCTTTTAACATATTGCGACAGTTAATTTAGGAATTCCTATCATTTTCAGAGAGATGATCATTTATAAAATGCTTACTAAATGTTTGAAAACTGTTAAACTAAAATATATAAATAATAACTAAAATCTCTCATTCTTTTAACATATTGCGACAGTTAATTTAGTCATTCCTATCATTTTCACAGAGATGATCATTTATAAAATGTCTACTAAATGTTTGAAAACTGTTCAACTAAAATATATAAATGATAATTAAAATATCTCATTCTTTTAACATATTACGATAGTTAATTTAGTCATTCCTATCATTTTCAAAGAGATGATCATTTATAAAAGCCTTACTAAATGTCTGAAAACTGTTAAACAAAAATATATAAATGATAATTAAAAGCTCTCATTCTTTTACATATTCCGATAATTAATTTAGTCATTCCTATCATTTTCACAGAGACGATCATTTATAAAATGTCTACTAAATGTTTGAAAACTGTTCAACTAAAATATATAAATGATAATTAAAATCTCTCATTCTTTTAACATATTACGATAGTTAATTTAGTCATTCCTATCATTTTCAAAGAGATGATCATGTATAAAAGGCTTACTTAACGTTTGAGAACTGTTAAACTAAAATATATAAATGATAAAAGCTTTCAAACTTTAAAATATTCCGATAGTTAATTTACTCATTCCTATCATTTTCACAGAGATGATCGTGTATATAATGATTACTTAACGTTTGAGAACTGTTAAGCTAAAATATACAAATGATAATTAAAAGCTTTCATACTTTAAAATATTCCGATAGTTAATTTAGTCATTCCTATCATTTTCAGAGAGATGATCATTTATAAATGCTTACTAAATGCTTGAAAATTGTTCAACTAGAATATATAAATGATAATTAAAATTTCTCATCTTTTAGCATATTGCGATAGTTATTTTAGTCATTCCTATCATTTTCAAAGAGATGATCATTTATAAAATGCTTACTAAACATTTGAAAACCGTTAAATCAAAATATATTAATGATAATTAAAAGCTCTAATTCTTTTAACATATTCCGATCGCTAAAAAAATACCGCTTTTGAAAATTATTTAATCTCAAATTAATAAAAAACACCCTATCATTAGTTAAACTATCCTGCGAGATTAAAATTATCATTATTACTGTTATTGATACTAATATTACAATTTTGCTATAAATCTTAAATTTACGATTTTCTTATAAATATTAATATTTAATTGAAGATATCAAAACCTTCATATAATTTTCATGGCAATGGTTCTTTATAAAATACGTACTCAATAACTTCTTTCAAAACAACCTAGCTATATTTCTTTTCAAAATTATAGCATTTAACTTGGCTTTTTACTTGAATAATTAACCTCCGAATGACACACTTGTAGAAAAACTTAAGTAACAAAGAGGAAACAGAAGTAAAAGCAGAAAGAATGGCAAAGAGTAACTAGAACGGCCAAGTTAAATAAGAAAACATATACTTATCAATAAATAAAATCATAATTTTACTACCATTCAATTTACTTCAAAGTTTATGATATGTTATCTCGAAACACTCCTGCGATTATATGTTTACAAACGTATACAATTTATTTAGCCTTAGAGACTTCAGGCACTTTCTGAAATGAAACAAAACAAAACAAAAGGAAACTTCTTTTTAGAATAAACAACAAACGATTAGGTTTATGGCATCGTTGAATAACGATAAAGGTAAAAAGAAGTATGTCTTTGATTTGCCAACATTATAATTATTTTTGTGGAGCAAAAATGTATTTTTTATAATTTTAAAAATTATTTATTCAAAATTAAAATTTATTAATAAAGAAATTCTATCTTCTTAACATATATAAAAAGGATGTCTATAAATTTTTCTATTTATTATTTGTTCAAAATTCTACAAAAGTGAATTAACCTAAATGGTGTAAGAATTCAGGAACAATGATAGATTATTTTATAATGAAATGTCAAATATGTGTTACATTTGAAAAGTTATGACTGAAAATTCTTTTTTTATATTGGAAGAAATTCTGTGAATCATAAAAAAGATATGTTATTTCTTCTTTACTTGTGTATATAATTAAAGCACTTTAAATCACTTTATCCATCTAAATAATCAACCAATAAAAGTTTTGACCGTAGTAATCCAAACCAAAACCAACAATGGATAATTAAAACAATTTTAAAGTATGTAATTTTTTATTCATCCTTAAAGCATATCTTTTATACACGGAATTATAACGAAATGTGAAAATGGAAGTACTTTTCTGCATTTTACCTCAATTTAAATGAAAGTTAAGAACAATGATTTAATTTTTACTGCCTGTGAGTGTGTATTTGCCTTTCACAAACTTGTGTGAAATTTAACAATGAAGTAAGATGGAAAATATCATAACTTTTAATCAAAATAAATAACAAATTTAAATGATATGTTAGAAAATATTTTTTGTTCATAGGAATTTTATATATTATTTACATATTAATTTTGAAAAAAGCCGTTTCACAAGATTATTATCATTAACCCTATAATTATTAGGTATTATCATTAATGTAATTAAGCATTGGTCATAGATACTTTAATTAGATTAATGAATATATATATATATATATATATATATATATATATATATATATATATATATATATATATATATATATATACATATATATATATATATATACATATATATATATATATATATATATATATTATATATATATATATATATATATATATATATACTATATAAATAATATATATTAAAATCTGCACACTACACAACATATATATATATATATTATATTATATATATATGATACTACATATATTGTATAGTTTATATATATATGTTTTTAAATATATCAGGCCACTATCATATATATATATATTTACATATAGATATATGTAATTATTATATATTTATATAGTATATATATATATATATATATATATATATACTATATATATATAGATATATAGATAGATATATAGATATAGATATAATAGATATAATATATATATCATTTAATTAATTAATCTTTAGCAAAAAAGGAAGTTCGTGACTGGAAAAAAATTATGCAATATTGATAAAATTCACAAAATTTTTATGACAGGAAAAAATTTATGAGATTGCTGAAAGGTTTCCCATTTATCTACTTTCACTAAAAAGGAAACATTCCCAACACATAAAAATCTTCTCAATATTTCACCAACAGTCTATTAATTAAATCATAATCGTTAATGGGTTAACTATTTTTTTTAAAGAAATAACGAGATAAAGAAAAGAATATCATTATTTTTTACAAAATTAAATGTTTAATATCTACTTAATAAACCTCTAATAATTTAATACAATGTATAATTAAATAGGTCAAGGCAGTCTAAAAGCCCAAAATTTTCAAAATGACTTCCACTTGAAAATTTCCACATACAATTTATCCACCAATGTAAGATAAAATATAATTTTTAAAGGAATATTAATTATTAGCAAAGAAAACAACGATTTATCTATATAATTTGATTTGCACAGGGTATACTTCTCTTTAATTATTATTTTGTGCTTTTATTTAATATATTCTTTAGAGATAAGAGATATATATAAATAATTTTATCTATTTCTAAATACACGATTTGGTGAAATTTATAAGAAAAATAGTTTTGAAACTATAAAATGTTTTTTACTGCTTACATCGAAGATTAAAGCTTTACAGGGGCATGAGAAATATGCTACTGCTAAAACAGTCTTTTGAAAAAAAATATATATTGTAGAAATATTTTTTAACCTTGTATGGATTGAAATGCATTCAGATTTTACAAAGGTTATATACTTTTGCCATTTTGTTTTGTTATGAATCTAATTCTTTACAATATACAAGTATCACGTTATACCATTAAAAATGAATTACCAGGAACATTAGTTACATCTATCTAACAAGGTTATTCGCTTTGTAGTGGTTCTACCTTCGAACCCATTAACGGAACAACATGTTGTTTTCCCAGTCTTCGTCATGTGCAACACAGCAACATGTGGTTTCTTCTGATTTTTTTTTCAGTGCAATACAATAATAGCATATTTTTTGCAGGTTGTTCAAATCCAATAGTCTTCTTTGAAAGAGATGTAATGTGGAGTTGCTGTTTAAGCTACATCCGGAGGAAAATCAAATGCCCTACATTATTAATTCGTTCATTGTAGAAAGTCGAAATTTTGCAATGGAATAAAAATAAATATTCTAACCAAAAAATTTGACTATTTTTATCATATTTATAGTATAAAATGAAAATACAAATTAAAATAGTTTAATTGTACTATACACCTAGGACAGTGGTCGGCAAAGTGCGGCTCCAGACACGCATGTGGCTCTTTGACTCCTTAAGTACGGCTCTGGTACAAATACCCACATAAGACTCGATAATATTTTCATTTAAAAAAACTTGGTAAGAAAAAAATTACATCTTATTGTGATAAATTAAAATTTTTCTATAAATCGAGCACATGTATAATTTTTTTGTTTAAGTTAAAAGATAGATATGTAATTAAAATTTCATATTGTTGTACGTAAAAATACTTAATGAACATTGAGTTTAATTTTATTAGTTTTCGTAAACGTAAACAGAAGCCATGTACAAGCTATCGGCTGAAATTGTTCGTATGTTTTCATCGTACTTCAGTGTGATACAAAGGTACCACAAGCATGCGTGCTCATACTTTTTCTAAAGTAGGGGAAGGGGGTACAAATTGGCATCACAGACCAGCAGTTGTAGTATGAACAGTTTTGTTTTATCTACCGTGTCTTCCGTTGTCCTGCTTTACAAAGTTGTATTTTTCAGTCTAACTGCACATCTTACAGGTATTTTTATACGATTTTATTAAACCTGCTATATATGTTTGTGGTTCCGGTACAAAATTTGTAATCGATTTTTAGATAACTTCTATTTTGTCCAAATGTTGGAAGTTTTCTTCTATTTTTAGTCATATTAAAAGTTTTGTTATTTTGATGGTGGAAAAATTATTTTTTTCTTTTTAGTGCAGTTACATATATTAATAAAATGGTATTTTTTAAAAAGTTTTTTGTTTCTATTTTCATCAATTTAATAATGATAATAATTTTGTACTGGTGGCTTTAGAAAAAAATGTGTTTGGAATATTTTTATTACTAAATAATTATAATAGTAACTATATTAACAATAATTTTGCTAAACAAGCAGATTTGGCTCCCAATTATTTTTTCAATTGTTGTAATGCTCATTTTTGGCTCTTTGACTAATAAGTTTGCCGACCATTGACCTACGACAACACTAAATGTTCTATACTGCTAAATTCTTCAGGAACAAAACAAAAAATGCCAATTTCTTGAGAGAATTATCGACGAAATACTTGGGTGTATGTAACATGATTATTTTTCTGCATTTATTTAAAAGATTTGTCCCAAAACTGGAGGCACAATATATATCTTGAAATGATCGACAACAAATAAAATAACAGTTAAGATCCCTACTACTAAAAATCTTTGTTTTTCTCACAAAAGATACACTACTTATTGTTTAGGCTAAATGCAACTTCTTATTTGAGATAATACAAAAGTAAAATTCAAAGATATACCTGGAAGTTTTGCATAATTCATAAAAAAAATTTCTAATTTAATAAAAGTATAGAATCCAAAAAAAAATTTCTCTTTATATCATATTTATCATATTAAAAGAAAATGACGTTTAAAAATAGTTTAATTGTTTCATGCACTATGTTACACATAGGACAACATTGAATGCCCATTGTTAATTCTTCTGGGACAAACTCAAAAATGCCAATTTTTTTAGAACAACACGAACGAAGTATGTAGATGTATATAACACGGTTAACATGGATGTATGTAACATTGCTGTTGTTATTTAATTATAGTATTGTCACAAAACTCAAGACACAATATATATCTTGAGAAGACTGGCGGAAAATAAAATAACACTTAATATCCTATACTACTAAAAGCTTTGTTTTTTTCACAAAAGATATACCACATACTATTTAGGCTAAATGTAACTTCTTATTTGAGATAACACAAAAGCAAAATTCAAAGATATACCTGAAAGTTTTGCATGATTTATAAGATTTTTTCCAATTTATTAAAAGTATAGAAACAAAAAAATATCTGTTTATATTATATTTATCATATTAAAATGAAATGATATTTTAAATTAGTTTAATTCTTTCTTGCACTATGGTACACATAGGACAACAATAAATGTCCATTATTAAGTTCTTCTAGGACAAACTAAAAAATCCCAATTTTTTGAGAAGAACACGAACGAAATATTTGGATGTATAAAACATAGTTACATGGATAACATTGTTAACATGGATGTATATCACATTGCTGTTATTATTTAATATAGTATTGTTACAAAACTCAAGATACAATATATATATTGAGAAGATCGACGGAAAATAAAATCAAATTAATATCCCATACTACTAAAAGCTTCGTTTTTATCCCAAAAGATATACTACGTATTATTTAGGCTAAATGTTTTTTCTTATTTGAAATAACACAAAAGTGAAATTTAAAGATATATCTGAAAGTTTTGCATGATTTATAAAACATTTATCAACTTATTGCAAGTATATCAACCAAAAACTTATCTCTTTCTATCATATTTATCATATTGAAATTAAATGACATTTTAAAATAATTTGTTTCGTGAACTATGTTACACCTAGGACAACATTATATGTTGATTGTTAATTTCTCTCTAGGGACAAAATCATAAACTCCGATTTTTTAAGAAAAACACGAACGAAATATTTGGATGTATCTAACATGATTATATTGATGTAGTTATTTACATAGTTTTGTCACAAAACTCAAGGTACAATATATGTCTTGAGAAGATGAACGGAGAATAAATATCAGTTAACATCTCATACTACTATGCTAAGTAAAAGTTTTGTTTTCCTTACAAAAGATGTAAACTATGTAAATTTTAGGCTAAATGTAACTTCTTATTTGATATAACACACAAGTGAAAATCAAAGATATAACTGAATGTTTTGCATGCTCTATAAAAAATGTTGCTATTTATTGCAAGTATAGCAACCAGAAGCTATCTATTTCTATCATATTTATCATATTAAAATAGACGAAGTAATTTAAAATAATTCAATTGTTTCATCCACTATGTTACACATAGAACAACATTAAATGCTCATTGTTAAGTTCTTTAAAGACAAACTCAAAAATCTCAATTTTTTTTAGAAAAACAAGAATGAAATATTTTGATGTATCTAAAATGATTATATTTCTGTAATTATTTATACAGTATTATCACAAAACTCAAGTCACAATAAATGTCTTGAGAAAGTGGACTGAGAATAAATAGCAGGTGAGATCTCATACTACTATGCTAAGTAAAAGCTTTGTTTGCCTTACAAAAGATGGAAACTATGTAATTTTTAGGCTAAATGTATGTTCTTATTTGAGATAACACACAAGTGAAATTCAAAGATATAACTGAAAGTTTTGCATGCTCTATAAAAAATGTTGGAACTTATTGCAAGTATAATAACACCCAAAAGCTATCTATTTCTATCATATTTATCGTATTAAAATCGGCGAAGTATTTTAAAATAGTTTAATTGTTTCATCCACTACGTTACACATATGACAACATTAAATGTTCATTGTTAAGTTCTTTAAAGGTAAACTCAAAAATCTCAATTTTTTTTAGAAAAACACGAATGAAATATTTGGATGTATCTAACATGATTATATTGCTGTAGTTATTTAATACAGTATTGCCACAAAACTCAAGGAACAATATATGTCTTGAGAAGGGGGAAGAAGAATAAGTAGCAGTTAAGATCTCGTATTACTATGCTAAGTAAAAGCTTTGTTTTCCTTACAAAAGAAGGAAACTGTGTAATTTTTAGGTTATATGTAACTCCTTATTTGAGATAACACAGTGAAATTCAACGATATAGCTGAAAGTTTTGCATTCTCTATAAAAAATTTTGCAACTTATTGCAAGTATAGCACCCAAAAAGCTATCTATTTTATCTATTTTATCATATTAAAATGAAATAACATTTTAAATAGTTTGTTTTACCCAGTATGTTACACACAATACAACATTAAATGTTCATTGTTAAGTTCTTTAAAGACAAACTCAAAAATCCCAATTTTTATTAGAAAACCACGAACGAAATATTTAGATGTATGTAACATGATTTTATTGCTGTAGTTATTTAATACAGTATTGTCACAAAACTCAAGCCGCAATATATGTCTTGAGAAGGTGGACTGAGGATAAATAACAGCTACGATCTCATACTACTATGCTAAGTAAAAGATTTGTTTGCCTTACAAAAGATGGAAACTATGTAACTTTTAGGCTAAATGCAAGTTTTTATTTGAGATAACACGCAAGTGGAATTCAAAGATATAACTGAAAGTTTTGCATGCTCTATAAAAAATGTTGCAACTTATTGCAAGTATAGCACCCAAAAGCTATTTATTTCTATCATATTTATCATATTAATATCGGCGAATAGCAGTTAATATCTTATACTACTATGCTAAGTAAAATCTTTGTTTTTCTTAAAAAAGAAGGAAACTATGTATTTTTTATGCTAAATGTAACTTCTTATTTGAGATAACAAAAGTAAAATTCAAAGATATAGCTGCAAACTTTGCATGCTCTATAAAAAGTATTGAAATTTATTTCAAGTATAGCCCCCCAAAAGCTATCTATTTCTGTCATATTTATTATATTAAAATGAAATGACATTTTAAAACAGCTTAATTGTTTCATCCAGTATGTTACACATAAGACAACATTAAGTGTTCATTGTTAAGTTCTTTAAAGACAAACTCAAAAATCTCAATTTTTTTAGAAAAACACGAATGAAATATTTGGATGTATCTAACATGATTATATTGCTGTAGTTATTTAATACAGTATTGTCACAAAACTCAAGCCACAATAAATGTCTTGAGAAAGTGGACTGAGAATAAATAGCAGGTGAGATCTCATACTACTATGCTAAGTAAAAGCTTTGTTTGCCTTACAAAAGATGGAAACTATGTAATTTTTAGGCTAAATGTATGTTCTTATTTGAGATAACACACAAGTGAAATTCAAAGATATAACTGAAAATTTTTCATGCTCTATAAAAAATGTTGCAACTTATTGAAAGTATAACACCCAAAAGCTATCTATTTCTATTATATTTATCGTATTAAATTCGGCGAAGTATTTTAAAATAGTTTAATTGTTTCATCCACTACGTTACACATAAGACAACATTAAATGTTCATTGTTAAGTTCTTTAAAGACAAACTCAAAAATCTCAATTTTTTTAGAAAAATACGAATGAAATATTTTGATGTATCTAAAATGATTATATTGCCGTAGATTTATACAGTATCGTCACAAAACTCAAGTCACGATGTCTTGAGAAGGCGGACTTGGAATAAAAAGCAATTAAGATCTCATACTACTATGCTAAGTAAAATCTTTGTTTTTTTTTACAAAAGAAGGAAACTATGTAATTTTTAGGATAAATGTAACTTCTTATTTGAGGTAGCACACAAGTAAAATTCTAAAATATAGCTGAAAGTTTTGTATGCTCTATAAAAAATGTTGCAACTTCTTGCATATATAGCAGTAAAAAACCTATCTATTTATCTCATATTTATCATATTTATCATATTTATCATATTAAAACGAAATTACATTTTAAAATAGTTTAATTGTTTCATCCACTATGTTACACATAGGGCAATATTAATTGTTCATTGTTAAGTTCTTTAAAAATAAACTCAAAAATATCAATTTTTTGAAAAAAACACAAATGAAATATTTGGATTATCTAACATGATTATATTGCTGTAGTTATCTATATAGTATTGTCACAAAACTCAAGGCACAATATTCAGGTTCATGGCTTGAGAAGATGAACGGAGAATAAAATAGGATTTAAGATCCCATATTACTAAAAGCTTTGTTTGTTTTTTTTTTTGTAAAAATCTACGTAATTTTTACGCTAAATGTAACTTCTTATTTGAGGTAACACAAAAAGGAAATTCAATAGATATAGCTGGAAGTTTTGCATGATTATAAATAATTTTGTAATTGATAGCAAATATTCCGAAATAAACAAATTATCTATTTTTATAATATTTATGATAATAAAATAAAATTACATTTAAATTTAGTTTAAAATATTTCATGAATTTCGTCTTAATTATATAATAGAACAGTTCTATAAAATTCAAATTAACCTTTTAGCCTCGAAGAATGAGTGATCCTATTTTTATTGTTATAAACTATAACATGATGTCACATAAAATGAACAGAAAATTATAAAATTATGGCTAATTTAAAAGGGTAACCAAACACTTAAAGACAAAACTAAAAGTCAAAACTCAAAGGCAAAATAAGTGCATTGCAATCTATTTATTTATAAACTAATTATAGACATAAATACACAACCTCCAGGTTGTTAAAAATAAAATATGTACATATATATAATCACATGTTATTTCCAACAATACCCGCATAATGATGATGAAGTGATAATACAAACAATTGTGATGACAATGAATCGTATTTATACATCCATCTAATTAAAGTAAGTAAGAATTTTCAGTAAAATAATGCTGTTAAACAATTTCAAATTAATTTGTTAGGTGTGATATAAAGAAGTTTAGATTTTACAGAAGCAATAAATTATTATAGACTGTAAAAAATAAAAATTCAGTATAATAATAATAATAATGTTTTTCTGCGAAAATAATAGATTTGGAAATCTACTGAAGAATGTAGATTAAGGTTCCAGTGAGACACAAAAAATTGAAATAGTTCATTGACGAAGCCGGTCCGTAGAATATAGTTCATTGACTTGTGCAGGAAATTCAGTGAATCACTGTGTCAGATCCCATATTTCATCTGGAATCTCAATAGATCCAAGCTCTGCTAACGTTGTTGGTGGAGTACCCACTGGATTGGTTGGAGCTCTTAATCTTCTACCAAACGCAGGTCTACGTTGCCTCTGACGCTCTAATTGACCTGCTGCTGGTGTCTCTGTTGTTTCTTCTATTGACGGATCTGTCACATTTTCTTCGCCTCCCTCGTTTTCTCCTGCAGCCCCTTCGTCTTCTGGAGTCTCTTCGGAAGGTGGCGCTTCCGTTGGTGGGGGAAGTGGGTATTTATAACCAGGAGACGGATATTTTGGAGCATACTGAGGTGGTTTAGGATATGTAGGAGGAGGTGGTGGTGGTGGGTATTTGGGCTCAGGAGGGGGATATTCTTTCATGGGTGGTGGCGGATATTTGGGAGCTGGAGGAGGATAGCTGGGAGCTGGGTATTTTGGTTTGTAGTTCTTAGGAGGTGGTGGGGGAGGATATGCAGGTGCGGGATATTTTGGTGGCTGTGGAGGATAAGCTGGGGCAGGTTTGTACTCTTTTGGAGGTGGTGGTGGTGGATAACTAGGTGCTGGGTATTTCTGAGGTGGAGGATAGCTGGGTGGGTTATATTTTGGAGGTTGTGGATAACTTGGAGCTGGGTATTTAGGCTTGTATTCTTTAGGAGGAGGATAACTTGGGGTTGGGTATTTTGGAGGTGGTGGATAACTTACTGGTGGATATTTTGGTTCAGGATATTTAGCGGGGGGTGGATAACTTGGATATTTTGGTTGGGGATAGCTAGGTGCAGGGTATTTGGGCTGTGGGTAAGCTGGGGCGGGATATTTCGGTTCTGGGTAACTTGGTGCATAATACATTGGCTGAGGATAAGTGGCTGCAGGATACTTTGGTTGCGGGTAACTTGGTGCAGGATATTTTGGTGGATAACTGGGAGGTGGGTAAGCTGGATATTTCGGATAAGCTGGGGGATATTTATAGAAATAGCCGTACGAATATCCTTTATATGGGTATTTTGGAGCAGGGGGATATTTTGCTGGAGGTGGATAGTTAGAGGGTTCTGGATACGCTGGTGGAGAATATTGTGGCGGTGGATAAGCAGGAGGAGAGTAGGATTTTGGTGGTGGATAGGCGGGAGGAGAATACGATTTAGGTGGGGGATAAGCAGGAGGAGCATACGATTTCGGTGGTGGATAATATGGCGGTGGTGGTAAAGCTGTTATCTCTACACTTGCAGGATTCTGGTTGTCTGTTCCAGGTTCATTTGTTTTTATGTTAGCTCTAAACCCTCCTTTATCTGCCACATAGTATACTGTGCGGTAAACTCCATCAGCATTATAATATCCATAAGATCCTTTCACCGATCCGTCGTAGGGATCAGAGGCCTCGTATCGCTGTTGCGTATTTCCATAACCATCATCTGTGTTGTATCCAAATTTATAAGGTTTCTGAAAAGACAGATGCATTTCCATACACATTGATTCTTTAAAGCATAATTAATATATAATGTATTTTATATACGTATTTATCAAATTCAATAACTAATAGTAGCAGTTAAGCATCAAATCCCTTATATGTAGTAAGACTATAAGTTCTTAATCATTTTTCCCTTATTATTTCGTATTTTAATAGACTTATCAATTAAGTTTTTTGACAGTTCAAGCTAGTTTGTATTTTATTCAAGTAAGTTTTTTCTTCAATGGATAAAACCAATTACATTTTAAACCAAAACGTCACTGTCGTGATATATAAAAATAATTGTCATAATATAAGCATAATACATTCCTTATGTCATATTGCACATATAAAAAATTAAAGATGAGTTGATCTCCTATTTTCTTAATTTTTCTAATACATAAATAATATTAAGATCATGAAGAGAAAAGTTATGTAGGAAAAAGTCTTTACGTTGATTTAATGATTTTATGTGATAAAATTATTTTAAAGACTGGATAGTAATTTAAACATACAAAAAATAATTTCAACAAAAAATTATAAAAATATAAAAGTATACCTTTGGAGGATAAGCAGGATAACTTGCAGATGATTCAGTGACAAATATCACAAAACACAAAACAAATAGAGATGTTACCTGAAAAATAATCATTTATATCAAGTGCTGTACATAATTTTACAAAATTAAAAATTTTTGAAAGGCACAATAATTAAATTCGATTACAAAGTATTAAAAAGGTCATTTGAAAATGACCATTTATTTTCACTGGTAAAACTTAAATTCATATTCATTAAAATAATCAGAATTGGTACTTATTTTAAATGATGCAATACATTTTATTCTTAGTAATTTTGATAACATTAAAATACTGTTATTTATATCAAAAATGCTAAGTGTTGAAGTCTCTTCCATACTTATAAGTGAAGCTTTAACGGTTTATGTCATGGATTAAGATATAACTAATACGCGGTATCATTCGAAGTAGAAAATGTAAAACAGATTTTACAAATTAGGAATATATCTTTTTTAAGTTCTAAATAGAAAATATTCGGAATATTTTATTTGAAACATTTCATAAGAAAATAAATCATTTCACGGTTTCGTACAATTGTCTACGTTTATACTATGATTAAATGTAGTTTAATTGTAGTTAATTGATCAAGTTACACTTTTGATCCTCAATTTGTTTTACTATTGTAATAAAAATAAATAACTAAAAATATTTTCTTAACCTCTGAAAAATATTTGTAATAACAAGAATTGATGATGTATTTAATAGGAAAGTTTCTGAAAGTTTTGACTTAATATATTTGAAATGTTATTTGAAAATTAGGATCTAAAGTAATGAAATGTTTTTTCCTTAGTTAAAAAAAGCCCAAAACTACCTTATAGTTGGTTTATTTAATTAAATTATGTTTATTATTTTTTGTATTTATTATTTTATGTTTATTATTTATTGATTAAACTTGGAAAAAAATTATTTAATTATATACGCTTAGTGGCAATTCAGTTTTATTTATTTATTATTATTATTAGTTTTATTATTATTAGTTTTATTATTTTTTTCATATGAATCTTACCTTCATATGTTTAGATATATTCATTTCACTTAAATTTATTTAAATTTACAGTGATATAAAATTTGAATTCACTACTTTTTACTTTCTACTTTTACTTCCCATATGAAATGGGTGACTTTTACTTCTGATTATAAAAGTATTATATATGTACTTAAAATCTTATAAAACATTTTACAACTAGGCAATTTTACTTTTCAACTAAGCAAAATATCAAAGCTTAACTGTAATTTAATTGTGTTGTTGAGAAATAAATTGTTATAGAAGATTTCACGCTCTTAAAAGAGTAAACAATATTAATATAATATCATGGGAGTTATTCAAAAATATTTTGCAAGCAGAATATTGTTTGATCAGGTGACTTACCGTAGAGGGGGTGCTTAGAGACATATATACCAAGATATTTTAAATATTTAAATAATTCAGATTTTTTTTACTATACAATTGCAGGCGTTCTCAATTTAAAAAGATACTTTTTTTCCGTGATCCTCATTTTTTTTATCATGGAGAGAAAACATAATTCCATTTAAACTAATTCCTTAGTAAAGAATAGAAAAAATTTTGCATTTTCTGAAAACGTGCAAAAATGTCAAAGCTTCTAGAGAGAGCAATCTTCTCTTTCAGGCAGTTTTCTCATCGTTAAATCATTAAAATTAATTTTTATTGATGCTGAACACCACTAATTCTAGTATGTAGGAATTTTGTTCTCTTGGTAGCTTTATCCTTTTTCTTAAATTATCTCTGTTTTTGTAATTTATATAACTGGATAAAAATTATATTAATCCTTGAACAGTTTTAAAAAGGAGAAATAAGACTGATATAGTGTATTACTTAGATTTTATCAAGTGGTAATTCTAAACTAAAAAAATTGCTTCTTTCGTGAAAACAACGTTATGCATTCCACCCCCTCCAATTAATTTTTGGTTTAACCATTGGTTATATCAACCTGCTTTTGTTCAATATCTATACAGAATAAGTTATTAATATCGTTTCAATTTCTGATATTGAAAACCATTTTATCATAATAAGTATAAGAGTAAAAGAACATTTTAACTCTTTTAAGGACAGTGGTTTCATAGCGAAACCATCTGTTAATACATTTTCTCTGTTTTAAGCACATTAATTTTTTCTTTGTTTTTGACACTTTAAACT
Organism: Pardosa pseudoannulata; assembly: GCA_032207245.1. Classification (NCBI taxonomy): domain Eukaryota; kingdom Metazoa; phylum Arthropoda; class Arachnida; order Araneae; family Lycosidae; genus Pardosa; species Pardosa pseudoannulata. The sequence continues at coordinate 127,589,269 of CM063508.1, read as the reverse complement.
ATAAATAGCTGGTATCACTACAATTAATTTATTTCTCTTTGAAATATACTTTTTTGAATTTGCTTTACACGGAAGAATCGAACTCTGGAAGAATCAGGAGTTCGATTTTCTTCATGATCTCATATGAAAATACTTACCCAAAACATTACTTATAAATTGTTTAGCTACTTATTAACTACATTATTTTAAGGGTAATTATTCATTGCTCTACAAATTTAATTAGTTTACGAAAGAAATATTTTCCTACTGTACAAGGGGAGCTTTTCACAGTTAAATCACCCTCTCTAAATCTCGTCCCACCCCCAAAGAATGTAAAAATATTTTTTTCATATATTTCAAATCTATAAGGCTCATAGATAAAATTTATAACCTAATTCCATTAAATAACAAAGAATTTGTAATCGTGATCTTCAAAGGGTTAAGCAGCTATACATAATGCTAACTTTTTAATAGAAATTACTAAAGGTTACTTACTTTTAATACATCCATGTTTGTAGACCTCACAGGCTAGTTAAGCCTGAGTAGGTAAATCGAATGCTGCACTGAACCCAAACTCTCCTATTTATACAGAAATCACTGGCCTCAATCATCATTGAAATCGAAGCAATATCGACAGCAGGGGGTCTCCAGAAGGAAGGCAAAGGTGCGCTCGTTTACGCCAATTAAGATCATCAGGTTACCCCCTTCCGAAAGAGAAATTTGTCGAGTTTGACACAAATTCCTTAGTACTATGACTCCCAGTCGGTGAAAGTTTTCGTATAGGTGTAAAATGTTTTTGCGAAAGATTAGTTACGTGCTGAAATATATATTTTGTTTTAGACATTTTGTATTATAAATTTATGCACATTATTTTTAATAACACTGATGTTATTTCAATGCAATACCACCTGTTGGTTTATATAATTTGACTAACTGTATTACCATGCTTAGTTAAAGTAATTTTGGATTTAATTATTTTAAAAAATCCCCTTTTATATTTTTCTGTATACCATCATTTATTACTTAAGAGGACATTGTTTTTTAAGAGTTAAAATATTCATTACAGTAACCTTTTTTCATGTTAAAATAAAATACTCTGCTCCTTTTGGAATCAGTTTTTATAATAACCCTTTGAAATCAGTTTTTGGAATCAGCTTTTAATATAAAACACTCTGCTCCTACTGGAATCAGTTTTTATAATAACCTTTTGGAATCAGTTTTTGGAATCAGCTTTAAAATGAAACATTCTGTTCCTTTTGGAATCCGTTTTTGGAATCAGCTTTTAATATAAAACACTCTGCTCCTTTTGGAATCAGTTTTTATAATAACCTTTTGGAATCAGCTTCAATAGTACTTTAGTTTTTAAAAATTATTTAGTTTTATGATCTGAAGTAATATATATATATATATATATATATATATATATATATATATATATATATATATATATATATATATATATATAACACAATATATTTCAACTAGCATATCACCCGTCTTATAACGGGATTAGTAAAATTTTTAATTTTCCAGAATTATAGAGTATTCTATGAGGCAGGTAAAAAAATGGTTTGTTTTTTGGCTGAGAGATATCTGATACAAGCTCAATAAGTTTTTTTTATCTCCATACTCCTCTAATATCTCCCGAGACTGTGAATACAGTTCAGAATCCTATTGAATTCATTTAGTCAAACCGTGTGGTTATGTATAAAAGACAAACACACAAACGAACAAACTTCTTAATTTTCAAAGATATATAATTTAAACGCTAGATATTTATTAGTCCGTGAAATAGACTCATAGACTTTTATGAAAAGAATTTATTGTTAATACCGGTGATAAAAGTTTCATTACAACAAAAAATAATTGATGATTGAATTTAAAACTATCACATATGTACCTAACCTATTATTTAAGCCAAATATAAAAGAAAATTATTTACGTAGTACCTAAGTTCAGTGATAAAACGTATGAAAATAATGCAGGCGATTTTTAAATAATTTAAAATAAGAAATGATTAAATGAGATGGTTAAACCAATGACGTCATAATGCTAGAATTTTT
>CM063508.1:127559727-127584727 GCA_032207245.1 Pardosa pseudoannulata | reverse complement strand
CGTTAGATATTTATTAGCCTGTGAAATAGACTCAGACTTTTATCAAAAGAATTTGCTATTAATAGCGGTGATAAAATTTTCATTGCAACAAAAAATAATCGATGATTAAATTTAAATTATCACATTTGTACCTAATCTATTATTTAAGCCAAATATAGAAGAAAATTATTTACGTATTACCTAAGTTCAGTGATAAAACGTAATAAAATAATGCAGACGACATTTAAATAATTTAAAATAAGAAATGATTAAAATTAGATGGTTAAACCAATGACGTCATAATGCTAGAACAAAATGTTATTTTTAACACTAAACATACCAACATTTAATACATACCTATTTCTACCATAGCGGGTCAAATGACCGGACTTTGTTTTTCTGATTATAAATGTATGAAATATGAAAATTGGAAGGGAATAGACAAATAAGCTTTATTATAATTTAACAAAATTGTATATTGTCAATTTTTATGTATTGCAAACACAAAGAATAAGAATTTTTAATTCATTTCCCATCGCATTTTTTACATAAACCTTATGGGTCATTTGACCCGTTATATGGTATGTTTAGTGTTAAATACTTATTATGTGATAAATTGATAAATTTAATCACCTGCTCTTAACCGGGGAAAAAGGCTTGAAATAATGGCATTAAACGCTCGAAAAGAGGAGAAGGAGTGGATTTCGAACGTTTTAAAGACTCGCTTTGAGTTTTGCTAACCCTAACTCATCAAGAATCCAATATGGATGCCCCTATCTATTCCAGATCCAACCGCTTCATAAATTCGAATACAGACGGATAGATAACTTAGGCTATTATTATATAGGGGATGCGAAGTAGTTGTGTCGTTAAACTACATGGTAAATATTTTTTTTCTGTTTTTTAATACCCATAAATATTTTTGATTTATTTATATGAAATATACGTGTTTAGACTTACTTTAAATGGAATTTGTTTTTTTCACGCTTATGACCCCAAATAAAAGTTCTTACCTCTTAAAAGTTCAACATTTATAATTTGTTTATTTGTTTAATTATTAAACCATTTTAATGGTAATTATACGTTATATTCCCAAAATAAACAAAATTAAAAAATAGTATCAATTACAGGTTGTACAAGATCAATATTGGAACTAAGCATTTTGAAAGGTGGAGCGTTTTTTAAACCGAGCCCTTTTTTACCATTTATTAGCCTCATTCCTCTTCCTCTCCCCTTCCTCACACCTCTTTATTTCCCTCACATAAAGTTAAAATATATTTTTCATGGATATCATTAATAAAGGAATTGCATTGAATTCTAAAGTCTTTCTAATCACACTGGTCAAGTCAAAGGTTAAATTCCCTTGAATGCGAAAAACAATTTCCCATGGTAACTATTAGCTAGATATACAGATTGATATTAAACTAAAAAAGGCTTTTTCAGTTTTATCTGCCCTTTACTCTTTCTCTTTTTTTCCTTCAAACTTTTGGTGTAGAATTAAAAAGAATTCTGCTTTAGCTTTCATATGCATAGTAGTGGTAGCCTATATTCTGAATTTCATGCTTTTATCTTCAGGAGTTTTGATTCTACACTGGTAGATACCTCAGTTTCTGTTGTTATACGTAAAGGGAAATACAAAACAAAGAGACATAAACTTGTAGAGAGTAGGTTGATATCTAGATGACCGAAATCAAGTAGGTATGCATGGCCGGAAATGCAGCCCTTGAAAGGTATTAGGTACTAGATTTTTGGCTTGTTTCTTGTCGTTCTAATTCTGTCACCAAATTTGGCGATACTTTTTGCAACATTGTTGGAGGCCAACAATGTTGGGCCAACAACTATTTTTGGATGTTCTAGAATATTCTAGGTTCTACGATTATATATAAGGGATTTCGGGATAAGTCTTGACTTCCCAGATAGTGAAGTTGCCCGAAGTTTCATAACTCGAGAATCTCATGGAATTTCTGACTCTTGCGGTAGATATGGAACAGTCGTTTTGTACCTATAGTATAGTCTCCTATATTAGGCGTTACAAAAATGTGTGGTAACTGCTACTAAATGTGAATATTTATTTCTGACTAGCATACATTTTTAGAAACTGATAGGTTGATTTTTTATTGTTTTGTGAAATTTGAACATAAGTTCTGCGTCTAATTAAGCTTTAATATAACTTTATACCCCAAATTAAACAAGAATATATAATTTTGATTTATTGCTTCTTTACAAGTCTTGCTCTTGTGTAACTTGATAGAAAAGTAAATAAATTAAATCGATTAAATTCATTAAAATTTTAGAAATTGTGTGTCTTTAAAATCCTTAACTGTTGTAAATTTTCAACAATACAAATTTATGTGGCAGCCTTGTATTTTAGTTAAATTTTTTGTTCTCTAAAATTAGTTTTAAAAGATTTCTTCAGCAAAAACATATAATATCTATTTAATAATTCTATTTAAAAATATTATATTGATTCAATTTTGTCTAAAAATTTTGTATATTTATTTATGGAATATGTATAGCAGTGAGCAATTAAATTTCATTGAAAATTACATTAAAAAATGCAATTGAAATTTTGGATGCTTTAATTTCTCTTAACAGTTCTATAAAATCATAGAAAAAATATGGATATTTGTGCAGAATTTGACAGAAAAAAATACAAAAATTAAAATTTTCCTAATTTTAAAACATTTATTTAAACTTAGAAAAATTTCCACATCCAGTAACAAAAAAAAAATGTGGAATGACATATAACAAAAATATTTATTTCTTTAAAAGTTTCTAAACAGAGATAAGTTTTGTAGCAGTTAAAACGATCCAGACCTCTAGATATAGCTAGTGAGAGCGTATTCTACTTCTACTAGGCTTTAATTAACGCCATGGTGAGAGAAATATAGTTTTTTCTTCGCACATCTCTCAAGTGACAGGACTATCATTATATTTTCGCCAATCTTTTCATTCTCACGAAATATCTCAATGCATAAATACTCCGATTCAAACCTTGATAGGTATAAAGGAAACAGCACCATCCAAGAAATGAGCTCTATAAATAAATAAGAGGAAAGGTGTGCAAAATAATGTCTTTCAACCCAGCGGGCACATTCTTCATGGTCGCCAATTTCTTTCGCTAAAATTGGGTTATGCATCCGATAATCAAAAGAAAACCGTTGGAATCATGGGTGAAGTGAGTGCGGCTGTAGCGTATGGAAGAAAAGATATTGCATGCGTAAATACTGTCTAGTATTACATGCGTGCAGTCGATGAAATACGAGCGAACCGTTTCCTATCTAATTAATTCATCCATCAATACTATTATTGGAGTCAACAGGTAGTTAATTTTATCTACGGGATACCTTATCTGTTCCGTATTTATTCCTTTATAATTTGCAGACTTTTTATTGTTTGGATTGAAAGTTTATTTAGTAACTTTGCCAAAAAGTTCAATGTTTGATACTACGTTAATTAGGTTACGGCTATTTCTTTGACAACAAAATAGAGAAAATCTTCACTACAGTTGTTGAACTAAAATTTGTGTTGAATGATTGTTAGTAAACAAACTTATTCTATAAGATATATTAAATAATAGTTATTCGTGATTTGGTGTTACTTTTTAAAAAAGGTAAGATTTTTTTTCGAAAGCAGCAGGCGATATAGACATTATCGTAACGCCTTAACAAGGTTGCGAACCTGTTACTCATTTAACAAAAAAGGTAAGATATAAACTGTTAAAATAAATGCTTTGTTTTCAATATTAAAAATTCATCCACTGTATACCTTTACATTGTTTTTCTTAATTTTACATTGTTGTATTTCCTTCAACACGTTTACAAACATTTCAAATGTAATATTGAATGAATATAAGAAAAAATAATTATATATGTAGTAAATATATATACAATTTAAATAACAATTAATTGTATGCAGAAATTTTAAATAGAAAGATTTCTTCTTAACACTTGGCTTGCGGATATACTTCACCGCCAACTTACGCGTGAAGCGGGCTATTTTTCGGGAATCGCGCGAAAGTTTAGTTATTCAGAAAAATCGCAGTAAATCGAAAACTATTTTGTTTTTATGAACGAAACTTTTTTTATTTTACACTTTAATATATACTGTATGATTATCTAACAAAAAAAATTAATGTTTTAAGATATCACAAAAATAAACAATTTTTAAATTTAAAGTCCGATAATCTGTCAGTGCCTATTTCTTCATCACTATCTTTGTCACAATGGCTCATTTTATCAATTTTGTATTCAACAATAAAAAAAAACCAAGCTTCAAATTGACAAAACACGACTTCTACGTTCTGGAGCTAGGAATTCGATTGAAGACGAAATAACGCAACAATAGACCGAGTAACTCGACAGTCCTAACTTGTAGAAAGAAAAAATGCAAAGCGTTGCATTGCAACACAAACAATACGAATATAATGTCACACATACATATAATTATACGTATTTAGTATATTTGTGGCGGTTAGTGGGTATTCACCACAAATCTACTAAATACATCTTTTTAACATGACCCGCGCTCCAGTAATAGATAACAAAAAACGTAAAAATACTTTGCCCGCACGCGAAGTACTAAGCAAATATTTCAGTGCGTATATACAAATAACTTTCATAATACAAACCAGTTTTGATTATGAAATATTCAAAACCACTCTTTCATAAAATATTTCGCGTTATTTAGAAAAAGAGAACATGTTGAATTTTTTAAATATTTTCTTCGGTTGTTACTTTATTTTATTTAAACTTTATGAAATAAATATTTTTAATATATTCATTCCAAATTTTGATTATATATTTTTTTTAAATTAAACCAAGAATTTCTTTTAAAGTTTAAAATTTATAGCTTCTTAACACATTGTAAGCGGGACACGTACTAATACGTTTTCTGACCATGATTTTTGAGAGCGTTTCACTTACTAGTATGGGTTAGTGTAACAACATGGTTTGTTTGTGGGTACAAAAATAAAGGTATATACAGAAAAACGAAACCGAATGTTCTTGTCTTTCACTTTTTTATAATGTAAAAATGTCTAAATATAACATAATTCGAAAAATTTAAACTATATACTACTATTTCTATTTGATTTTTATATTTAATATACTATTATAAATTTATCCACTAAAAAATATATTTTTTGTTTACAAAAATCTTATGGTTGTTATTTATATATATTTCTATTTATATATTTGTATATATTTTTCAATTTAAAATACGAAAAGTGGGTTAAAATATTAAATAATTTTCGATCTATTGAGATTTAACTGAATAACTAAATTTAAGCGCAAAACGCCCTCTCCCCGTACAATTCCGCTTCGAAATGTACCCGCACACAATGTGTTAACGGTAGTAAACGGTAAAGTCTCACTTAACCCTTTCGTGGTCCATTTATTTCTCACTCCACGTATCCAAACTTTCAAAACAGAGCTGGTAATTTTATTCAATCGATCGAACAGTTGATGACAGAGCAAAACCGAAGCAGGAATCAGTCTTCTCGTTGTTTCAATAACAAGACCAATATATTAGAATGGGTTTTGCGTTTTCCATTTTGCGCTTCTCACAGGAGTATTTTGTAAGATCGTGTAGGTGGGAAGTAATCATCCCAAGGCCCACGAAAGGGTTAAAGTATTTGAAACTGGCATTTGATTCAGCGAGTGCTATTCTTCTCCGAATACAAAGAAGTCAACTTAAGCTAAGGTGTGCAGAAGACGAAGATTACTGTATTTAGCTAAGACAATTTATAGTTGATGAGAGATTTCTCTAGTGTTGAAAATCTAAACAAGGAAAATCAGTTTGATTTAGTTATGAGTGCAATGGCCAAATTTTTGCAGGATGAGGATTAATGAGACTGGGGCCTACTGATGAAAGCCATTTATGTGCAGCATATATTACTGTGTGGCTTATAACAAATCGCATTATCGTATTTTTAATATAAAATTTCATTTATTAGCTTATGCTACATTATATTATTTATTGAATTATTATGCAAATACAATTGTTATAGAAGGATGTACAATTGCAAAGGTGCATTGGTTTAGTTAGGAGTGCCAAGGTATGTATTTGTTTATTTATTAATTCATTTTTATTTGCTACTCGGAGGGCAGTAGGTCCCGGTGTCATTAGCCCTCCTGTAGCAAAACAGTAGACCGTACTGCTCCAAATCAAACCAAGCTACACGGGGGGATAATTAAGTGAGATCCTATTGCTTAAAGCAGATTCCGAACAGTCAAGGGCAACATTACAAAAAAGGAGAACTAACGTACAAATGGAAATCAAGGCTCTCGTTGATATTATATTATATAACTGCAAAGCTTTTTTTTTTTTTTTTTTTTTGAAGATTCATGCCAATTTATAATATTTCAATGTTTAATCTTAGTCATCCATGTTTCAAAATATTTAATGGAAGATTTCCAAGAATAAAGGAATATTATGGAAAAAATTGAGCAAAATAGTAAAATACATTCATTTGTTTACAATAGAAATAAATCTGTTAAATACTTATAGTAGTTTACACATATATTACTATTGTAATGACACAGATTATATCTTCCCCCTTCCCCACTCTGCCAAAGAAAAAAGAAACTAATGCCTGATAATATATTAACCTTAAACCGTCGAAAGTTGTTGTTATTACCACTTCTGTAAAACAACTTTTAAAAATTATATAATTTAAAGTAAAGAAAAAGTAATACATGCGTTTTTCCTGTAAAATATATCTTCAGCTTTTACCACTTTATTACTTTAACTAGATGAAAATATTAAAGGGTCACAGAATCGTTAAACCGTCAAAAATTCTATTTTTAACATATTCTAAATATTCAAACTTTTCTATATATTTATCAAGAAACCGTATTAAAAAATTCGTAAAAGTTGCTGAGTTATTATAATTTTATATGGCTCTTTAGATCTTACTCTATTACTAGCACTTTAAACTTGATTTTCTCAACTTTAAAATTTTTAAACATACGCACACTGTTACTTAAAAACTAGAAATGCTATATTTTTAAAATTTCATCTATTTGTTTGCATCTTTATACTTTGCATGTTAAAAAAAAAAAATCAATATTTTTGTATAATTTATCTACAATTAAAAAATATAAATAAAATCTAAATATTTTTATTAAATTTTTTATTTTTATAACTGTTTAGTAAAGAACTTTCTTCATTTATAACATAATTTACACTCCATATCAATTTAAATTATTTAAGGAAGGAGAGTTTTCCCTAACTGATACAAAATAGACCCATCCTTGATAAATTTTTAATGTTTTATTTAACAGAGTGAAATACAACACCATTGGTGAAACGTATGTAGTTCAATATGATAGATTTGTTATCTAGTTTTACTCTTGGTTCCGCAGACCAAGAAAAATATTTCGTATTTTATTGGGATTTTCTTCATTTATAACATAATTTACACTCCATATCAATTTAAATTATTTAAGGAAGGAGAGTTTTCCCTAACTGATACAAAATAGACCCATCCTTGATAAATTTTTAATGTTTTATTTAACAGAGTGAAATACACCATTGGTGAAACGTATGTAGTTCAATATGATAGATTTGTTATCTAGTTTTACTCTTGGTTCCGCAGACCAAGAAAAATATTTCGTATTTTATTGGGATTTTCTTCATTTATAACATAATTTACACTCCATATCAATTTAAATTATTTAAGGAAGGAGAGTTTTCCCTAACTGATACAAAATAGACCCATCCTTGATAAATTTTTAAGATTTTATTTGTTTTGGTTTTAGTTCAATATTTTTTGTTATAAAAAAAAGAAAATATTTGTTTTATTATTTTTATTAAATAATTTACACTCCATAAATTTTTTTTAAGGAAAGAGTTTTCCTAACTGATATTCTTTGAATTTTATATGTTTAAGAGAGTAAATATAAAGTTATATAATTTTTTTTTATGTTTTTTTTTTTTATTTTTTTTTATTTTTACATTTTAATTATTTTAAGGGAGTTTTTACTGATATTTTTATAGGAATATATTTTTTTTTTAGTGATATCATATATTATTATTAATATTTTATTTTATGTAATATGATAGATTTGATCTGTTTTTTTTCAGATATTTGTTTTCTTTGATTTATTTATAATAGAAAAAATATTTGTAAAATATTTTATTATTTTATCTTGATACAAATATATAAAAATATAGATTATTATTTTAACCTTGGTTTAAAAAAAAAATATTAAATATTTAATGTATTATATTTAGAAGTGAAATACAACACCTGGTTATGTTTATTTTTCAATATTTTTTGTTTTTTTTATTTTTTATACAAGATAAAAATTTATTTTATGATTTTTTCATTTAACATATTTTTTAACAAATAACTGATAAATTATTTAATTTTTAATTTTTTATTTAGAGTAAATAAAGAATAAAAATTGTGAACGTATTTTCAATATGATAGATAATTATATATTTAGTTTACCAAGAAATTATTTATAAAAAATAATTCGTATTTATTAAATTTATAGATTAATTTTATAAATATATTAAGGAATTAAATATTTAAAAATTTTTTATTTAAATTTTATTTTAGTTTTTTGTTTAAAAAAGTGAAACGCACCATGGATGCATATAATATTTTTTAGGATTTTACTCTTGGTTCCACACAATAAAAATTTTCCTTACTTTAATTTTTTTTTATTTTTACTGATAAAAATATTTAATTATTTAAGTAGAAGTTTTTTTTCGTGACTGATTAAAAAAAATAAACAACTTCTTGGGTAAAGTATTTTAAAATATTTTTAAAACAAGTAAAAAACATCCGGGTTCAAAAAAAAAATTAAAAAAAAATCATTTTAAAAGGTAATTATAAACGTTTGGAAGTTTCCCCTGAGGATAGTAGTAGAAAAATTCTATTAAAATTAAAAAATAAAAAACTCATTTATAAAATCAATTAAAAATTAATTTTTTTTTAAAAATAAAATTTAAAAAATCCTTTAAAGAAAAAAGTAAAAAAGATAGATATAAAAAAACATCCGGAAACCTCGTAGTTCAAAAGTTAAAATAAAATAAAATAAACACTCCTTTTTCATCATAATAAGTAACGCCAAGGATGGAAGAAGTTTCCCTCCTGAGAATGTAGTAAACTCTTAAGGAACTACGAAAAGTCTAATTGACAAAATCTTAAACGTGCAAATCTTGCAAGTTTTGAAAGTTTGTTACTCATTTAGTCATCACTGAGTCATATCTCTTTGGTAAAGGATTTTTCTAGAGTTCAAGGTTTTATTCAGGTACAAATGACTCAAACGTGCAATTTTATATTTTGTTATTCCTCAGTGTTTTCTTTTATATCTCAGTTTAGTTTTCTTTGCAAGCCAAGTGGCATTAAGGTAGCGCTTCGAGTTCCCACGACACAGGTCGGAGGTTCGGTCCCCGGACTGTGCAAGGTTGACTCAGCTTTTCATCTCTTCAGTGGGTAGATGAACTGAGGACCAAGCGTGCTTAGGAGCCGAACTCTGTTGGTTCCGCGTAAGATTGACCACCTAATCGGGACATATGCTTGGCACCTCAAGGCTCTTGGTCACGTAAACTGAGATTGGCATCGTAGGCTCTTCGTCCCTAGGGAAAGTTACACCAAGGAGTTAATTTTTTTTTGTAAAGAACTCCATAGTTAATTCTCGAAAGCTCAGCTCTGTGATAACTAAGTTCTCATATATAAGTTTTCATAAAGAGGCATTAAAAAATATGAAATATTTATTATTATTTTATTTAAATTTTTAATTAAATTTTATACATCGCGATATTAAACTTAGCTTGTAGCATCTAGTAAGTTAGTAGTTTGATATCCATGGAAGTTGTATATGGTAAGTTAGTGGCTTAAATTTGCAATTTAATGTAGAGATAGTTAGAAATATAGGTAGGCAGAGAGATGAATGCCTGGGAATTTTATGTTCGCTTATAATACAACAATGAGTGACGAAATCGTGTAAATAAGTTTTTACCTTTACCTTTTTATTATTATCTTTTTTTTAAATAACATAGTTTATCGAATTCTTCTTTTCTCTACAGAGTATAGAAATAAACTATCTGGGTGTGCAGGGGCTGTGGGGCTTATTTCGAAGAGTGGAGCGCCTGCTATATGTAGATAAGTGTGTGTGGCAGTGTGGTGTTCTTGTTATATCAATACATGTTTGATCTTCCTTTTTTCTGATAACAAATTACAGTAAATTTAGAAGTGTTAAGGCAATAAAATTAAATAAAAAAATAATAAAAGGCAAAATGTTTTTTGAAGTGGATACGGAAAAAAATTTACATATTTCTAGTAACTTATTTTCCTTATCTTTATTCGATGGACCTTTTTTCGTAATGTCTGACGAAAATTCACTTTTGACTATCAATAAGCGAAATCTGTGCCTAATTCATTACGTGAGTATTATTCCAAGCTAAAAATACTCTCACCGCTTCCCCTTCAGATGAAAATAAATTCAATTTCATCACCGTAATAAATCATTCATCAAAATTCACGGTCCTAGACCCTGAAGTTGGTGTGGCGAAAATACCCACTATTGTCTACCAGCGTTTGCTCAATGCTAGACAACTGTGTGGGTTCTTTTGAGGGAAAGTTGTACAACGCTTCATGCCCCTTCTCTCTCTTGCTTCTCATACGGCATTCATGTGGACTTCCGCGGTCCAGGAAAGACTTGCCATCAAAACAATGCGTCTCGGGGATGGCCTAAAACAATGGCGAGGTTACGGAGGGGAAGAAAAAGGCACAATTACTGCTGAAAACATTCAAACAACTTTTCTTTTCGGCACAATGCACGTTATTACGAGATCAGATAGAAGGGTGTGGATGTGGGGGGGAGGAGAGATTTTTTTTAAGTGTTCCTCACTTTCGCTTGCTGAGATTCTCAACTTTTCAACTGCTTTTTTTTCTTTTAATCATTTACGACTGTTTTATTTTTTGAATAGTGATAACGACAAGTTTAGATTCCTGATTCTGATTTTTTTTCGGAACAAAATGAAAAGAGGAAATGGTTTTTGTGCTTAAAGGTAAATGGGGAAACTACATTCAAAAATGCGGAAGTACGCTCGTTATGCTTTAAGTGAAAACAGGGATTGATGGGACATCTCGAATGACAGCTTAGTCTAAAAATTGTTCTTAATTTCTAATTCTTCATAAAATAGAGCTCTTATAGTTAAACACTTGCTGCTATGAATCGTTGATTTTAGTTGACAAAATATTATTTTACAACGCCAAAAGTGAAATAACTACTTTATTTGGAAGAAAAGTTTTCAATCTCACTCATTGCTGCTTCTCACTCATTCATTGTTTTGGATGTTTCATACACTTAATAATATGATTTCTATAAATTAGTATCCTTCTAGTAATGAGCTGTTTTATTGAAAAAAGTAAAGGGATGGATGGAACAGTACGGATAAGGAAGAGATGGGACATATCCCATTCCTCTTGACCCATACTATGCATTCATCCATACCCATAGGAAAATTTATGTTTCCTGAAATAACTGACTGATATATCATTGGTTTGGTTTAGTTTAGAGCGTATGGTTTACTTTTTTGTTACAAGAGGGCTAATGAGACCGGGACCTACTGCTTAAAACTGATATCGAACTGTTACGAATATCCACACTAGGATTCGAACACATGAACTCTGATACCAAAGATCAGTGACGTAACCATTCTTTAACAAAGCCTTATTTAACCATGGTGTCACTCTTTCAGACACCGTTCTTATCTGCGTCTAGCAATCTTAGATCTCCGTAAAGAGTCATAAACCATTCCTTATTTTTTATCAGACTTTTTTGATCCTCTCTTTTGATTACCATGAACATGTATGAGGCTTGATTCAATACATAAATTAATTGCTTACCACAAATTTTTCTTATACTTTTTTTTATATAATTGAATCGCTTCATTATACCATCGTTTATTTTGTACGGATGTCACTGGCCACAAAAATATTTTATGTTTTTTTTATCCCTAAACTCTCTACTCTCTAGTTTTTGTGCTATGAACTCACGAATCAAACCTTCTATCTCTTTGCTCTTTTATTTGTTTATTTTTCTCTCGTTGTCATTGTTGTGCTTACTGACAGAAGCCTTTGGATTGAAGGGCTCGTCCCATATGGTCCAGTTGCATCACCACCTTTGATGCCTTTGATACCATCGTTCAGTGACCTATCAGGGATAAAACAGGCATTATTGGAATGTTGCCCTACCGAAAAAGTTTGGTGGAACTAGGCGAGCACAGGGATATGTTTCGTTTTATGTGAACTTATTAAAGTATAATATTAAATAAAATTAATGTTTTCAATAATCAATAACGCTAATATACATAAAGGACACGCAGTCTTTGCCATTTTATTATTATATTTTTGAAAACTATGTATACATTTTAACTTTTAAAAACATGTTCCATCCCTTCCTCATGCAAGGGATAGATAACGGGAAACTTTGATTGCTATTGTAATTGGTGTTATAAACTTGCATTTTAATAATTACTGTAACGCACCCTCTTTTCTACCGGTGCGCTAGGTTTTAGCGTGTGATCTGCCCGCCTACTTTACTGGGGCAGATATGTTCCTGTCCTGTCGCTGGGATGCATATTACTTACAGTAATTTCTCAAAAACTTGGACGGACAAAACAACATTTATTTACAAAGAAAATAAAAACAAGATTAAAGAAAATGACATCATAATTGAGTCTCAAGCCAGTCCTCGCTAGATATTTTGAATTACCGAGCGTTCTTTCCTCACATCAGCGTACAGAGATGTTCCCCGGTTGGCGGCTCTCTCGACTCTCTCAATCTCTGTGAACTCCGCTGAACTCTTGCAGAATCCTCCCTTCTTCGGGGGGGGGTCTGGAAACTTGAGCCCCCACCGAAGAGAGCACCACCTCCTTCTCCGAGGCCCTGGAAAAACAAAACCACGACACCGAGAATCCTTATCGGCCCCCTTTTGCCGGTCCGTTTCTTACTTCCCCCAAGAAACGCCATGTGAAAGGGGTCAACTGGGGTGATTCTGCAGATGTCATTGCCGAGCACACAAAGTCGTGGGTGCACATTCCTTACAATTACCATCAAGTTTATATTTTTTGAACATGTTAAAATATTTCAGTTTGTTACTCTGAAATTCAATTCCTTAAAATGTTTATAGCGATTAGTGCATAATATTAAATTGTTTTATTATTTTTAGAATTTCATTTAGAAAATTTTCTGAGTAATTTTCTGAAACTCCATTGTGAAATTTTTCTTCTTTTATTTTTGGATTTTTGTGTCCCATGTGTTTGCACTCCATGCCGGGTCACGGATTCACGGAGTTGCCATCCGGCCTTGGTGTACGCTAATCCTTGACATCATCTGCAGTAAAGGACGTTTCTCATTTAATTAGTCAATAGTTTAAACTTCATCGACGTCAGACATCTATGTAATGGGATTTTCATTTTTTCCCTATGGTTTATTTTTTAAAAGTCAATGTCAGATACTAGCTTTCTTTTGGATTGTGTAGAATCTACACAATCTACACTGTAGATATAAGTGCTACTAGAAAGTCTAGAGGAAAGCCAAGACAAGGGGTAGAGCAGTAGGATGGTTTTAGTTAAGCTGTACGTAACATAATAAGCCGAACGCTGGCCGATTGGTTAGGGCGCTGATCGTCAGTACCGGAGTTCGTGGGTTCGAGTCCCACTATGGCATGGATGTTCGTAGCCGTTCGGAATCGGCTTTAAGCAGTAGGTCCCGGTCTCATTAGCCCTCGTGTGCAAAACAGTAGACCGTAGCGCTCCAAACCAAACCAAACGTAACATAATAAATAAATTTTCTTGGTAAGAGTTTTTTTATTTATAAGTTATTCATATTTCAATAAAACTTCTCTTACTTGACATGAATTTTTAGATTTAATATCCGCAGTTTTATACCCGCACTGCTTACCACTGTTGATTCTGTTAGAATGCCACTTCGAGTGACAAGTATTAACTTGCAGCTGGTTTTGTTGTTATGCCAGTGCATAACAGATAATTTGTTTTTATAACTTAAAGAACAGTAAGTGTAACTAATATTTGAATAAAGTTAGTTCGTGGGTTAGGCTATATAGTACCTGTAGTTCATACTGGAAATATCTCAGCTAAAGCAGAGATATACTTAGAGACTCTATTTTTGGACATCTAAAGCTCTAGTTATATAGCCATCATCAGACAATTTTGGCTGATATTAACTAGGACTGCCATTAACTTTTTGTTATTTGTGTTTAATACTTACTTTGTTGAATAATTAGTCAGTGGCCTACTGTGTAAATTCAAATCCAAATGACTGCAAATATTCAAGACACTAACGGGATTTGGTGCAACTAAAGGTGTTCAGATTGTTGACAAATTATCTACCAGTATTTTTACTTCTCTACCTAACTTGTATATTCCTAATAAAGTATTTTTGCAATTTATGAAATCTTATGTACCCTTCCTGTCTTAGAGCGCCGAACAATGGCCGATTTTACTGCTGGCCTTCGGTACCGGAGTTCGTGGGTTCGAATCCCACTGTGGCATAGATGTTTGTAGCCGTTCGGAAACGGCTTTAAGCTGTAGGTTCTGGTCTCATTAGCCCTCGTGTTTCAAAAAAGTAGACCGTAGCACTCCAAACCAAACCAAACCAAAACCTGCCTTAGAGCATGAGTTGATAGTATACCAAATTTACATGTCTTAAACTCTTTTTTTACTTTTTTAATTTAATTATTTTTGGTCGAAATATCTCATTATTTTATCATTATTTCTATTTGTAACTTTAATTTTGAATACCAGTGTACTATGATTACCACTCTTGAAACTTTCGATTATCTTAAACTGACATGTAAGCAAGGAATCTTTCTAAAAATAAACTGCATCCATAATTAAAACTAGTTGCTCTTCTTTTGTTAAATTTCAGTAACTATACACTTGCTACACTTTGCGCTGGCTTTATTTTAAATCAAGGGTTTCCAATTTGACAGGGGAAGAGAAGTGACAGCATGAGTCAGTGAAGGGCCTGTAGCAAATTAGCAAATTTATGGTAGTTTGGTGGGAGTTAAGGTTTCCTTTTTTGCTACACGAGGGCTAGTGTGACAGCGATCTAATGCTTTAAACCAATTCCAAAAGGTTACGAACTTGCGTACCAGCAGTGTCATTCGAACCCTCGACCACAACAAATTTAGAGATAACACTAAAGAAATCACTTTCTAAAGTAAATTAGGTTAAGTGTTCATCAAGAAAAAATAAATATTTAGACATTTTCTTGCTTCACAATTCTCCCTCCGTAACTTACTTTTTATATGCTTTAATTTGGTTTGGTTTGAAGCAAAACGGCTTATTTTTTTGCTACACGACTAATGAGACCAGGTCTCGTTACTCATTAATCCAGGACTAGTGAGATCTGGTCTCGTCTCATTAGATCTGGACTAATGAAACCAGGACTTTACTGATTAGTCCAGGACCAATGAGACTGGTCTCTTCTCATTAGTTCTGGACTAATGAGACCAGGACTTACTGCTTAAAATCTGATTCCCAGCTGGTACGAATATCTATGCCCTCAGGGGATTCTAACCAGCGAACACCATAAAGGAGAAGCACTACCATTCTGTAATAATCAGGTTTTTTTAAGTTTTAATAACGAAAAAAAAAAAAAACTTTACTGCTGCAGTTAGTAATCATTAAATACATGTAAGACTATATATGCATTTGGAACAACTGTAATAAGTTCAACTTTATAAAAAACTAAACTAAACTCCCCAGCGCTACAGTCTCTCTAAGGGGCCATGGCTTACGGTGCGAATCTCTGTTTTCGAGAGTAAACCCTGGAGTGCAAGCATTATCCTGGTTAGGTGGTCAACCTTACTCTATGGGGAACCTTGCCCCAGTGTTCAGTTCCCAACATTCTTGGCCTCAGTTTGCTTACCTCTGAAGAGATGAAAGGCTAAATCAACCTTGCCAGTCAGTGGAGCAAAACTTGGACCTTTGTCTTGGAAATGCAAAGCGCTAAACGCCATTGGGCTTAAATTTACTATTATAAATTAATAAAACTGCTCTTCAATGTTATCGTGCTTTTTTTACTATTAGCTGCCACGTTATTTTAAGAAGTTTAGTGAACTGCATTATTTCTCTGGCTAGATATTCTTCCAAATCTTCTTCATAAACTCTGATAATACAGCCCAGACATCTACTTTCTGTGTTATTTTTTTTAAATAAGAAGTTCAAATATATTTTTGTAACATATCAAGCTTAAAAAGAGCATATATTTCTATTTTCCTTGATATAAAAACGAAACAAAGGTTTAGTCATTTTAGTTTCTTAAAGAAGTTCTAAACCTTTGTGATGTAAAATACATTTGCGGGATCTCCTGACTATGAATGACTATGTATATATCCGTTGAATTTCTCGTGTGATGGCGAAAATTTTCAACACATTAAAGAGGTCTTTCTTACAGCCAACCTCGAGTAATATACATTGGTTGAAAATATTTCGCTGCAACACAAGAAATATGTACGTTCTTTATCAGTAAAAGAAATTACAAAATTACACGATCGTATTAACGTTTAATAACGACTTAAGAAATCGAACAAAAAAAATTTAAGCTTAATAATTCAAGCTTTTTATACATTAATTATTTTGATGTGTTATAGGGATAAGAACTATATTAACGTGTGATAAGGGCTTAATAATGAAGTGCAATAAGCATTAAGCAATCGAAACAGAAATTATTTTTTTTTAAGTTAACCCTTTAGCGGACAGTGGTTTCGCAGGGAAACCTCCTGTTAAACATTTTTTCTCTATTTTCCTTTGAGAATATGAATGGTGTTTTTCGGTTTTTTATGTTTTTGACATTTCAAAATTACAATAAATGATAGTACTACACTTAATTTATTTATTTCTCTTGAAAAATATGTATTTAAACTCGATGTACCTGGAAAGTTAGTAATTCAATTTTTTCACGTATGACCCCAATCAAAAATATCTATTCAAACAACCCTTATAAATTGTTAAGCTATTTATTTATTACACTTTTTAAGAACACTTATTTATTGTTCTTCCAATATAGTTAAAATCTTAAAAAGTATTATGTTCACTCTGTACAAGAGGGTGGGTTTGTCAGTTAACTCAATCCCTTTACTGTATTCT
This sequence comes from Pardosa pseudoannulata, assembly GCA_032207245.1. Taxonomy (NCBI): domain Eukaryota; kingdom Metazoa; phylum Arthropoda; class Arachnida; order Araneae; family Lycosidae; genus Pardosa; species Pardosa pseudoannulata. The sequence goes on along the minus strand of CM063508.1, from coordinate 127,567,609 downwards.
CTAATGCAAACCTAAGGATTGTAAAGAAAATTTTAATAATTTTGCATTTATAAGGTTCATGGTAATATTTATGAACTAATTTCATTAAATTCCAAATAGTTTATTTAGGTACCTTTAAGTTAAAGCAAAATAATTGAAGCTTTTAAAACAGTAATTATTTTGACGTGTTATTAGGACGTAAGAACTATACTAACGTGCAATAAGGGCTTAATAATAACGTGCAATAAGGACTTAAGAAATCAAAACAAAAAAATCATTTTAAGTTAAAGCAAAATAATTGAAGCTTTTAAAACACTTATTATTTTACAATTGCATAAAAAGTGAAATTAAATATGAAAAAGCTTTTATTCCAACCAAGTGAATTTTGGAAACAATTACTTAATAGGGATAATATATTTGAATTTGTTTTGAGAAATGGAAAGAAGAAAAAAATAACTAACAGACAGACTAAAATAATAATGTAATCTAATAATGGAAACGTAAAAAAAGGAATAATTTATCAGGAGTAATGGAGATGGTCACCTGCATTAACTAATGAACAGTTCACCACCAGTTTTCTTAACTTTAATCTCAGAAGATAAAGCAAAAATGAATCTGTAGGTGTAGTTTTTTTCCCAGTTATTTGGAAAGATTTCCTGAAATAAATCTCATTACAATGTTAATATACTTTGTAATTTTCATAATGTAATTTTCATATACCTTTGAACTTTTGTTATTATATAGTGTCACGTAGAGTCTTAATGTAGAACACAATAAAACACACAGGAAGGAGAGTTAGCTTATTTTATTAACTCAACTCAAAGAGTAAAGTACAACTGCAAATTTTGCACGACTCGAACTTCAAAACTCTCAGTGAATAAGAAATCTTTGGTTTTCATAGCAGTAGGGAAAGTTCCAGAAATCTGCCTGGGAAGGCGATGAAAGTTTTATTGTGCAAGGCAGAGAAATGGCGAATATTCCAGAATACTTTCCTGGCAAACTGAAGAAAGGTACAGAATCTCCAGCAACAGACCTTAGGGGGCCAGAGCCTGTCGTTAAAATCTTCGTTTACTTGACCAAGAGCCCTGGGGTGCAAAGAGTATGTTCCAGTTAGGTGGTCAATCTTACGCGGAACCCCAGTGTTTAGTTCCCAAGCACGCTTAGACCTCAGTTCATCAACCCACTGAAGGGATGAAAGGCTGAGTCAACATTACCCTGTCCGGGGATCAAACCTCGGACTTGTGTCATGGAAGCACGAAGCGCTACTCCAACGCCACTGGGCTTGGAACACGAAATAAAGTAGAACATAAATAAAGCTTTCGAACTCACAACCACTTGATTACAAGACTAGTATGATAACCATCCGGCTATGGAGACTCTAATGCTTCTTTTTAATGCGGCCATAGTATAGTAGCGTTTCTTACAAAATTATGTAATAAAATTATGGGTATATTAAGAGCATACGCAATAAAAGAGTATTTCCTTTATGTGCTCATATCTCGTCATGAACTCACTTTTTAAAAACTTAATTTGTACCATTATAATCCTCTTGAAAAATTACACAATTTCTGCAAGTTTTGTAAACTAATGATATAAATCTTGAATTATGAAGATGAAATGTTATAACAGAATTTACAATGCTTTAAAGAAGCGTTTATGTCTTCTTTAATATATGAATACATATAGCTCGTAATATATGAATATATATAGCATAATATAATAATTTAATATATGAATATATATGACTTATTATAAAGCAAAGATGAATCTGTAGGTGGAGTTTTTCCCAGTTATTTGGAGAGATTTTCTGAAATACGACTCATTATAATGCTAATGTACTTTGTAATTTTCATAATACACTTTTAATATATTCTTGAACCTCTTTTAATATATAGTATATTAGTATTGGATACAAAATTATGTAATAAAATTATGGGTGCATTTAAAGCATACACATTAAAAGAGTATTTCCTTTACATGCTCATATCTCGTCGTGAACTTACGTTTTAAAAACTCATAATTTGAACCATCATATTCCTTTTGAAAATTTACATATTTTCTGCAAGTTTCGTAAGCTGATGTATATCATCAGTTTACGAAACTTTGAGAATTATGAGATGAAATGTTGTAACAGAGTTTACAATGCTTTAAAGAAGCGTTTATGTCTTCTTTAATATATGAATACATATAGCTTGTAATATATGAATATATATGGCTTAATATAATAATTTAGTATATTAATATATATGTCTTATTATGAAGAAAAGGTGAATCTGTAGGTGGAGTTTTTCCCAGTTATTTGGAGAGATTTTTATGAAATACGACTCATTACAATGACAATATACTTTGTAATTTTCATAATGTAATTTTAATATATCCTTGAATCTTTTTTAATGAACAGTATACAATAGTATTGGTAATATTGGTTACAAAATTATGTAATAAAATTATTGGTGTATTTCCAGCATGCACTGTAAAAGAATATTTCCTTTACATGCTCATATCTCGTCGTGAATTCACCATTTAAAAACTCATAATTTGAACCATCATATTCTTCTTGAAAATTTACATAATTTCTGCAAGTTTCGTAAGCTGAAATATATCATCAGTTTACAAAACTTTGAGAATTATGAAATGAAATGTTGTAACAGAGTTTACAATGCTTTAAAGAAGCGTTTATGTCTTCTTTAATATATGAATACATATAGCTTGTAATATATGAATATATATGGCTTAATATATATAATAATTTGATATATGAATATATATGTCTTATTATAAAGCAAAGATGAATCTGTAGGTGGAGTTTTTCCCAGTTATTTGGAGAGATTTTTATGAAATACGACTCATTACAATGCTATTATACTTTGTAATTTTCATAATGTAATTTTAATATATCCTTGAACCTTTTTTGATATATAGTATAGAAGTACTAAATTATGTAATAAAATTATGGGTGTATTTCCAGAATGTACAGTACAAGAGTATTTCCTTTACATGCTCATATCTCGTCGCGAACTCACCTTTTAAAAACTCATAATTTGAACCATCATATTCCTTTTGAAAAATTACATAATTTCTGCAAGTGCCGTAAACTGATGATATAAACTTTGAGAATTATGAGATGAAATCTTGTAAGAGGATTTGCAATGTTTTAAGGAAACATTTATGTATTCTTTAATATAAAAATATACATAGCTTATAATATATGAATATATATGGCTTAATATAATAATTTAATATATGAATATATATGTCTTATTATAAAGAAAAGATGAATCTGTAGGTGGAGTTTTTCCCAGTTATTTGGAGATTTTTCTGAAATACGACTCATTACAATGCCAATATACTTTGTAAGTTTCATAATGTAATTTTAACACATCCGTGAACTTTTTTAATATATAGTATATTAGTATTAGATACAAAATTATGTAATAAAATTATGGCTGTATTTCCAGCCTGCAGAGTAAAAGGGTGTTTTCTTTACATACTCATATCTCGTCGTGTACTCACGTTTTAAAAACTCATAATTTGAACCATCATATTCCTTTTGAAAAACTACATAATTTCTGCAAGTTTCGTAAGCTGATGTATATCATCAGTTTACAAAACTTTGAGGATTATGAGATGAAATGGTGTAACAGGATTTGCAAGGTTTTAAAGAAACATTTATATCTTCTTTAATATATGCGTTGAGATTCCATGAATTTGTGTATACATTGTTAATAGTCAAATATTTTTTTCAGCAGAAATTACAAATTGTTTCCCACTATTTCCCACTCAAAGAAATCAGGAACATATATTTTTCTTTTATAATATATGGATTGTCTTCTAAATGCAAAAAGTCCTGAAACTTTGGTGGAAAGTATGGATTTAAGATATTCATTATGTGGCGAGTGTTATAGAATGAATCACCAAATGCTTGCAAAAGGATTTGCAGTCTTTTAAAGAAGCATTTATGTCTTCTTTAATATATGAAATGGGTTTCAAAAATTTGTGTAAAAATTATCAATAGTCAAAAAACTTTTCAGCAGATGTTACAAATTATTTCCCACTATTTATGATACAAGGTAATCAAGAATATTTTTTTTCTTTTACAATATATGGATTGTCCCCTAAACGCTAAAAAATCCTGAAACATTGGTGGAAAGTATGAATTTAAGAATTTTCCTTATATGGCGAATGTTATAGAATGAATCACCAAGTGCTTGCAAAAGGATTTGCAATCTTTTAAAGAAGCATTTATGTCTTCTTTAATATATAAGTTGCGTTTCCAAAAATTCGTGTAAACATTATCAATAGTCAAAAATATTTTCAGCAGATGTTACAAATTTTTTTCCACTATTTATGATATAAGGTAATCAAGAATTTTTTTTTTCACTATAAGGATTGTCCCCTAAACTGAAGAATAACCCGAAATTTTGATGGAAAATATGAAATTAATAATTTTCTTTATGGGGTCAATGCTATAGAATGAATCACCAAGTGCTTGTAACAGGATTTGCAAGGTTTTAAAGAAACATTTATATCTTCTTTAATATAAGAGCTGCGTTTCCAAAAACTCGTGTAAACATTCAATAGTCAAATAATTTTTCCGAAGAAGTTAGAAATTATTTCCCACTATTTGTGATACAAAGTAATCAAAAACATTTTTTTTTCTTTTACAATATATGGATTGTCCTTTAAACGCAAATAATCCAGAAGCTTTAGTGGAAAGTATGAATTTAAGAATGTTCATTATGCGGGCAATGTTATAGAATTAAACACCAAGTGCTTCTTTAAAAAATTAATAAAAGCTTAAATTCCAAAATTTTTATAATCTTTTGGTTCTTCAATGTAAAAGGTAAAATGAAGCTGTAAGTAAAAACAAAATCGTATTGTCTGATGACATGCAAGTTATTTTTCAAACGGGGTGTTAACTCAATCTTTATACGTATTTTAAAAACAAATTTGTACAGTAAAATACCAGTTAAACATTTAATATTATCTGTCATATATATATACAACTGTAAATTGATATTTACACAAAACAGTAAACAGTATAATTCCATATAGACAAGTTCAGATTAATAGTTAAAAATATTCCTACTCAGCTGTAGCATAAGTTAGAGTTTTATAGAATTTATAAATGTTTGTAATTGTAAAATGAATGTGATTATAATTGCAGTTATAGCTCTTTCTTTATTCTACATTTTTTTATATATGAAGTTTTATAATTGGATATTTTTACACACTGATTTTTCGTATGCCATAAAATATCTTTGAAACCAACAGATTTAATGAGGAACTGTAAAAAATAAAATTAAATTAAATTTAAAATTGTTTTGTTATACAAATTACAAAATTTAAAGGTTTTTTTTAATCATTTCCCCTTTTATTGTTGGATTGCGTAACTCTTTGAATTGCATATTCATCAAAAGAAACACACACCTTTCATGTGGTATTTGGTGCTGCCATCTAGTAATGAATATTAGAAGTTATTTCAAATACAAAACTTATTTCTAGTTTAATTCTTAAGAAAATTAATCTAAAGTAATTTGACTTCTAGCATTTTAATTTTGGAAAAGTCATTTAAAAATATTGTTTAAAGTTTAACGTCTTGTCCTTTAATATTTTTCTTTAAAATTACATTAATGTCTTTAACTGTAATTTTCGTAAAATAATTATTTCTAATTAAAAATTAAAATAAGGGTCACCAAAAGAATTACTTTTTAAACTTTTCTTACAGCATTTATATAAGATTCACAGGTTTGGAATAAAAGAAAAAGATATTGTTTTTAAGACCATAGGGAAATTTTTGCAATCACTATATAAGATTTCTAATACTTAAACTAATATATACTTAAACTAATATATTCTAATACTTAAACTAATTTCTAATATTAAAAAAAAAGTAAATAAATCTATTTACATAATCAAATCAAAGAAACTATATATTTAAAAAAAATTAAACCAAAAAGAAATAACGATTTTTTTAACTGCAGAATTATTAATTTGTTTTTCTTTATTGAATGGAACTTTATTTACAATGAGTTTACAAAAATGAGGCAACTTGTAATAATATTTGTACTAAAGATACAAAATATATTGTAAAATATACCTAAACTGTCCCCTAAAATTATTATCTTTTTTAAATTACTGGCACTGGCAGCAAATCATCTTGAAATTTTCTGCAAAATAATCGATTACTTTGTTTTATAAACTGTATAATTGTCTAATGCTTAGTAACAGGGTCATGAATTTGAATTAAAACTTAAGAAAAAAAAGCAAATGTTTATTGTAAATGCGTAACATTAAAGTTGTTGAATAATTCATACAATTTTTAAGAGTAAAATTAAGTATTTTATTTAAAAAAACATTTTTGAAATGTTTTATCTCCTTTCATCCACGTTAGTTTATTTAACAAATAAACAACTTTTTTGTATTTTTACTTTTATTGAAACATGAATTTATAAACTTGACAATGTATTAAGTTTAAAATTTAGAAATATACCATGAGTAGATTTCAATTGATTATGTAGATGTATTACATTTTACATCCGATTATTCTTATTCTGTATGAAACATTTAATTGTATATTATTTACATAAACTACTTCAATTTGATATTCATTTGATCACCAGATGGCAGCACCAATTTCGTACATATTTTGCAAGATTAAATCGACAGTATTTAGAATTAAAAAAATGAAACAAAAACATGTTAGAAAGCATATATTCAGTTATATTTTTTTATAGTCGTGGTTTAGATACAAAAGCAAAAATAATAGTAAAAATATGATTATAAATAAATAAACAAATAATTTTTAAGAAAACCTTTAAAATTAAACTACATTTTTCAGAAACTTCATAATAGATAATATTTATGTATACTATCTACATTTTTTTTACTGAATATTTATTTATCTACAGTGAAGTTTAGTTTAAATTTACTATATCAAATTAATCTATTACATTTTTCTACTCAGAATTTTTTTTTATTTTTTATTCCCAGATTTAATCTTTAATATGATGCCACATCATTCCCTGTAACTCAGTTATTCCCAAACTATAAATTGCATTATTAATTGTTGAGTTCATTTTTATTTCTCTGTAATTATAGCGTACAGGCCTGGCTTTAGGCTGTACCACACTTTGGGCGTATTAAAAAACATATACTGGTATAAAATGGTTACAGATAGTAAAAGTGTGATATTTGCTAACATTCATAACTAGCATATAGCCCGTCATATGACGGGAAAAGAAAAATTTTCAATTTTGCAGAATTGTAAAGTACCCTATGAGGCATTTAAAAAAATGGTTTGTTTTGTGGCTGAGAATTATCTGGTACACGCTCAATGATTTGTTTATCTTCATACTCCTCTAAAATCTCTTATACTGTGAATGCAGTTTAGAATCATGTTAAATTCATTTAGAAAAATAATTCAAAGTTTTCTTAGATACGTCAGAGTTATCCTTAAGTTCTCCCCAATTTTTTTGACACAGTAATTAATGGAAGTAAAGAAATGAAAATTTATCTACACCTGGGAGGTATACATAATTTGTTATTAAAATCGGTGATAAAATTATCATTGTTAAGAAAAATAATCGATGATTAAATTAAAAATGTACCTAATCTATTACTTAAGCCAAATATAACAGAAAGTTATTCACGTAATATCTAAGTTCAGTGATAAAATGTTTGAAAATAATGCAGACGATATTTAAATAATTCAACACATTGTGTGCGGGAACATTTCGCAGCGGAATTGTACCTGGAGCGGGCATTTTGCGCTTAAATTTAGTTATTGAGTTAAATCTCAATAGATCGAAAATTATTTAATTTTTTAACTAACATTTCGTATTTTATATTGAAATATATAAACAAATATATAAATAGAAATATATATAAATAACAACCATAA
>CM063508.1:127552227-127554727 GCA_032207245.1 Pardosa pseudoannulata | reverse complement strand
GTGTTGGTGTGCTTCCAGGAACATGATGCTGAATTCCAGTTAATGTTTTGACCGACTAACTCACTGGATCTCAATACGATAAAACACTTTTGGGATGTCATTTGGGAGCCCAGAGTTCAAAGACCACCCATTCGCATTATCTCAGATTTTCGTAACCGTTGCTTAAACATCTGGTACAATCTGTCTCCGGCCATCTACCAAGGAATTGTGGCATCCATGCCAAGGCGGGTTGAAGCTGTGTTGCGCGCCAAAGGTGGGCCAACTCGTTTTTGACCGGTGGTCATAATGTTTTGGCTCTTGAGAGTGTACACAAGGTATCTAAACATCATTTTGGCATAAGTCTAATGTTAAAAATGAGAAATACTTCATTAGGAAGTTTAGATTTTCTGTTAGTATAATTCCGTAACATTATTATAAATAATAAAGACAATGCATTATAAAGAAAAGCAGAAAGGCAAAATATATCTAACATTCTCAAATACTCTTGTAAATAAACCTCTGAAAATACGGAATATCTGCAGATAAAGTGGAAGATTTTATCATAAAATGGTTAAAATGCATCTTGTGTAACTCGAGGCATTATAGATGCAGCACGTTGAAAGGAAAAATATCACCATTTTATGCACCTAAAGATTTTTAATGATTGTTCTGATATCTTTGCAGGATCAGAAAAAAAAATCTGCTCGAGGGTAAAAAATGTCAAATTTTTCACGTTATCGAATCTTTAGTTAAGAAAGTTATAGCTGAAAATTTCTATTTTTCGTTCTTTTCTACAGGGTGTTGTATAACTCAAATTTTCTATTGAATTATATCAAATATCACTCAATGTTTTCACTCAATGTCGTCAATCAAATATCTGTCAATGTTTTGAAATTGTTGTAAGCTGATTAAATTAAAGAACATATAAGGTGTTAATATAAAATGTAAAATAATCCAGATTATTTATTATAAAGTGACATTACATACATGTATATACTGTCTACTAATAAGTATTTGGACACCTGTGCAAATGAAGATATCTGTGGCCCTGAGGTATGTCATGGCCTCCTACGGTATAAATCGTGTAGGAAACAGCATCGGCATTAGTCGCATGAAAGATGCCGTGCAGTTTGGGGCTCTCTGATTTCGAGAAAGGTATAATTATCGGGTATCACAAATGTGGCCGATCCTTAAGGGACATATCTAGCGATCTGAAGTACCCAAAATCGACAGTGGTCTATGTGATTAAGAAGTAGGAGGGGAGCCGTGAGCGGATGTGCCCCGAGTCGGCAGACCAACGAAACTGGGAGATAGAGACCGACGAGTGCTGTCAAGAGAAACCGCACCCAACCGTAGGCCTTCATCCGCGAGATGTTTCAACAGGCATCCGGGAGTATTGTTGAAATGAGTACCATCCGTAAGGAAGCACATCTGCTTGGTTTTCTTGGTCGTGCTGCAGCCCATAAAGCTTTGATCACAACGTCCAATCGCGCTACTCGGTTAATATGATGCAAAGCCTCGAAATTGGACCGTAGATCAGTGGAAACGAATTCTTTGGAGCGACGATTCAAGGTTCATCCTTTATCGTTCGGATGGCAGGGTCTGGTTCTAACGTCTGCCTGGTGAACGTCTCCTGCCAGAATGCATTGTGCCAACAATCAAGCTCGGCGGAGGAGGAATTGTGGTCTGGAGGTGTTTCTCCTGGTATGGACTGAGTCCCTTGCTCCCCATTCATGGTAAGCTCAACGCCGATGCCTATTGCAATATTTTGGATAACAATGTGCTTCCTACGTTGTGGCAGTTTTACGGGTTGTAACTCTGCTACTTTCAGGACGACAATGTCAGTTGTCATGTTTCTAGGTTAACCAAGGCTTGGTATGGTGCCAATGGAGTTCATCGAATGGACTTCATCGAATGCCCAGAACCCAGAACCCTATTAAGAACCTCTGGGACGAGTTGCATTAAGGGGTGCACTACCCGTCCCAAATCAGTGAAGGAACTTTTATGTCTACTCCAAGCCTAGTGGAAGACACTAGCTGTAATAAGAAGAATTGAGGAAAATATACCCCGGAGGGTTCACGCACTAATTGCCTCTCGCGGAGGCTCTACCAACTATTGATTTTGAATAAAGTTAGTTTTTCTTTTCTATCACATGTGTCCAAGTACTTATTGGTAGACAGTGTATATATATATATATATATATATATATATATATATATATATATATATATATATTTATATAATATATATTTATATATTTACTGATATATATATATATATATATATATATATATATATATATATATATATCTCAAGAAAATGATTGTTGTAGTAATACATAACCAACTGGAATTCAAACACTTTATTTAAAATATTCACATACACTTTAAATAGGGTTTCATTTATTTACAAACAGGTTTGAGGCTGAACACAGAAACAGGTCAGTCCATACAAAATATTCGGTCTTTGAGCAGATCTCTTAAAACTATATATGTAGCACATGCTGTTAACGAAATATCTG
>CM063508.1:127522227-127529727 GCA_032207245.1 Pardosa pseudoannulata | reverse complement strand
TGATAAATTTCTTTTCTTATTTAAGTCCTATGGTAAATAACATCATATGTTTTTATTAATCCCTTCCGGTATGATTTAATAATGAAAAACTGTGCATGAAATAACCATTTAATTTTTATTTAAAAAACTTGTTTCATTTTACAATTCTTACATATTCTTAATTAAAATCCACTTTTTACATAGTGTTAAATAATATCAGAAACAGTAAAATTAAGAAAATATCAAAGCAAAACATTAATAAGGTATACAGATAATAGTCTTCAAGCTAGTGGTACTTTTCAAAACAAAGTGCAAAGGAATTCTTAATTGTTTACACCGCCAAGTAGTCTCACTTTTAATTTGATTCTTGTAACACACACGGCATTTCTTAGTAGGTTTTCTTTTATTCTGACTCATTAATTTGGCAATGACTTGTACCAAGAAATTCTAAGTAAACAATATGCAATAGTGACTTGTGATTTTCACAAGTGATAAAAGTGTTGCCAAATTCAGTGCACTAGAAAGTTTAAACTAAATTAATTATCATATTTAACAGTAACTTTAATCGCATGACGAGTATAGCTCGTCATTGTGCGGTATGGAATGAAAAACTAATGATGAGCTAGACTCGTCATTTTACCGGCAGGGGTTAATACCTGCTTTCTTATCTTGAAATCCTTACAAACAATTTCAAATTTGCATTTTACTTACCAGATAGAGTAAATTCCTTTCCACTAACTATTATTCTGCCGTAGAAATTGGCTTCGCAGTTGACTGACAGCTTTCCGTTTTGGAATAAGCTCTCTTTGACATGTAACCGAAGAGATTTGGATGAGACTTGGAGATTGTCAGTGTCCAAGGTTACCCCGTGGTCAAATGTTTCCGCTTCAGTGACCTTAAATAGAAAGCAAATTAGAATTTTTTAATTTTGATAAATATCAGCGTAAAAAAAGGCTGAATATCTTAGTGAAGACGCCGTGTGGTGACCGGAGTAGAATAGTCCCAACGTAGCCTATGTGTGTCGTAAAAGGCGACTAAAATTGTCTGGCCCTCCAGGTTGGGGGTTGGACGTGGGGCTAACAACCCCACTTCGAAAAAACCAGCCTGTTCCGAAATCCAAAGAAGTAAATACCGGTCTGCCTTTACGGAATTCGACCAGGAAACGATCAAAGGATATGAAACTTGGATACTGGAATATACGTACTCTCTATCAGAGTAAAAATCTGCAAAGATTTTGCCATCTTAAAGGTAAAGAACTGGAGATCAATTGCTGGGAGAAGGGCAGATTGGGAAAACCTTCTAAGGAAGGCGCAGGCCCACAAAGGACTGTCGTGCCAATGCTGATGATGATCTTAGTGAAGAAGAGAGGAATTTAGTAAGTTAATCCAATATTTGATAGAATTTTAAATTGTTATTTTCATGTTGAATAAATCTATATTACTTTACACTTTCCAACATTTCAACTAAAAGGTAAAAATAAAGTTGAATCCCATCATGCACCGTTTTCTTTTTTTATTATGTTGTATTATTTTTATATGTACCTAAAGTAATTTTTAATGTATCGTGTTATAGTATAGTTAAGGTCAAATAAATGTAATTAGATTGTAACAGACGCGTTTATACTTTTCTTTCAACACCTACCCTACTCTTAATAGTTTCCATGCTACAGACGCATCAAAGCAAATAATAGCTTTTAAATTTCAACCTATGATTACTACAAAAACTATTTAATTCTTTCGAGGAATATGACTCACGTTCAGTTCACGAGGCTGGCAGAAGCCTGGCAATTTTATATAATCTTAATTTTCATTTCCTTATCATATATTGTCTGGAGGCATAAATTATTTAATATACTTCCAAGATATGTTACATTAATAATTGCAGCAACACTATTTTAATAAAGGGGTTTTATAACATCTACATTATATAATCTAATAAATTAAAGATGCTTCAGAATCTCATTATGAAAATCAACTAAGTTAAAAAAATGTAACTCACAAAAGAAAGATATGAATCTTTATTTCTAAAAGAGTAGTTACCTGGGTAATATATTAATTTAAAAAAAATGGAATTAAATGTAGGAGATTAGTTTTTCTTAAAGTTTTTATCAAGAATTTAAAAATTATTTCCACGATATTTGATTTTATATTAGAAACATACTCCTTCAGCCAATAATTTTTATAACTGTGAACAAATAATTCCATATTTTCATTAATCTGATCTAAATAAACATTCACTTTTAAAATTGAAACTAAATGCGATTTAATAATTAGTATTGATTTTATTGATTGGTTCAAAATTAGAGTAATTTTCTCCGAATGCAATGAGACGTCACATACATTACTAAAATATTTGATACAAGTGGCTGTAAAATTAACTCGTATAGATAGCTCAGTCATCAAAGGCAGCTATCTCGTGACTGGAAGGTTGCGGATTCGGGGATCGATCCGGCCTAAGATACACCGTGTTCGCTAAAGGTGAATGGAGCACTTAAAATATGTTCGTGGCTACAAAGTCTTTAAAGTCCTCAAACATTACCTCCGGGAGTGCAGACCAAACCTGTTGGTTTTCTGCTTGGCCCCTGCTTCTAAATTTCGGGGACCAAGCAAGGGTAATGATTCTCGCGACCGTAGCATACCTCAGCTACACGGGCTCCTCGGGTAGTGCTAAATGAGTGACGAATTCACAGCCTTGTTAAGGCGTTAGGATAATGTCTATATCGCCTGCTGAATTGAAAAAAATGACAGTTTGCTCCAAGTTTATTTCTGCAGCCAACAAAAAATATGTAGAACGAAAGATTTGAAGGAGAGACATGGAATATATCCTGAGTGCTATTTCACATAATTCACAGGTTGAAATACAACTTACATATGATATTTCAAAGACACACTAAAGTTGGTCTAACTGCAAAAGAAATGAATAATTTGCTTCATGTTGTGTGAAACCTATTTTAATAGAGCATAATAACATAGTGAAACCCCACTGAAGCTGACAGAATCATAGAATGAACCTTTATAAACAAATTTCAGCTTTTTTTATGTCCTAAAAAATAATCTAGAAATTTTTTTGTAAAGTTTCCGGTTACAGTTTAGAAGTCCAAAATCTGAATAACTAGAAAAGTATGCTCATTCAGAAATGAATTTCCTAGAAGAATGACTTCGCAATATAGTGCACAGCATGACTCGACGTTTTCAACCTTGTATGCCGGTAAAATCTCCTTCCATACTATATTATCATATGTAATCAATTATATTTTTAGTTTATAATTTCTGTTGTAATTGGTATTATCTGCCTATTATTTTTCTGTACATCAGCACTAACTAACTTTGCTTTGTATTGTAGAGCAAAATGTTTATTTCTATCTCTTTTGTAATGTCCAATATAAAGTTGTAAATCCTAATGTAGATTATGACATATTATTTATAATTTAATTATTATTTTTAAAGTTTATGCTAGTATAGTATAAATATAAGCATTGTGAAATGAAAATTTGCTATCATCCTTTCATGTAGGCATTGAACTTTTTAACATACACTTAGCTGAAAGTTTTATAGAAAGAACAAAAATTTTATTAAACTGTCGTAACCCTTTATAATTCTAAAACTAGAAAAATAATGCTATTTGTTGGCGATAGTATTCGAATAAAATTTTATTATGAAAAACTTTTGTTGACCGTCAGACTTTGTTTTATAAGAAAATATGTATTTGAACTCCTGTAAGTAAAAACTTTATAAAAACACAAATACATTGTTTTCTATTAAAATTATGTAAAACAAATACATAAAAACGTTTTCTAAAATTTGAAGTAAAGGCGCACGGTGAAAGAAAATCAAAAGCTTCTTTCGTTTCTAACGTTAGTTATATTTGGTTAAAATTAATTTAAAAACCTGCCTAAATTTTTATATTGGATGTTTAGCATAAAAACGGATGTGTTTGAATGTCGAAATTATAAATATGTTTTTTCATTTTGAAGGCATTTCCATAAGAAAATATTCAATTTTGCATCCAACGTATTAGCATATTTCCTTCGGAAATATACTGTACGCTGTTGAATATTAGATGAAATTCAAAATAAAGAATGACACTGCAGCATTTTCTTTAAAATTCCAAAACTGCAGAACGTCACGAGATTGAATACCGCTACAAATGAAATTTTGTTTAAGATAGAAAACCTGACATGGTTTTTCTATTATGATAAACCATGACATAGAAAGTATAGTTTTGGATTTAAGGTAAAATTTTCCTTTAAATGTATAAATTCTTTGAGTTATTATTAAATTTAAAATGTCAATTACCCACTTGATTCAAATCAAACATTCAGATCTTAGTACAAAAGTGATATATTTTTTAGGAAGATCAAATCTTGTCGTACTGTTGTAATTCTGAATGTTAGCAGCTTTAGTGACGAATTGTATAACTGAAATAGTAAAATTTGTCTTGTCTTTCATTTATGCCATCTTATTCAAAATCGTGCTTATATTATTTAAAACTAGCATACAGCCTGTCATATGACTGAATCAGTAAAAGTTTTATTTTCCAGAATTGTAAAGTACACTATGAGGTAGGTAAAAAAAAGGTTTGGTTTTTTAACTGAGAATCATCTTGCAACAAAAAGTAATCGATGATTAAATTTGAAATTATCATATATGTACCTGATCTATTATTTAATCCAAATATAAAATTGGCAATTATTTATGTAATACCTAAGTTCAGTAATAAAACGTATGAACATAATGCAGACGATATTTAAATAATATAAAATAAGAAATGATTCAATGAGATGGTTTAAAGAATGACGTCATAATGCTAGAAAAAAATGTTATTTTTACTTATTTATTATGTGATAAATTGATAAATTTAATCGCCTGCTCTTAACTTTGGCTTGAAATAATGACATTAAACGCTCGAAAAGGGGTGGATCTAGAACATTTTAAAGACTACAGAATTTTTCGCTGTGATATGCAGCATATTTATACTAATTTATTTTAGAATTGGATCTATAGTTTAGGAGACGATAAACTTTACTCGCTTTGAATTTTGCTAAGCCTACAAGATCAAAAATCCAATATGGTTGTCTCTATCCATTCCAGGTCCAACCGCTTCAGAAATTCGAGGACAGATAACTTAGGCTATTATTATATAGGGAATATTTTATACTGAATATGGCTTGAAATTATGAAATCTACCTGTATCTTCATAAATTCAAATGGAGATATTTTAATAATTTCATTTGTAATTTTAACATTGATTAAAAAAACAACAAGAACTATTACCTTTCCAGTTTGGTAAGGGTTGAAGATTAAATAGCTACTTTAGACAATCGTCCCTCGAAATGTCGTTTGATACGAACATGCCTCGTCAAGTCAAGCTTTGCATGAACATAGAGTTAAATATAACATTCACATATGTTTGTTTATTACAATGTGCTTAATTTGATTGATAGTGAGAGGCTGCAGTCTATTTTAACACATTGATGACCGGCAATTTTATTGAAAATTTATCTCATGTTACCGGCTATTATTTCGTAATAATAGCCGATGTGTAATATGTGAAAGTAACGGACAATCACTCGGGCAAACAGATAAATCATCCACGTATAATTCATTGAAAGATTCCGTCAGCATTTTTTTAAATTCTTCATTAAATATTTTTTACAGCAAAAGATTTGGCGGGTCTTATAAGCGAGAGACACAGCTTGTGTTATACAGACCAGCAATTGCACTGTATGGTCACCAGAGATTTGGCAGGTCTTATAAGCGAGAGACACAGCTTGTGTTATACAGACCAGCAATTGCACTGTATGGTCACCAACAGAGATTTGGCGGGTCTTATAAGCGAGAGACACAGCTTGTGTTATACAGACCAGCAATTGCACTGTATGGTCACCAACAGAGATTTGGCGGGTCTTATAAGCGAGAGACACAGCTTGTGTTATACAGACCAGCAATTGCACTGTATGGTCACCAACAGAGATTTGGCGGGTCTTATAAGCGAGAGACACAGCTTGGGTTATACAGACCAGCAATTGCACTGTATGGTCACCAACAGAGATTTGGCGGGTCTTATAAGCGAGAGACACAGCTTGGGTTATACAGACCAGCAATTGCACTGTATGGTCACCAACAGAGATTTGGCGGGTCTTATAAGCGAGAGACACAGCTTGTGTTATACAGACCAGCAATTGCACTGTATGGTCACCAACAGAGATTTGGCGGGTCTTATAAGCGAGAGACACAGCTTGCGTTATACAGACCAGCAATTGCACTGTATGGTCACCAACAGAGATTTGGCGGGTCTTATAAGCGAGAGACACAGCTTGTGTTATACAGACCAGCAATTGCACTGCATGGTCACCAACAGAGAAAACAACAGCGATGCGAAAATAAAAAACCGCATCACGAGTCTACTCGTAGCCGATCAGCAACTTTCGGCCATAAAAACACGAGTTAACTCGCGACCGGTCAACAATGTGTTAACTTTAGTGCGGACAATAGCAGAGATCTTAACCTTAACTCTAATTCCGAATGGTTGTGAACACCCATGTCAGCGTTCTGATTCGAAATCTTGATATTTTCTTTACAGCAGGTAGCAACTGGAGTCGGAATATGTATAAAAGAAAATTTAAATAGTTAGAAGAGTATTCTGGGTAATTAGTAAGGGTAACTATTAAAATACATTTAGTATTAGATACGCTTTTCCAATAATGTTAACTATTTATTGATAAATTTAGGAATGATTATCATTCGTATTGGATTTATAATAGAAAAATAGTAATCAAATCAAAGAAAAATGTATTATTGTAAATGCTTGAGACGATTACAAATTAAGACAAAATATTATCAATAAGAGTTGATAAGAAAAATATTGCACGAACCTTTTCTGATCGATATATATTTATTGATAAGAAAAGGTTATTATTATCAATATAACTTAAGAATATAAATTAATAATAATATAAATTTATATAAATTAATATCAATATAAATTAAAAATTATCCATATAAGGAAAGCAAAGGGATTTCGGTAACTTTAGTGTGGACAATAGAAAAGATCTTAACACTAATTCCGAATGGCTGTGAACATCCATGTCAGAGCTCTGACTCGAAACCTTGGGATTTACTTTACAGCAGACAGCAACTGGGGTTAGAATATATATAAAAGAAAATTTAAATAGTTAGAAGACTATACTGTGGTACTTAGTAAGGGTATCTGATAAAATACATTTAGTGTTAGATACGATTTCCAATAATGTTAATTATTTATTGATAAATTTAGGAATGATTAGCATTCGTACTGGATTTATAATAGAAAAATAGTAATCAAATAAAAGAAAAAAATATTATTATAAAACATAATAAATTTAAATGCTTGAGAAGATTATGAATTAAGAAAAATATTATCAATAAGAAATGATAAGAAAAAAAATTCCACGATCCTTTTCTAATCAATATACATTTATTGATAAGAAAAGGTTATTAATATGAAAATATGGATTAAATATAATTAATATATTTCATTAAT
>CM063508.1:127502227-127517227 GCA_032207245.1 Pardosa pseudoannulata | reverse complement strand
GAGTAGGAATACGTAAAACAGAAGCTGTGGTTTCTTATATGTAGACGTCTTTGTTGTGGTTTACTACCTCTGTTGAATTTAAGGATGTAATTTTAAATCTTTATAAGTTTAACTGTCTGGCCCAGTCTGTTAAAATTGAGTTACTAAATATGAAATTCTAAATAATGTACTTAAGCTATTATAAAGATTATTGTTTACTTCCAGGAATTATGCCTGACTGCATTAAATGACAGAAAAGAAAAAGCATGTCATTATATATACATGTGTGTGTATGCGCGAATGTACGTGTATGTGTGTGTAAGAATTCAGTTCTATATGATGCTATACACCAAGAATATTTTAAGGGAGAATATCCCATATTTACTTGGACTAAAGTAAGTCACAGAAGGATAAAATTAAGTAGTCGTAGATTTGATAAATTTAAACAACCGTATGGTCTGTTACAATTTTTTACTTATTAAAGGATTACAAACAATACAAAAATCCAGACACATCCAGACTTGATTTAGTACTCTTTGCTACTTGTAGTGTGATGTGTATAAACTACGTTTTAACATAACGATGTGTGAGGATTATAAATATTTATTTCCTTAACCCTTTAAAGGACAGTGGTTTCGCAGCGAAATTATCTGTTAGAAATATTTTTCCTCTTCTGTTTAAAGAGATATGATTGACTTTTTAGATTTTCTACGTTTTTAACACTTATCAAACTATCTATAGATGTTATCTATAGATGTTAGTTGACAACTATCTATAGATGTTAGAAAATTACATAATTTATTTTTCACTTTCAAATATACACTTTTTCGTGTTTTATAATCCCAAATAAAAGTACTTACATGAAACAACACTTATAAAGGGTTTATATATTTATTTATTGCATAATATTAGTGATAATTATTCATTATTTTTCCAATATAATTTAAATTTTATGGAAATATTATTTTTAAGCCCTACAGGGGAAGGGTTTGACAGTTAAACTGTTGCTCACATCTACAACTCCTGATATACTTGTTTTCATTAATTTTCACATTTATAAGGTTCATAGGTAATATTATAAACGATTCTCATTAATTGTCCAAGAATTTCTAATTATGAACTTTAAAGGGTTAAATCAGAAGGTTTTTAAAAGTTAAAATTCAATGTAATCGGTATTTCAATATGAAATAAACGATTAATAAACATGTTAAACTAAAATATCAGTAAGATAGACTTGAAGTTAAATCTAACATGCATGCCGAATTTTGTATGGAGTTAGTTGCAGCGAAAGGACACTTGCCGTAGGAAAGAAAGACTTAATTTCTTTAGCGGAAGCTGCAACGCATATTTACTACTTAATTTTTCGTAGCTAATCTGCATTTTTTCGCTTCTTGTGTCGTCTGCGGCTCCAAAGGTAAATCTACAAATATATAATTTCAAATTATTTTAAGTATGTTAATTTTAATTAACAGATATGGCGTTTTATATGTCTTATACAGTGATACCTAATTTATTGTCCCCGTAATATTCGTTTTTCCGGGTTGATCATTCGGTCCCGAATTTATCCTTGTAAAACCAATGTTACTTTTTACCTCATCTATCGAGCGAAAATTTTTGTCCCTTCATTTTGTTTTCCAGGAAGTATCTTTATTGTGGAATTTAAGTGAACTAGGGAAACGAATTTTTTTGTGTTAAGAATGTTTCATATTCATGTGCTCAACAAAATACTTTTGGCTTATCAGGGAAATTTATTGACCACCGGAGGGTTGATAACATAAAAACTAATGTGGTTTCAATAGTAGAAGATTTGTGCACAGATCAGAAGCAAGATCATGAGGAAGAAGATTAGAAAGAAGAAAATAATCTTGAATCTGTAACGAATTGTCCTAATATGCAATTATAAAAATTAATATGAGTTAAAGACAGTAATTAATGTACGCACATGTGTAAGCACAGATCGAAATGTAGAACTTTCACTTTGCTATTAGGGGATCTACTTGTGAAAAATATAAATTACATAATAATTTTTAATTATTCAATGTATTCATCATCACACATTTTATCGAATTTATACACCCCTTTTCCGAATCTATCTTTTCCCCTCATTCCCCGTTTTTCATTTTCATCTCCTTATAAAAAGGAATCAAGGTTCCACTGAATCATTTTCTTCATGTGAGTTTTTTATTTAAACTCTCATGCTCAGAACTATTTTAGAAAAATTGAAGAAAATTTTTGCTCTAAGTTCTGTAGTTAAAATATTAAGCTATAAATTTTTCTAAAGCTATATATGTTCGCTGAAAGTAATATACTGTTACGAATTTGTTTGGTGAACTTTGAGTTTAGCATGGGACTCTATGGATATCTCGCCAAATTTTGTCGCCAAGTTCATCACCAAGTGTCGCCAAATGTTGCCAAGTTGGGCGTCACGTAACAACTTCCGGTTCCGGTTTCTCCAATATTCAAGCCGTTTCTTCGGGCCTATATAAGGCAGGTTGAGTCCCATGCAGAGAGAGTCGTTAAGTGGATCTCTCGGTGTAAGAAGTACGCATGGTGTGTTGTGTTTCACCGGTGCTTGTTGTTTGATGCGGAAAGAGGTACGTGAGCCCGTGGCATTGTGCTCAAGTTGTTCTTCGATGACATTGTATTTTTAAAGTGATTGCTAATAAAGGATTGTCTTCGTGCTGTAGTCTTGCTTAAAGTCCATTCAATCCCCAAACCCAGCTTTTGAAGTTCGTAACAATACGATACTTTTGTTAATATACTTGTTACCAATAAAGAAGTGCATTTATACTAACTGATGATATCCATTTCTTTCACTGCTTGCACGCAGCTGTACGTAGGGGCATCTGTAGAAACTTGACACTTGTAAGCACCAGCCGAGTCCAAAGCCAAATTACGAAGAAATACGGCGTTGCTGCCGGATTGGGACAGCTAAAATAAATAATGAAAACGTTTCCAATAGTTAAAGTACATAAGATACTAGTTTACACATTTATAAATAAATTTACAGAAGTAAAATCTTTTTCCTACTGTTTCAAACGCGTTCCTCGAAGTACAATGTCCAACTTGTTACCGGTGAGGGAAACAGCTGATGCCCCACTTTTATTCTCGGGCAGGTGGGACCTCGGTAACAATGGAGTGGAGCCTTAAAGTCTGAGGTTGTGACACTATAATATAATAGTGATCACGCCCCTGGTGTCTGGCTGATAAAAATTAATATCGAGGCATATCGATAGCCCTTCTAACCTCCCCATCCTATGAAGGCCCAGGAAAATGCGTGAGATCATGCTGTACCGACGTCACATCAAAGGAATTTAAAAATGTGTTCTTCGTGGGTTTTGTTTTCGGAAATGACCGCCACTTCCAGAGCGCCGTGTCGACCCCTCTAAAGAGTGTTTGAAAGGAACGATCAGCAGGTTTCAACTCAACTAGCATGGCCTAACTGAAGACTGAGTTTAAAGAAGTTACAGACAAAAAGATATAAAAACATCAAAGTTTATTTTTCCTATCTATAAAACAACGTAAATAAAACAGTTAAACGAAACATTGAAAACAGTTCGCAGATAATACTAAACTAAAGCAGCAAATTCAACATTCTAGGAATGTGGCATTATGGAATTTACCTTATGGGAAAAATTATATTGGAGCAAAAACACGACGAGCAACAGGTATCACCAGGCAGTAACAAAAGCAAAAACAACAGGCAAAATGGGAAAGTAAAGTGCCCCCTTTTATACTTCTTGATTTCGTAAACTTTAAAATTTACATACTGACGAAAAAAACCACGGAGCATACAAAAAAAAAACGAGATCAAGTAACTAAGATTAAATTATAATTAAACATTTAATTACAAGGAATGGGATCCGTGTATTTGGTAACAATGAGAGGTAAGCCTTGGTGAGTCGCGGAACGACTTTATTTTCTTTTTTTGTGGACTTGGTCTGTGAGCCAAGTCTTGATTATAGATTAGAATCTACGGAGAGAAGGTTTCTCTACCTTTGAAGCCAAGGTGCCTGATCAGCGATCGGCTTCATCTCGTTCGAGAAGCATAGAAACCAGTCTATACTACTTATTTCCTTATTGAGGACTCAAGAAGCAGCGAAAGCAGTCTACATCAGTTTTCCACATCAGAGGATTTCCTTCCGGTGGACCTTTGAACATAAATTTTGTATATACCCATTTATCCAAGATCCCTCAATAAACGGAATTTAATGTACTAGTTGTGTGAGTAGTCTCCCTAATAACTTGTGCACGTCGGTCTAGGTAATCCCTAGTTAACACTTTACACTACTATATCATATACAAAAAGTTCATTTAAATGTTATTTAAGTTCCAGTGACGGATCATGGGACCTGAAAGAGGCACGTGAAATACGTCTTAAGTGATTAAGTTTCTATGCTTTAACTTTTGGGTAAAAATACACATCCATTAAAAGAGTTAAATTTTTTTAAAATAAAAATGGTAATTCTTGAAAATTTACTTTGCAGAGGCTGTTAAAAAGAAAAAAATATATTTCTCAAAGTGAAATTACGTTGATATGTACAAAAGAAAATTATTTTTGTTACAGGCCAAAATTAAATAAATATTTCAAGTCTTACAAAATTACTTAGAATCTGGGATACTACTTAGAAAATTAATAATTTTTAGATTATATGAGAGAAATATTTTGAAGGGGATTTCTACTGTAGCTAAAAGCAAATACGTTTTCACTCACTTAAGCTGGGAATTTTCGGCATCCTACGAATTTGTTGCACTGGAAAAATTGTTACTGCAATTCTGTTGTTAATATTTTCTAACGTAAGAGTGAATAAAAATATACTTGTAGCTTAGGAACGGAATATTTTAATAAAGTCTGTTTCAATTCGTGACTGAATAAAGTATAAGTACTATCATATTACGGTATATGCCACAAGCAACTTTAGTGTCAAAATGACGTCATAAGCCGCCAGTGATAGGAATTTGTTACCATAAATTCCCCTCTCTGGTGACTTCTTTAATTTAACGTGGAAGTCACTTGTAACATGTCTCAATCTCAATACCATTACAAACTATGCCTACATTATAGAAAGTTTAACCCTTAGCACTTCGTTGGCTCAGCTACGGGGTCATCCAGCATTTGTTCTGCAGCTCCGTAGGTTCCGTGCGGAGCCGAATGTTTTTAGCATGATTACGCTTAAGATACTGCGGAATCATCGGATTTGGCATTTGTTATCTGTAGTTAAAACGTGTTCAGTCTCAGTACAGTTACGATTAAACCATTGTTTGACCTTATTTATGGTTAGCAGCATTTAGAAAAATAATTATTATGACAATTCATAGTTGAGTGGTAGTGAAGAATTAAAAGCTATTGCAAAAGATAAATGTTGATTATAATTCTGATACTTTAAGTAGCGATTCCGAAATTATACTACCCAAGTAAACCCAGAATGCAAATTGGAGGTTGTTTCCAAAGATATAACACTATGGTTAAGTTTAAAATTTATCTTTCAAATTTGCAAGAAGAAATAGCATATTATAAAACAAACAAAATTAAAAACATTCAAAAGTTCGTGTGATTCTTCACTTAAAATAAGACTCCATTTTACAAGTTCCACTTCGAAAATGTGTCGGAGTTGTTGATAGGCAGTGGTACAAAGTTCAGTGTGTGGAGAGCTAAGGGTTAATAGTTCTGTGTTAAGCCATTTTAAATCTATTACTTACATCAATGTCGATGCCTGGCTGCGGGAAATAGACGGACTGGTTGTGGTCCTTGGGTTCGTAGCGATAGAACTCGAGGTCGTCTTTGTACCACTTAACGACATAAAGTTCTTCGCTCCCAAGATCGTAGCTACACACCAGTAGGACGGACTCGCCTAGAACAGCTTCGGCAGGAACTCGCAACTCTGTAACTCTAACACTTTTGCAGATAACGGAACCTAGAACAAAAGTCTTGGATGAATAATCATTGGATTTACAGTCATGCCATTTAAAGGGGGAGGGGGTTGTAGATATATATGCTGAAAAGTAAGATACTCAATTTTTGAAAAACATTGAAGGAATATTCTTTTGTAAAAAAACAAATTTTTATCCATATATCTGTTGTTATATCTGACAAAGTCGTTTTACTTCTTGATATTTTCTGTATGCTGAATGTAAGGGTTCTTTTAACTTTTTCATTACTGTTTTGATTGTCAACCACTCGAATGAATGCAAGATTTGCTTTGTGACGTTTCCTGCTTGGGAATGTAGATTGTCTTAAAACAAATACACTCGTTTTGATACCGCACCCAGCTTTTGCTCTGCACAGTTTTCCGTAGTTCGCGAAAACTCCGATGATGCTTTTGAATGTGCAGTTGGAAACATTAGAATCAAGGTAATCATTTTAATTCAGCTGCTTTGACAAGGTTTTTACTGTGGTACTTTGTGTTGTATTTTGACAGGGCTTAACTTACTATGAGAAGAGAGAACAGAATCAACTCGAAAGATCTGCATCTTGAACTCATGGTTTCGGATATGCTGGAAAAATTACGATTTGGGTGCCAGAGTTTCAGTTTTCTTAATTCTGTGTGTCGTAATAGGACTAAATATGCCTCTTTACAACATTTCAGTAGATTAACGTATGCTCGTTGGTATAGAATTTGTTTCAGTTGTGGCTTAAACAGGCTACAGGAAAATAAAAAAAAACTCTAAAATACATCCATTATCACATATAAAACTTTATTAACAAACCATTCGTTTATATAACGTGCTCATTCTTGCATTATATTCAGTAAGGTAATAAATTCTTATTAATTTTGAGGTAGAAATACATCTTATAAATTTCTACCTTATTCTAATTTCTTATTAATTTTGAGGTTTCCTTTTGGACCAACCATCTCCCAGCAAGTGAAGTCCCAGCATTTCTCGATACAGGAGATCATTTAATTTAGTAATGGGTTCATCTCTAGGCCAGTTAGATCAGGAAAAATGTGTGTGAACTTGGTTTTCATCATTAGGAATCAAGAGCAGCTACGCCTGTATTAAACGATCGTTAAATCGATCGGTATGCTTATTAGGTTATCCTATTGATGAATACATGAGATCGAAAACAGATTATATTTCACTATATTTTGCAAACTCTCATTGATGTACTGAAATAACATTGTATGTAACATAGATGTTTGTATTTCTCTTACATGCCTAAGATCAATCAGTGATGTCTAATAAAAATAACATAAGATTTTTTAGATAGAGTAAATTTAATACCCCATGAATAAATTATAAAATAAATATGCTGAATTATATTATGAGTAATAGAAATGTGAGATCGTCAGCCGTTCAAAACTAGCAACCTCTCTTTCTAAGCAGGTACAATTTTATATTCACACCCTGTGATGTACCTAAAGAAAACAGAATCGGAACAGAAATCGCATATTCTGAGCAAAAGATAATACCTCATCTCCCTCTAGCGTTTGGCTTTCTTCGCAGCAGTAGGGTTCAATTTACTATACAAAGGCAAATAGACATACTGCTTAATGACTATTGCCATTTGCTACAAATACCAACGCTATCAATAACATTTAAACCCACCATCCCCAGCTATTCAAATTTAGAACTCAATTCGAAGTTGATTTAACAATAGTATTATCATGTATTTACTCTCTACTATTATATTTAGGAGTGAAATGCGATTATGTGATTAGCATCAAGTTAAAATTGATGAACTCTTTTAAATTTCCTAGAATGCAAAAAGTATTATTTAGAAAAATAATTATATTCTAAATAACTTTAATATTAAAAGATATACTTCTTATGAAAATTGCTTAGGCATACGTTTGGATGAAATGATAGTTTTAATTTCCAAAAAGAAAAGAAAACTGAAGCTAACGTTTTTAATTAAGATTAAGTAACAACAGCAAGACGTCGTAGAAATTTATTTATTCTAAAGCAATTTTAATTTTGAAAGAAGCAGTAAAATATAAATATTTTTATTTTGTGACTTATATGTAGAAATGAAATATAAAGAACATAAGACAGAGTATTTATAATAAAATATTCAAAGTTGAAATTAAAAGCGGAACTTAACATAAAGTGTCCCCTTGAAGAAATTTAATAATTTTATTATCTGCATAGCTAATTAAGCTTAATATTTCATATTATTCACAACAGGAAGTCATTTGCTTATTATATATAAGAATATTCCGAGAAGAATTAGATTTTTCTAAATCCTAGGGAAGCAACACCTGTTTTAAACAATTATTAAACCCGACTATAGTTAATTAGTTTATACTTTAGAAAGATTTAGTACATACAGTCGGAAACAGGTCACATTTAATTATATTTTACAAATTCCCATGAAAATAATGAAGTAAACATTGGTATTTCTTTTTAGTACCTATGGTAAGTTAATGACGTTTAATGAAAAAATACTAGAAAACTATTTTTTAGATATCGAAAACTAAAATTCTTTTGATTTATTTGACACTCACATACACTAAAATATGTATGCTCAATTATATAATTTTTTATGCAGTGGAAACAGTCTAGAAATGTATTACAGTTCGTAGAGAAGATGATGCTATACACAGGCTATCTTTATTCAAAACAGGATTATTTTAGCAGATAAAGTTTATACAATATCTCAGATTTAAACGAGGGGTGATCAGAAAGTAAGCTTACAAATCCTATGAAACGTATGAATTTTATTTCTTATAACCTATACAGCCAACTAATATAGAAAAGCTATCTTTCAATATACTTTCCAAATCGGTGCAGGCTATGAAATTAATGGAGTAAATTTTAAAAATTTCTTCCTGAGAAAAACCCATTCCTGTGTTCCAGCGACGGTATTGAAAACCATTTCATCTCGTTATCTGAAGAAAATAGTTGGCCTCTAAAGTATGGATAGAGGTGAAAGTTGCTAGGACGTCCAGACTGTAGAGTTGTCTGTGATGTCCCAGCAGTCACCAGAGACCACTTCTCTACAGACCTCAAACTTTCGACACTGTACTGCAACATTCTAAAGAGGCACTGCAGTCACTCTGATTTTCCAAATTTCAACCGATGCTACATGGCTTGCCCACAGAAATCGAAAATCAGATGGATTGCTTTGCGAGACCAGCTTTCAAAATGAGTCGTCATTTATGTTAGCCTTACAATTAGTGCTGTGGGGGGAGGATAAATAAAACACTTCACAGTTGCCAACCACATTATTAGAATTACCGCAAAATATTTCTCTTTAACAAACAGGATTATAGGAATATTGGTCTTGTAATTAGCTTTTAAATTTATGGTTTTTTCAAAAAGCGCCACACACTGCCCTCTTTCTTTTAAGTGACTATATGCCCTAACCTTTTTATACATTTAATCGGATAACTAATATACATGTACTTCGCGCCATGCATTTTTCCCCTTTTGAGAGAAGGGAATAGATAGGGGTTTCAAAAGCTCAAAAGTTCAAAAGTTTAAAAGCTCAAAAGTTCAAGCTTCAAAAGTTCTATGTGATTGAACTTTCATAAAGTCCAAATAATAATCGTCCAGGGAATGCAAAGACAGGTAAACGGTCCTCATCATGTATTCCAGATTCCATTTCTATAACATATTATTTGCAGTTTAGAAATCTCTCCATTTTCTATCTTGAATTGGAGTCGTTGTGAGTATGAGAAAGGGTGAACTTCTTCGTCATCTTATTGGTCGATTTCATGATTCAAAGCTCATAAACGTTTGACTTCTCTATACAGATTGGAATATTGTAAATGATATTCAAGTCTCTAATACAAATGAAAAAGGAATTTTAAGGACGAACATTTATTAACAAGTAATAAAAATGGAAAGACGAAAACAAAAATAACTTCTTGTAGACATACCGGCAACACTTATAGAGAAATCAGTTTGCGACTCCTTTATGCTGCCATATTTTACAATGAAATGAAAGTTGGTTGATCTGGAATTATGTGAATCTCAAATATTTAGCTCAGTCCATTTTTACTCATAATATATGCTTTACTGGCAAAGAGACCCAGTATGATGTACAGAAATTGTTCCCTTACTAAATAAAAAGTACTTTTTCACTTGACAAAAATACCGTTTTAATAAATGTAACCTGTACCTTCATAAATGAAAACGTATACACCACTTATAACCTTACTTTTAATCCATATTTCTAGATTTTATTTAACTTTATTTAAATGAATTAAAACGTGAGCAATAAAAACTCAATTAGTGTTTAAAATACAAAGATGGCCTATTTAACCTCTTGTTGATTTTATATTGAGTAAATAATAATGCGTTAAGTAAATTAGAAATTCTATGGTACCAAAGAAAATATCATTTATTAACATTTAAAGAGATTTATTGTCCCACACAAGTTTCAATGTGCATAAATATATAGGTAACAAATCTTAAATTAATTAGTTCAGTAGATAATGTTTGATTTAAAAATTTAAATATTTTCTTGGGGTCTTGCTAATAGAGGATTGCATAACGTCTAAAATTCTAAATTATAATACTACATAGGACGAAAGTTTAATATGTTATACATGCAACTATCACATATTTACATAATTCGAGATCTGTATTTAAAATTTATATGTATATATATATAAAATATAGCTTAATTTTGTTTAATCTGAAGGATTTAAAAGAATTATAAACATCATACATAGAGATTATTTCTGATAAGATTAAGTTTTGTGTTTTAAGTATGATCCCATTTTATTTATGTTTTAATGTATTTCTATTTTTAATCTGAGACAGAGTAGGATATTTTATTCATCTCTTATATTATTCTTTTCCCTTACGGGGTTGAAATGTAAAAAAAAAAAAAAACTTGTTAAACGATGACAAGTTTATGAATGAATGTACCAGAATTTAATAACATGTCTAATAATTTATTTTCTGAAATTAACACACATTTTTTTATATGTCGTTAATCTGAAGTACACTTTACGCATAGCAAAAATATTACCTACATGCGAGAACGTAAAAATTTCATTCTATTTGTAATGAAACTGAATTCTATTTCAATTCCAAAATAGTAATATTGAAAGTTATTGATTTATTTTAACAGATGATGATATAGATTGAATTTATTTTTTATAATAAAGAACCCTATTAAGAATATATATACGTATATGAATGTGGACTGGAACCTTAATATATTGTTTCCACATTGATATTTTAATTTCTGAACTTATCATCTATAACAAAAGATATTAGGTTATAAGATAATATGTTGATACAAACAACAAATGTTGACACTATAATAAATGATAATATGTTGTAATGAAACTGAATTCCATTTTAATTCAAAAATAGTAATATTGAAAGATATTGATTGCTTTTAGGAGATGATAATATAGATTGATTTTACTTTTAATAATAAAAAACTTTTTTAATCATATATATGAATAAGAATGTGTACTGGAACCTTAATCTATTGTTCCCACATTGATATTTCAATTCAATGGTCCTGAACTTTTTATCCTATAACAAATGATAATAGGTTATAGGATAATATGTTGATACAAACAACAAATGTTGACACTATAACAAATGATAATATGTTGTAATGAAACTGAATTCTATTTTAATTCAAAAATAGTAATAAATTCTGGATTGTCTTTTTAAATTAATCTAAACAAATATAAATTACTTTAGCTTGAAAACATTTTACTATTAAAATGGATAAAAAATAGTTAATAAACGTTCATATTATATTTATATAGAGCTCCAGAAAATGAGATGCATTCCCAGTCTTCGAAATGACTGAAAGTTTGTCGTCTCATCCAAACTATTTTAATTTAGATTTTCATTTCAGGTTAGGACTTTATAGCTACAGTTAATACGTTTATAACTATTAAAATCATTTTTCAACTTGACATTTTAAGATTATTTATGTTACGTCGTTTGAAATATAAAATGCAGTACTCCATCCTACTTTAATATAAACGTCTGTTAGCTTTCCACGAGCAACAACCTCTTGATACCGATTTATGAGCAAAAAAAGCCTATACGGTAATAAAGTGGAGTAGAAATTTCCATTTTCAATTCCATACTTCTTTTTTATTTCTTGGTCCGAGAGGATTTAATGTTATTACTAGCACAGTCATAGTAAATTTGGAAGTTAGTATATGTCACAGCATTAGATTAATTGAGAGGGATCTACCATTTTTTAGTGTAAAAATATTTTATTTTATTCTAACTGTAGGATTAACGATGCTAAAATGGAACTATAAAACTATTTCAATTGGAAGCATTTCAAAGTATAGTAAAAATTCATCACATTTTAAAATGCAAGGAATACTCAATCAAAACTTCTCATTTTCCTTTTAGTGCTTGTTTTATTTATTTATTTCTTTTTTGAGTAAGATCTCTGAAACTTGAAAATATAACTAAAGCCTTATAATTTATTTTATGTCCTTTTGTCTTTAATATTTTAAAGACAAGTGGAAGTGTTATAATGCTAATGCAGCTTAAATTGAAATTGACAAAATACTATTTGATTGTAACACTCTTAGTATTTTTGTTACTTAATTTCTTAAGGATTTTACAATTTTGAAGTACGGTAGTCTTATATTTAAGATTCAATCAAAACTTCTCAATTTCCTTTTCGTGCTTGTTTTATTTGTTTATTTATGAGTAAGAGCTCTGAAAGTTGAAAATATAACTAAAGCCTTATAATTTATTTTATGTTCCTTTGTCTTTATTTTAATGAGTGTAAGTGTTATAATGTTAGTGCAGTATGCATTGAAGTTGACAAACTACTATTTCATTTAAACACTGATATTATTTTTGTTATTTAATTTCTTAAGTATTTTACAATTTACGTATGGTAATCTTATATTTAAGACTCAATCAAAACTTCTCAATTTCCTTTTAGTGTTTGTTTTATTTATTTATTTATTTCTTTGAGTAAGACTTCTGAAACTTGAAAATATAACTAAAGCATTATAGATTATTTTCTGTCCCTTTGTCTTTAATATTTTAAAGACTGTAAGTATTATAATGTTAGTGCAGTATGCATTGAAGTTGACAAACTACTATTTGATTGTAAGAATGATATTATTTTTGTTTTTTAATTTCTAAAAGGATTTTACAATTTTGAAATATGGTAGTCTTATATTTAAGACTCAATCAAAATTTCTCAATTTCCTTTTAGTGCTTGTATTATTTATTTATTCCTTTTTTATTTTTTTTTTTAGTAAGACTTCTGAAATTTGAAAATATAACTAAAACCTTATAATTTATTTTATGTCCTTTTGTCTTTAATATTTTAATGAGTGTAAGTGTTATAATGTTAGTGCAGTATGCATTGGAGTTGACAAAATACTATTTGTTTATAACACTGATATTATTTTTGTTATTTAACTTCTTAAGGATTTTACAATTTTGAAGTATGGTAGTCTTATATTTAAGACTCAATGAAAACTTCTCAATTTCCTTTTAGTGCTTGTTTTATTTATTTATTTCTTTTTCTGTAAGACCTCTGAAACTTGAAAATATAACTAAAGCCTTATAATTTATTTTATGCCATTTTGTCTTTAATATTTTAAAGACAAGTGGAAGTGTTATAATGTTAGTTCAGTGTGAATTGAAGTTGACACAATACTATTTGATTGTAACACTGATATTATATTTTTATTTAATTTCTTAAGGATTTTACAATTTTGAAGCTTGGTAGTCTTATATTTAAGACTCAATCAAAACTTCTCAATTTCCTTTTAGTGCTTGTTTTATTTATTTATCTTTTCAGTAAGTTATTTGAAACTTGAAAATATAACTAAATCCTTATAATTTATTTTATGTCCTTTTGTCTTTAATATTCTAAAGACTGTAAGTGTTATAATGTTAGTGCAGTGTGAATTGATGTTGACAAAATACTACTTGATTGTAACACTGATATTATTATTTTTTATTTAATTTCTTAAGGATTTTACAATTTTGAAATATGGTAGTCTTATATTTAAGACTCAATCAAAACTTGTCAATTTCCTTTTAGTGTTTGTTTTATTTATTTATTTCTTTTTTTTTTTTTAGTAAGACTTCTGAAACTTGAAAATATAACTAAAACATTATAATTTATTTTATGTCCGTTGGTCTTTAATATTTTAAAGACAAGTGGAAGTATTATAATGTTAGTACAGTGTGAATTGAAGTTGACAAAATACTATTTGATTGAAACACTGATATTATTTTTGTTATTTAATTTCTTAAGAATTTTACAATTTTGAAGTATGGTAATTTTATATTTAAGAGTCAATCAAAACTTCTCAATTTCCTTTTAGTGCTGGTTTTATTTATTCACTTCTTTTTTGAGTAAGACTTCTGAAATTTGAAAATATAACTAAAGCATTATAATTTATTTTATGCCCTTTTGTCTTTAATATTTTAATGACTGTAAATGTTATAATGTTAGTGCAGTGTGAATTGAAGTTGACAAAATACTATTTGATTATAACACTGATATTATTTTTGTTATTTTATTTCTTAAGGATTTTACAAATTTGATGTATTGTAGACTTATATTTAAGATTCAATCAAAACTTCTCAATTTCCTTTTAGTGATTGTTTTATTTATTTATTTCTTTTTTGAGTAAGACCTCTGAAACTTGATAATATAACTAAAGCCTTATAATTTATTTTATGTCCTTTTGTCTTTAATATTCTAAAGACTGTAAGTGTTATAATTTTAGTGCAGTGTGAATTGAAGTTGACAAACTACCATTTGATTATAACACTGATATTATTTTTGTTATTTAATTTCTTATAGATTTTATAATTTTGAAGTATGATAGTATTATTTTAAGACTCTATTCCTTTATCTATAAGAAGAAAAATGTCGAGAAATGTTACCGATTCATCTTAGAAAAGATCTCTGTAGCAGAAGACAAAAACATACTTCTAAGCTAAACTGTCCGTCTGTCCTCGAATTTATGAAGTGGTTGGACTTGGAATGGATAGAGGTATCCATATTGGATTCCTGGTGAGTTAGTGTTAGCAAAATTCAAAGCGCGTAAAGTTTATCTTTTCCTAAACTATCCATTCTATTTTTAAATACATTTT